>CM021107.1:152713233-152774757 GCA_007115665.2 Sequoiadendron giganteum | reverse complement strand
GTGAATTCACTTCCTAGGAATTCAATTCTTTCTATGAAGAGCATCGAATCCAAAGATATTTATCTGCTCCTTAGACCCCTCAACAAAATGGATTTGTTGAAAGAAAGAATGAAACCTTTCTTGACACTGCTAGAACAATGATGCTAGAAGCAAATGTTCCTCGTTTCTACTAGAGAGAAAATATAATTATTGATATGTATACCATTAACAGGGTGTATGTCAACAGTAATTCTGGTAAGACACCTTTTGAGCTATGGTTTGGTTATAAGCCTACTATCAAGTATTTCAAAAAAATTGGAAGCAAATGTTACATCAAGAGAGATGATGATATAGGAAATTTTGATGCTAGAAGTGATGAAGGAATTTTTTGGGTTACTCTACTAAATGTAAAGCTTACCAGTGCTTTAATAATAGGTTAAAGAAAATGGCTGAAAGTGCAAATGTCAAAGTTCATGAAGATATTGTTAGACCATCCAAATATAGTGGATATGATTAAGATGATCAAAATGATAATACTAACAATGATGTTCAGACACAAAATCAACTTCAGATTGTTCTGGTGAACCAAGGGAATCAAGAGGCAGAGACTAGCAGAAGCGCAAAAGAAAGAACACAAGAACAAGAACTCAAAGAAAATCCTAAGACTCCCAAATATGTAAGGATAAATCACTCTGGCATTTAGATCATAGAAGACAAGAGCAAAGGTGTGCAAACTAGAAGAAGAATTTTGGAAGAGTATTGTCTAATTTCCAAAGTTGAGCCTAGCAATATCAATGAAGCATGCAAAGATGAACATTGGATGGAAGCCATGACAAAAGAAATAAGGAAGATAGAAAAGAATGATACATGGGATCTTGGTCTAGACCTCAGAACCAAAATGTGATTGGAACCAAGTGAGTGTTCTAGAATAAGCTAAATGAGCATGGTGAAGTGGTCACAAACAAAGCAAGAATGGTTGGCAAAGGGTACTCACAGATGGAAGGTATTGATTTTGAAGAAAAATTTTCCCCTATTGCTATAATTGAAGTGGTAAGATTATTTCTTTCTTATGCTACTTTTAGGAATTATAAAGTCTATCACATGGATGTAAAGTCAACATTTATGAATGGTGAGCTAGAAGAAGAATTCTATGTTGAACAACCAAATGGATTTCAATTGACTGATGAAAAATAAATGGTATGTTGATTGAAGAAAGCTTTGTATGGAATTAAGAAAGCTCCTAGACCTTGGTATGCTAGATTGGATAAATACTTATTGAAGCTTGGATTCAATAAAAGTACTGCTGACAGCAATCTGTATTTCAAGTTGAATCAAAATAAAGAATTCATCATTGAAGTCTTTGTTGATGACATTATTTTTGAAGGTGATGATGATTTGTGTATGAATTTTGCTAACAAAATGAAAAGTGAGTTTGAAATGTCAATGATAGGAGAGTTGAAATTATTTTTAGGATTGCAAATCACTCAGTTTAATGATATAATTTTCATATCTCAGTCTAAGTATGTGAAAGAGGTACTGAAAAAGTTTGGCATGGAAGATTCAAAGCCAGCTAGTACACCTATGATAACCAGATTCAAACTTACATAGAATGATGATTCTCCTAAATAAAATTAGACAAGATATAATTCAATGATTGGTGGATTACTCTAGTTGACTCAGACCAGGCCAGATATAATTAATGTTGTATGCATGGTTGCTAGATTTCAAGTTGATCCTAAAGAGTCTCATGTAACTATTGTGAAAAGAATTTTCAGATACCTGAAAGGGACAGTTGATCTTGGTCTTTGGTATCCTATGGATGATGATCTTATGCTGCATGCTTTCTTTGATGTTGATTGGGCAAGAGATTTGGATGATAGGAAGAGTAATAGTGGTGGTACATTATTCTTAGGGAAGAAATTGGTATTTTGGCTAAGCAAAAAGTAGAATTATGTTTAATTATCTACTGGTGAGGAAAAATATATTGCTGCTGCAAACAGTTGTACCCAAGTATCATGGATGAAGCAAATGTTAAGATTTTTCAGAATTAAGTATGAAGAACCAATTGCCATTAATATTTCCAAGAATCCAGTGTTGCATTCAAAGACAAAGCATATATCCATCAAATATCACTTTTTGAGAGATAAAGTGAGTGACAAAGAAGTTAGACTAGAATATATACCTACCAAGGAGCAAATTGCAGACATCTTTACTGAGTCATTGCTTAAGGATACTTTTGAGTACCTCAGAGGCAAGTTAGGGGTGATTTCCCCTCCTGGTCAGAACTAAGATGCAGGTCTTTGCATCAGTCCATGAATTCATAGCCATATCTTATTCCATATTGATGTTGTGGTGGTTGCTACTAAGGGGGAGTAGTCAGATGATTCAAACTTGTGATCAAATCATGTGTAACTTTTCCATTGATTTCAAAGGGAGAGAGAAGAGCAATGTGAAAAAAATGGGATAAGAAGGAAACAGGAAAGAGTGCACAATCTCAAGGGGAGATTGTTGGAGAAGAGCTAGTTGGGTTGGTGGCATTATTTTTCACATCATGTGTTTCTATCAATGCCAAAGGGGGAGATTTTTGGATGTTGTGGTTGCATTGCTGATATGTGGTTGCCATTGATTTCAATACTATTAGCATTGATGATGCTTAAGGTTGTATATGTCAGGGATATAGATAAAATTATAAAAATAATATTGTTGGCAGCCAAAGAAGTTGAGAAGGTCAGAATATTTGAAAGTTTTGTACATTGAAGATCTGAAGGTGTGCTTCAAAGGGTTTGTTATTGAATATTTCTAGTATGTTGTTTAAAATATTTAGAGGTTTGCATCAATATTTGTGGAAGTTATGATGATCTGTGTTCCTACAGTTATTCAGTTTTTGTAGATTGTGTTCTTGGATGAAGCAGATGAAATTATGGTAATTTCATGTGTTGTGCATGTACCTATGACATTCATGGATGAGTCTAGATCGTAATCTATCCTTGTTGTACATCCACATTGATCAGAGTGTTTGTGATCAAATTTTTTTTTGATGTGTGCTCGAGTTTTCATGTTCTTGTCCGACATGATGGTGTTAGTGTGTTGCGGATCCATGAAGACTAATATTTTATTGTTTGGTGTGTTTGAATTTATTTTTTTGGGTCATCACTATGTTGTGACCAACTTGTGTTGGTGCGCATTGAAATTTATTCATGTATTGAGGACGACAATTGTAATTTATTCTTTATTTTGGGGCCAACTGAATAGTGGATGTGAATCCATATAGTGGATATATATAAGTGTTTGTTTTCCTCATTTAGAGGAAATTCTCAATGTGTGCAAGAGGTTTACATGTGCGAATAAAGTTCAAATCATTCAAGAGTAGAGAAAAGTGTGAAGAATGTTGAGCAGAGTGTGGAAGAGTGTTTAGAAGTTTTTTATGCACCTAACTGGAACTATAATTAGAAATTTTATAGAAGCTATTTTCTCAGTTCAACTTCATCAGATGAATTTAATTTGATTATTTTATGTAAGGTAGTGAGCCTTTCCTTTGAGCAGTGTGCTCTAGGTAGTGCACCTAAATGCAAGTGCATTCCTTTTTCATTCTTCATTATACTTCTAATAGGGTATAATCTTGTGGACTAACATCCACCGTGGTTTTTCCCCTAACAAGGTTTCTACATATAAAATCTTGGTGTTCATGTGTCTCTGATGTGTTATTAATTTATGCTTGCACTATTATTTATCAGATATGAGATTTAAGGTTTATTAATGTTGTATAAGTTTGATTTTGTTAACAACTAATTCACCCCCCATCTCAGTTGTCTATCCTTGTTTTGCCAATAGGGCCTTTTCACCCAAACTCTCCAAATGACCTACCAAATAAATGATGCCTTTAAATACCCTTCAAGGGCCCACACAACATATCTTAAAACCAATAGTTACTCTTTTGGAACAATCCCTTAAAACTAGACCCTCAACACTGTCCTAGGCCATGAATTAGGCCAAATTTACTAAGAAACATACCCTTAAACTTAACACAAATCCTTGAAACCTTGGGGAAGCATTTCCTATGCCCTCAAACCTCTAAAACTACAATCAACACCTAGGATTAGCACCTCCATCATAGAAAACTCTAAAACCCTCAATTTCATGCCAAGTCAAGAGGGTATATTCAAAGTCCCACTTGCACAACCTTCTAGACCATTCCACCAACTCAGACACTTGTATTTTGACCCCAATATGCTTAAAATTCACAAATATTTCACTATTTCCTTTGATTTCAACAAACCCTAGACAAAAAGCTCGATTTTCATGCAATTTAGGCAATAAAATGCTCATGACAACAACTCCAAGACTCATCATTCACTTCCCATACCTTAGATGGAACTTCAAACACTAAATTCATATTATACATAGCATCTCAACTGAGCCACATAAAGTAAATAGTAGGTGGAGGGCTCTAATGATTCATTTTCTATTCAAAATACAAAATCTGGGTTTAACACCCACCTAGGGAAATCTTGCCACAAAACTCACAAAAATGAAAGAAAGGCTCTCAAATAAACTTGAGAATGATTTCAAACCTGATTCCCCCTCATTTCATACATTAAAAAATCATTTACTTGTTGTACAGGGGTCTCACAAAGGAGGAAACACAATTTTTTTATGAAAACAAGAGTTTTGCAAGGAAATCGCAAATGATCTTATTAATTTTATCCAAGATTACACTCACCAACATTCCAAATGAGTTCCTTAACATTTATAAAGACTCTCCCACACAAAAAAACCGACCAAATTCCAATAAATGACTTACGAACTCTAATAACTCATTATGCTGCAAAATTGCAAGTTGACAACCTTTACAATGTTAAGCAACATTTTGCATTTTCTCCCTAGATGACCTCCCAAGCACTCAAGTGCATTAAAAATGGTATTTTTAGACTTTATTCAACCTATCCTAAGACCTTAGACACAAAATCAACAAAAACCTTGCATTTACCCATCTAGACATGGATTGACAATTTTGCATTTTTTCATAATTTGACATATTTTACAACTTCCCGATTGCTTATTAATCAAGAAACTTCAACCTAGCCTATTAGAACTTCCAAGAATATATTTTCTTTCAATAAAATGTGTAGGTTCCTCTGAACCATACATCCCCCCATAGGAAAAAATCTTGTCCCAAGAGTTGAAGCTCGCTCTTGGCCTCATCATAGCTGCTAAATGCATCTTTAGACTTGTTGTTAGCTGCCTCCTTAGATCAAAATGTAATGATGTCCTAGATTTTTCACCTAAAAGCAAACAATCATTATATTTACATTGTTCTACCTTCTTCTTAGTATCATCCACACACTTTTAACTTACCACCATTCCTTGCATACTCTGCCTTACACTCACTATGATCAGACCTGCCATACTGCCAATACCCTGCATCATTGTCTTATCAGACTCATCAACCCCTCTACTTGAAAATCTCACATGCTTGGAAAAATTTCTCATGTTGATAGGACACACAATGGTCCCCATAGTAAATTCATCTTTCTTTACAAACATTCCAGCCTTTTTTCCAAGCTAATTCACTATCTTACAATCATTCCCCTTGACTGTATCAGACTCAGGCATGAGTTCCTTTTCTGCCCTTTGCAAAAACAAACCTTCTACTATCCCAACACCATTTTTAGGTGTCTTCCTTACTTTCTCAACACCATAACCCTGTTCCAAATCCAAAAACATGTTTTCCTCACTGTCCTCAAGCCTTAAAGGCTCCTTCTTACCAAACATCACTACCTTAGACTTACCTTTATCCTTCTCCTTTCCCTACAAAGGGGTTAGTTTGAAACTCTGGTCATCCTTCCTAATGGTATAGGTGTTCTCCCAGCCGTCATATATGGAACTTCTATCAAATTTGCAATGTCTCCCCAAGAGAAAATGGCAAGAATCCATTGGAAATATATCACACAAGACCCTATCTTTGTACTCTCCAATCTATAAATCAACATATGCTTTCTCATTCACCCAAGAAACTCTATAGGGTGATACATAGGTATGTTTTCCAAACTTAACTTATCTACCATCTCCCTAGGCACCATATTATCTTTAGAACCAGAATCAATGACAGCTTGGCACACTTTACCTTTGCATTTGCATGAAGTTATTAATAGACTCCTTCTTTGACTCAAGTCTTCCTCCTTAGGTTCTTGAAACAAAGTTCTTCTCACCATAAGTGCTTCTCCCTCTTCTAGATAAACAAATTTTCTTGAACTTTCAAATTCTTCTTCTTGGACTAGTTGTGTTCTTCTATCACTCTTCTTATCACCACTTGATATTGAACCTTGACCTTGAGGACACTTAAAAAATGGGTTTCCAAATTCTTGACAATTGTAGCATCTCCTTGAAAAAGTTTTTGTATTTCTTTCTCTACCAAATCTTCCTCTTGTGTCTCCATCCACCTCTAAAATCAGATTTCTCTTGTTCCTTCTTGACATCTCCTTGACTCTCAGTGTTTGGTCTTTAATTAGGATTAAATCCTCTACCTCTAGAAGTGTTGCCTCTTCCTCTTGTCTCCTCTTTAGTTTTTCTTCTGCCCTCATTTACATTTGAAAGCATTGTTCAATTGATTTTGGTGCCATCAAGCTGATTTCATCCTGAATGTTGTATCTCAGACCATTCAAGTACCTACCAACCATTTCTTCCTCATCTTCTTCATGTTTAGTTCTTATGCTTAGCCTATAAAATTCTTCATTATATGCTTGTATATCTAATTCCTTTTTTCTAAGATTTTGCAACTTCTTAAGCAATTGAACATTGTAATCACAAGGAATGAACTTACCTTTCATTTTTGTTTTCATCTTCTCCCAAGAAGTGATCTTTCTTTTTCATTTTTTCTCCCTCTCCCCTTGCACAAAATTCCACCACACCAAAGCATTTCCTTTCAGTTTTGTTTTTTCCCTCTTCACTATCAAAATAGTTCCCCATGGCTCCAATCCAATCTAGGAGCTCTTCACTGTCAAGTTTTCTTCCATACATAGGCACATCCATTTTTCCATGTCCATCCTTCTTCACAGCCTTCAAAAGTTTCATTACATTCTCACATCTTCAGGATCCATCCCCTCTTCTTCAGTAGAGGTCTCTTCCTCTTTAGACTCACTTTCTTCCAAAAGGACCCTACCTTTAGCTTTTATCCTAGAAATATCCTTATTTAGGGCTTCTATCTCCTTGTCATTATAGTCAATCTTCCTTGCAACAAAATTCCCCTTAGGAGGCATTTTGATTCCTCCAATGACCTTCTTCTTCTTACACACAAACTTCACCCTTCTCTCACAAAAAGACCTACTCCCTTTCTTTGATACCACTTTGATGTAGAGAGGCATGGATACCTAATCCAAATGACAAATAAATGATCTCAAATAAACCTCAAAACATATTCTAAAGATCTCATCATAATTGACTCTTTGAGCATGCTTTCCCTAGCAGTATTCCAAACCCGGTTCAAGGTACTTTTCACCCAGACTCTCCAAATGACTTTCCATCTAAATGATGGATTTAAATACCCTTAAAGGGACCACACAACATATCTTAACACCAAATTTGACTCTTTTGGAACAATCCCTTAAAACTAGACCCTCAGCATTGTCCTAAGCCATGAATTAGGCAAGATTTACTAAGCAACATACCCTTAAACTTAACATAGATCCTTGAAACCTTGGGTCATAATTTCCTATGCCCTCAAACCTCTAAAACTATAATCAACACCCAGGGTTGACACCTCCAAAATGGAAAACTCTAAAACCCTCAATTTCTTGCCAAGTTAAGATGGTTTATTCAAAGTCCCACTTGCACAACATTTCAGACCATGCCACCAACTTAGACACTTGTATTTTGATCCTAATATGCTTAAAATTCATAGATATTTTACTACTGCCTTTGATTTCAACAAACCCTAGGCAAAAAGCTCCATTTTCATGCAATTTAGGCAATAAAATGCTCAAGACAACAACTCCAAGACTCACCATTCACTTCCCGTGCCTTAGATTGACCTACACACACTCAATTCATATTATACATAGCCTCTCCACTGAGCCACATGAAGGAAACAATAGGTGGAGGACTCTAATAATTCATTTTCTATTCAAAATACAAAATTTAGGTTTAACACCTGCCTGGAGAAATCTTGCCACAAAACTCACAAAAATTAAAGAAAGGATCTCAAAAAAACTTGAGAAGGATGTCATACCTGCTTCACCCTCATTCCACACATTAAAAAATCATTTACTTATTGTACAGGGGTCTCACAAAGGAGAAAACACAAAATTTTCTTTGAAAACCACAGTTTTGCAAGGAAATCACAAATGATCTTATTAATTTTCAACAAGATTTCATTCACCAACCTTCCAAACTATTTACTCAACATTTTTTAATACTCTTCAACACAAAACAACTGACCAACTTCCAATAACTGACTTACAAACTCTAATAACTCATTATGTTGAAAAATTGCAAGTTGACAACCTTTACAATGTTAAGCAGCATTTTATATTTTCTCCCTAGATGACCTCCCAAGAAATAAAGTTAATTACAAATGGTAGTTTTAGACCTTATTCAAACTATCATAAAACCTTAGACACAAAAGCAACAAAAACCATGCCTTTATCCTTCTAGACATGGATTGATAATTTTGCATTATTTCATAATTTGACATATTTTGCAACTTCCTCATTTCTTATTAATAAAGAAACTTCAACCTAACCTATTAGACCTTCGAAGAATCCATTTTCCTTCAACACAAGGTGTAGGTAACCTTGCACCAAATGCCAAATCATCTTGAAGATTTGGTGGGGGATCACATGTGTTATATGGTGGTATGGTTGATGAGTTGTAGGTGGGATTTTGGTATGGAGGGGTGTTATATGGTGTGTAGGGTGGATTTGATATTGTGTGTATGATGATGATAGTGGTAGAGGTTTATATGATTCTTGTAAGGTTGGGTTTAATACGTTTTGTTTGGGATTATAATACAAACCCTTTTGTTGTTACGCAAGCATTTGTTGTTGGGCATATTATTGTGCTAGCAATGCTTGTTGTTGGGATTGTTGTTGTTGTTGTGTGATCAAGGCTTGTAATTGGGCTTGTTGTTGATATTTCTTCTTTTATAAGTTTTCTTGGGTTTTTATTTATTACAAAATGTTTTGATAGGCTTGTTGTTGTAAAGCTTGAGCTTGAGCTTGTTGTGCTTGAAATATAGGAGTTTTTTTTTATGTTTTGGGGTATGCGAGATGGATTTTTAGTGATCATGATATGAGTGGGTTTTCAGTTGATTTGAGATGGTTTTTGTGTGGTGAGTGGTTAGGGCTTATTTTTTTTCTATCATTCCTTGTAAAATTATCAATTAGGATGGAGGAATGTAAGTTTGGGACACTGTTTGATTTTGCATGGCTTGGAGGACCAATGGTAAAGATGATGGTTCCATTTGGTGTTGTGATGTCAATGAAAAAATTGGAACTTTATTTGATAGATTGCAAGGTTTCCCTTGACTGATGTGTTGAGGATTCCCTTGTGTTTGATTTGATGCTAAGATGTTCTATTGGTTGATGGGGTTTGTGATCAATGTTTTTCCTTGATTTGGATTCACGATAAATGGGGTTGATGTGTTTTGGGGAACTTTTTGGAACTAAAATATCCACCTTGGTTTATACACATTTTCCTCATTCCATTTCCATCATAAAACCCCATTCGCACTTGATTTCTAAT
The DNA here is from genome assembly GCA_007115665.2 of Sequoiadendron giganteum. Lineage (NCBI taxonomy): Eukaryota > Viridiplantae > Streptophyta > Pinopsida > Cupressales > Cupressaceae > Sequoiadendron > Sequoiadendron giganteum. The sequence goes on along the minus strand of CM021107.1, from coordinate 152,765,040 downwards.
ATATTTAACATTAAACATAAAATTTCCTCATGTACATAGCTTGTAGAATAAAAACCTTCACTACCCCATTAAAATATATCTCTTTTAATGAACTCCGTCGCTGACACAAGGTATTTTTCCAGGACAATGCTACATCGATGAGACATTATCAAATGTCTCTTCGACAACCCAAATAGAAATATGTCAAGGAGACCTATATGCATCGAAGAGAGAAATTAACTTGTCTCCCCAACGAAACATAGTCACAATGACACTCTGAGGATATATGATTGTTTTGCATTCATGAAATAAAAAAACATCTCTTAGAAATCAAGAGATTACTAAAAAATAAAGGGTAAGGTGTTAGCAAGAACATGGTCGGACATGTATCGTGGCAATTTTGAGGAGACATCAGTGTGTCAGAGTGAGAAATGAATAAGTCTCTTTCACATTGCAAGAGAAATAAAACATGAAAATTTTGATGACACAAGTGAACATCAATCAGAAATTATTTGAAATTATCTTTGACAGAAGCACAGTTGTAGGGATGCAATATCGATGAGACTACATGATATCAAAGAGAGATAACCACAAGTCTCTCTGACATTTCAATATCACATAAAGTTCATTGAAATAAATACCATTGAAGGAAGGAACACTAGCACATCAAGGAGACATAAGCTTGTTGAAGAGAAATCTTCATTAGTCTCATCAATAGTTCTATGTCAGGGGTTCAAAGAGGGAAGAACTTGAAATGTTTCCATCGAGGAAACCTTGCAATATCAAGGAGAGAAATTCAAATTTATCTTCGACACTTTAAAAGATGATCAAGGACACATTGAAGAGAGAAACAGACATCCTTGACAATAGAATTAAAGTCTCTTTGATAGTATGAAATAATGCTTCACTAAGTTGACATGACTGATGAGGTTATCAAAGAGACAACTTTGATTAATATTGCAAGTTGATTAGAAAGGTGGCATGAGCATCATTTATGAACCAGAGCTGGCTCAAGCATGCCATTTTTTATAAATCATGCGCTTAAGAAACTAGAATCACTAATTGTGGTTGATTATTGAGAAGATTGAGTTGGACAATGGCAAGCAACTCACAAATTATAATATTTTTTCAAGTTCTCTTGGCTTATCTCAATGTATTCTCTTCAAATTTGATTGAAGTATGGTATAAAGTATGGTTAAAATGGATAAAACCCCTAAGAAACCAAAAGTGAAAAGGTAGAAAATAGAGGCCAGGCCATTAAACAAGGATTTAATAGATCAGTGTCTTGGATCTGGGCCAAAGTCGAGAAGAGAAATTCAATTAAACCCCTAATGTGAAACATTGGAAGATAGACACAAAAATATAGTAGATGTGTGGAATTTGCATAGGAAAGTCTTGAACCCATAGAATTTAAATTTGGTGAAGCCTGTTATGTCTAATGTGTTTATTAACATAGAACTGATTAAAGCACTAGCTAGAAACTATGATCCTAAAAGGAGGTAAATTCACTCTCACGAGGGACCAAATTTTATTATAATAACACAAAATTACATTTTTTTGGTTTTTCAATTAGATACATTCGTGAAAATAAAATTATGGATAAAGTATTTTCTACAAGAATACCAGACTATAGATGCAATCTATAAGAGGTGGAAGCTACCTCTACACAGACCCAAGGGTCCAAAAAATCAACTAAGAAGGTTCTCTAGCAATGAGAAATCCCCATTTCCTGTGGATTCATTTGAAGAATATTAACCGTACATCTACTATTTAACTAGACAAGTGCTAGGAATTGATGCCACTACCAACGTGACTATAGCTCATATGGTTCTAGTTGTAGATATCCAAAGCCAAGATGCCAGGCCCTATGAATACGTATAATATTTCTCTTAGGCCATTAATACTACTATTACTCCTATTAAGAACAATAGTGATGCCTTCAATTTCAAGCATTATCACTGCTCATGCACATGGTACTATATAAAGTATAGGTAATGGGAATACACAAAGAAGAGTTGAGGATCAAGGATGTAGATCAAAATGAGAATTATAGACTAGTGTAGATGTGGACATCCATATGGGATAGTAGATGTGGGATATCCCACTATTTATATTTTGAAAATTATTTTGTCAAACCCTTGTATAAATTACTAGGCCACAAATGTGATTACAATTTATCCCAGGAGATATAGAGATTTCTTGGGACAAAGGAGAAACTACCTGAGGGAAAAGTAAACCATAATTGGGGTGATTGGTATGCATTTGAGGATTTTACTATAATCAAAGTATGGATTCAAGGAAGCCCCATTTTTGCTACCTAAACATATGCTAGAAAGAATTGCATACCTTGAGATTATAAGGCAATTGGCTTTCTCAGCTTTCATGAACCTTAAAATCTATTGAAGGAAAAAATTTATGCCTTCTAATTTATGTTTTGATGACTTCACCATCATTGATGACATAGGAAATAAGAGGAATAATTTTGATCCTAAACATTTCATTTATGATGCCAAAATTTCACAAAGATTAAAGGGGTATGAACATAAATTCTTTGTTGATGATTTCATTATAAATTGTGATGAAAACAAAGTAATGATGAAGAGGGATTATTATAACAAAATTTTCATGGTTGAGTCTGTGAAAAAAAATAATAATCCATTGTATGTAGAGGCTTTTCATTAAAATAGGAGATCCTATGGAGAAGATTGAGTAGATGATTTTACATGAAGAAGATCAATAGCTCTCTTTCTTTCGAAGGCTATGAGAGGCACTAACTAAGAAAGAGAGCTATTGGTCTTCTTGATGTTTTTTTATGCACTTCTCAACACAGGCAACACACAAGTGCATTACCTCTCTTGGAATACAATCTTCCACAATCAAATTGCAGAACACTATCCCAAGGTCTCTCGTATGTTAGGTCATGATGATGCTTGGAAAATATCAGTTGATTTGTGATGTAATTTTCTAGAATCACAAGGCAGTCTTACATGAATCAAAGTTGTAGGAGAATCGGATCTACGAACAAGGTTCTTTGGATAGGCAATTACTACACTTTTGCTGCAAGTTCAAATAGTAGTCTTGAACTCCTTCTTATCATTAAATTTGGATTTACAATGTGCAATGAACCTTAGCATAGGTTATCTCTTAAAAAAAAGGAAAAGGGCAAGGAAGAGAGAAGGTTCTTGGACCTACGACTACCGATGAATAGTGATCATGGAGGTTCCTATTGTGGACAGTTTCCTTAAAATAGAATTTCACTTAATCAAAAATTTCACAATGCCATGAAATCTATGCTATCTTCTAAGGACTGCAGCTATTTCATCATTCATTCACCATATATATGTGAATAAAGATAAATTTTAAACAGAAGCTATAAAGTCAGAGTCTAGACTAACTTTGCATAGTCACCTACCAACAACAAATGACTAAAAGTGTTGACAAGAAAAGCATACACACAACAGGAATCTTCACAACCAAAGATAGCATTACTAAATCTACCAAGGACGTCTAAAAAGGAAATTAGAAAAAAAATTAACTCAAACTAGAACCTTAACTTATGGGAGAAGAATCATGAAACATGGGAAGAAATCCAAAATAAACCAAAATCACTGTATTTCTATTGCAATTTCTGCAGCATGTCTTTACAACAACTCAAATCTCTTAAAATGAGAGGAGGAGGCCCCTATTTATAATTTCCAAAAAATGAAATGAGTGGCCAAGATTCAATTCTATTGTGTGGCCAAGATTCACTTTTTAGCAAGGTTTCACCTACCCCCAGGTATATTACATTTTAAAATACATCCTTTGTCTTTTCCCTATTTTGTCTTCTAGTGGTAGCACTGTAGCATTTTCGTCTTGTTGCTGATTGCTCTTTGCTATAGCTATTCTTTCAGAAATTATTTATCAATAACAAGATTTCCTTCCCATTTCTTCAAATCCGCATACTCCATGAATCTCAAGATTACTGACTGAAGCTTGTCGACATCAATGATGTCAGCCAGTAGCACTTGGTAACTCCATTCCTTGGAATTGTTAACGAGCTTTTCCTAGTCTTTGTCATACTTGGCAGCATGGTCTTTGAGAAGTTCAGATTGGGAAAAAGCTCGTGCAACAAAGCTCATAAATTCTGTGGTAGCCTCAGCTGACATTCCCTTCTCCATCCTCCTTTAAAAGTGAGGCTTTATGCTTTCTGGATTGATCTTAATAGCAAGCATCTCGTACCATGTCATCAGCTTGAGGTATCTAGCACAATCTCCTCTGGCCTCTTTGGCCCATTCAATATCTGGAATTACTCATTCTAGGATCTGTTCTAGCCTGCCCTTTCAGTGATCAAAGTCCCACCTCCACACTTCATTAACCAATGGTCATCATCCTTGAAGGAAATGTCCTTTTCCCAAATATCAATTGGCAGCATGAGGATAGCATCGATTTTTGGGTAGGCAACCTTATACTTCTTTGGGAACTCCTCATAGATTTTCCTCGTGCCTTCAAGAGACATTTGTACTTCTAGGAACTTGTTTTTTGTTTGGAAAACCAAATTGATGCCCATATTCCCAATGCCCAAGACCTTCTGAAACCAATTTTTTGTGGTCTTATCCAAGTTCCTCCTTTCCAATTGCTGATCTATTTCTGGGACAACTATGGTGGGGTCGATGATGTGGTAGGTTGTTCATCTAGAGATGACTATTGTTGAATGTAGGCCATCAGATCAGCCACCTATGATTTGAGCTCTTCCTTCAAAACCTTATCCTGCTAGATAAGGTGCACCACTGTGGCGACTGATTCCCGGAGGTGGTCGACCTTATGTTCCCTAGTGGCCACTCCCAAGTCAATGGTGGAGATGTTATAGCTTATTCTTTGTTCTCCAACCACTAGCATAGCTATTTGCACTGCCCTGGATCCAGAGGCATCCATCATTACCTTTGATCTACTTCGAGGCTTCTTCTCCTTCTTGGTACTAATCTGAGCTCTAGCCAGTATTGTCTCAAGTCTTGCTTTCAGATCCTTTAGGATGGGAGTTCTCTTTTCAAGCTGCCTTTCTAGCCAATCAGGCATTGAGGGTCCTTCCTTGGGTGATTCATGTTGATCTTTGCTATCCTCCACCCTAAGTTCAATGGCTTTGACATTAAGGGCCTCCTACTCAATTCTTGCATCTTCCTTTTCCTTGTCGGAATCTTGCATGAGCATTATACGTTTGGTAGGAGATTTGGTAAGTAGTTGCTTGTCAGGGTGGTCTTCCTTTTCAGCACTCTTTTCTTCTTCATCTTGGTCATGCCCACCCTCCCCGGGCCTATCCTCCTATTCATCTTCGTGGAACGATGTTTCTTCATCATGCTATGGGGTTTTACCATGTCCTTCTGTAGGAGACCTACTTCCCTCAATCTCTGGAGAAAAAATTCTTTCTTCAATCATAAGCTATCCTTCAACCTCTTTATCCTTGATCTCCTTGAGTTGCTTGTTCCACTCCGCATCGAGCTCTGGATCAGCTATTTCTTGGATTATTTCCATCTCTTGACCCTCGCTATCCTCACTGTAAGATTCATAGGCCACCTCATCGATCACCCAATGTTCATATATTGGATGTTCATGATACACAAACTCCTCATCTTCTAGCCTTTCGGTTGTCTCTAGTTGTCATCGCTTGAGCTCATCCAAGATTTACATTATAGCCTCCATTCTAGGTGGTTCTATAGGAGGAGGGAGATCTAGGGCATTAACCATTGCTCGGGTGATTGTAGCTTGCACCATTGGATTTGCAAGCATTCCCGAAAGTTTAGATGGCATATTTTGCATATACTTGACAAAGGATTTTGGGAGAGAGACGATAGGCATTGCAACAACAGATGAAGTGGGTGGAAGGGAAGGAGACATGGAGGATGAAGAGATTGGTGAGGTTGTGGTGGAGGATGAATCTACCGATATGACCTACATGAATGAAGAAGTGGAGGCGAGGTGGACATAAATGTCCACCACAAACATAGAGGAAGCAACTATTGCAAGTGAAGTGGGTGGGATGGTGACAATAGCAATAGCAGTTGTAGGAGCAGATGAAGTAGGTGGAGACCTTGGTGGGTTAGCCTCCATCTCCTCCCCCTCATGGAGTGGATCTTAAGGTATTACAGGCATCTCCATGATGTTGCTTGTTCTTGTATGCTTCTTAGGAGGCTCCCCCTCCGAGGCCTTTTTGGTGTACTCTTTTGGGTTAGGTAGCTGCTCATCAACCTCCTTCTCTTTCTCAACTTGAAAAATGGTGGGGATTTGGATTTTTCTTAGTTGTAGCAGCAGCCATCCCACCATCAAAATCACTTGGCTCACTTTTGAACCCCTTGAATGTCAAGGCAAATCCTTGTTGCCTTAGTTGAGCAACCTGCCTATCAATCCATGCCTTTGTTCGAGCCTCAATGGGCTTGGTAAGAATGTGAAGGTCATCAACCTATGGCTCATCCCAATCAATTAAAGGAAATGGAATATTTGCAATGGCACTATACCTTGGGTCGATCACTGTGCTCTCATCCTCTTCAAGCTGATCTGGAAATAGATACAGGTTCACCCATTTCATGAAGTATGTCGTCATACACATATAATGTCTTATCCACACCTCAAATTCATCCTTGCAATTAGCCCAAAAATCCTCAAGATGGTGGAGGTGGGCATACTTTGGTCCAAATGCCTTTCTAATGTGACCATATGGGTCCATCCATGGCCTAGTTGTATGTTGTCTGAAGTGGTATTCGACTAGCTCCTCTTAATTGCCCACAGATTGGAAAGTATGAATTTGATACATCCCTTGACCAAGTCCGAGGGGATAGGGGGTCCCTACCAAATGTATGCTACTTAGAATTTTGTGTATAGGTCACAGCTACTAAGTTAGTTCAAATAGTATAATCTAGTCATTAGGATACCTAGGCAGCTTGTTCAGCCTTTCTATGAATCCTTGGGCACGAATGTAGGTGAATTTTGGAAACTAGATGAATAGGAAGGCGTAGTGATTGTGAAGGGCCCTTGCACTATGAGGGACTCTTCTCTCAAAATCACCTCCAAGAGACTGAATGATGTAGGTAGTAAAAGCTTCATTTACCATACAATAGTCCTTCTTGATATTCCTCTACTGTAGCTGCGGGTATTTGTCATAGAGTTTGACCTCTCTTCCCGGTGCCTCATTAGGCATTGCAGACAATCCATTATAATGCCACTAATAGGCAAGAAAATAGACTAGGTAGGACATCATGTAGAATTTGGAGGTCTTCCTCACATTGACGAATTGCTCATGAAAGCAATTGATGATTATCTTCCCCCAAAAGAATGCAACATCATCCCCATAGAGAATTTTTTCAACAAAATATAGCATCCATTCCTGGAAGAAGGCCACAGCAGGAAGGCCCATTACTCTACTTAGTAGAGTGACCAAGATGTGATAGTCCTTGAAGAAATCATTGCGGTAGAGTTCTTGAGGGACTTTGGCAGCATTGCCCCACCTATCTTTCAACCAATATTGGTTGACCAATTTCTTGCATTTTATAGGATCTTGATCCCATAATTCTTTGCACTCCTCTATGATTGGGGTCTCCATGCTTTCAAAGGTAGGTTTTAGTTATCCCAAGAGGGGACATATCAGCTAGGACATTTCCATCTCTGTCCACGATGATCCTTGTTTCAAGTTGGTATGCCTCCCAACATGCCATTACCAATTTGGGGGCCACCAAGGCGGGCTGGAAACCTGTAGCTTTGGCAAGTCTGTTGTTTTTGATCAATTTTGCATTATCTATCTTTGGGTCAATTCTGACTCTTCATGTAAACTCATCTATATCGACATATCCGATATTGGTGTTTGTGATATTCTTCCAACTAGTTGTGAGCTTGGAATGCAAAGGTGCCCCCTAGAATTGATAATTAATTTGATCCTTATCTTCTTTGCCTTGAGGGGCTTTGTCAGTTCTTTTCCCTTTGTCCTTGGCCATCCTAGAGGCCTCTACACCAGATTCCATAAATCCTACACACAGAGATGGGAGTTAGCAACATTAACATGAGAACGCGACCTCAAACAAATCCCTGCAAATCAAGGTTAGATCCACAACATTCATTTAAAAAAAGTCTAATACTTGATAATAATAACATTGGAACGCAAATAGGTGACCTGAGCTCTAAGGGTTAGACTTCCTCTGGAAGAATGATGTTTCGAAGGGAAAACAAGGCAAGTCATTCTCGATGACTTTTCTCGATCCTGGATTTGTTCAATAAAGGGTTGGTGTGAAAGAAGGTTCATTTTTAGCATGTGGGTCGAAGTCCATTTTCGATTTGGAGGCCGTTTGAGCCATCATTCTAGAATTTAGGTCTTGGCTACAGGAAAGCCATCCAGGGTTGGCTATTTGGAATAGCGCAGTGAAAACAACATTTTGGGAATTGGGTTTTGGAGTCTGGGTCACCGGGGTCGGGAAGCTGCTATAGGATAACCGTGCGAAAGGGCGAAACGCGGATGAAAGTTCGGAGATAGAAGTATGAAAGATTATACTCGAGGCAGACTTAATAGTTGGTGAAAAACACAGATGTGAATTGAGGGTTAGGACTCGGTGTCTAGAAAGGTGGACAGGTTTGGCCATTCGGGATGGCGAAAGCGACATGGAATTTTGGAGATGGAATTTCGGAGTTCAGGGTCCGAGCAAAGTTTGGACGTTTCAATTTCCCTATTCAAATTGTGCAAAGCTGAAGGGAGACTAGAGCCAGGGAACCCGAAAGATGTTTAGTGGCAGCCATTTAAAATGGCGAAGCAAAGATGATGGCACGAGGATGGAAGTTCAGGTGCCAGGGTCCAAGGATAACCTCGAAGTTTGATTTTGGTTGCATGTTTGTGATGGACTTCATGCATTCGGGGTCCGAGGTCTGAAAGGAGGCTAGAGGAAAGCCATTTGGAATGGCAGAGGCACAACGAAAACCCGGGAAGGGAAGTCCAGAGGCCAGGACTTGAGGTGAGTTTGGTTGCATGCAAATTCTCTCTAATTTTTACTTTGCATGCGGCCGCAGAGAGGTCTAGGTTCGAAAGATGCAAGTTGCCTACTCCAGAGAATAGCGATGGGGAGGTCAAATTCCAGATTTGAATTTTAGCCTCCAATCCCTTGATTTTCAATTTTCTAACTTGTGGGTTTTTAGGCCAAGGGCACTATCCTACTAGGTTTTGAGTTGATTTTGATTTCCACTTTATTTGAACTCATGGTTTCAAGAATAAGGAAAGGGTAGGCGGGTCGAAAACCTACCTCGAATCCTTGAAGAAGTAGAATGTTGAATTCATGAGGAACGGTGAAGCTAGAGCTCGGGCACGGAGGCAGAGGATGTTGGGGTAAGAGAGTGCTTTGAATTCCTTCCTATCATGTGAAAATAATAGGTCAGAACTTCTTTAAATATCCCCCAATGTAATTAATACCTTAGTAAATGCTTGGTATGGTGGTAGATTAGGTAGGTGAATTCAAATTTCTTGGGCGGTAGCAAGAGGTCCGAGTCTTGATGGCCGGAAAGACATCTCAGGATAGCCGTTGAAAAATTGGGAAGTTAAATCAAACAACAAACAAGAACCTGAGGTCCGAGGTCTAGAACGACGCTAGATAGCGGCTATCTGGAACGGTGAATCAAAGACAACAGCCCGAGGATGAAAGTTGGAGAGTCGGGGTCCGAGGGCCAAAAAGACGCATTGGCGGAGCCATCAAGTTCTACAAATTATTCAGATGGCCATCGAAGCATCGGGATCCATAGGCCGAGAAGACGCCAACCGCTAGCCGAGTAAAATGGTGAAGCCGAAATGGAAACCCACAAAGGGAAACCCAAGAGGGGAAACCTGAGGGTCCAGGCCTGAAAGGTGCCACGAATGTCAGAAAGACCAACTAATAGAGAAAACTCGAAAGGGCCTAAGACTTAGCTTTTTTCAAAGGGGAAAAATTAGGTCAACCCTAAAATGGGACTTTTGAGAATGTTTTGACCATCAAGGATGTCAAAATGGGGCACCAAAAATGAGGCAAAGCAAAAAGGACCTAGCAAGCCAAAAGGAAAGAGCGGGTCCCCGTTCTAAATGGGGTGTGTGTGGAAGAGGCACAACAGGTCCCAAGAAACAAGTTGAGAAATATAGAACCATTAAGTCATTTGTCACCCCGACCTACTCTAGAGGTTAGCTTCTTAGTAGATACTCCTATTATTATCGAAGATGATATTAACGAAGAGGAAGATGTAAAACATATCACCATCCCTACTATTCCCCAGTATGAAGAGCCACCAAAAAGGAATGTTATCAGTTTTGAAGCCTCTAATGAGTTGTCTTAAGATGTGAGACATCAGGCTAGCCAGGAATTCATTGAAGATAATTTATTTCTTTGAACCCATGAGTTTAAGGCCTTGATTTATGAATACAAAGGAAAAATGATAAGAAAAAAACTAAAAGAAATTAGCCCTAAGAAAGAAGTAGATGCCTTGAAGGAATTCTAGTCTGAGGTCGATAAAGAAATAGATGGCATCACTCTTGAAAAGGGAAGAGCATTTCTACAAGTGGTTGGGGTCATGTTCCAAGGTGGGACATCAACTCAGCTATGTTGATGGTGTTTTTATGCACTTCACAACACAAGTAATCCTTAGGTACATTACCTCTCTTGAAAGACAATCTTCCACAATCAAATTGTAGAACACTATCCCAAGGTCTCTCGGATCTCAAGTCATGATGATGCTTGGAATATATCAGTTGATTGATGTGATTTGTTGGAATCACAAGATGGTGTTATTGGAGTTAAAGTTGTAGGAGAATTGGGTTTGTGAATGGAGTTCTTTAGATAAGGAATTATTGCACTTTGTTGTAGGTTCAAACAACAATCTTGAACTCCATTATTTTGTTGGATTTGGCTTTACATTGTGCAACAAACCTTAGCATAGGTTGTTTCTAAAAAAAAAGGAAAAAGGGGGTGGGAAGAGGGAAGGTTCCTTGACCTGCAACTACCGATAAATAGTGATCATGGAGGTTCCTGTTGTGGACAGTTTCCTCAAATAGGATTTCACTTAACCTGAATTCTCACAATGTCATGAAATCTATGCTATCTTCTAAGGACTGCAGATATTCATCATTCATTCGCAATGTAAATGTGAACAAAGACAAAGTTTAAAGAGCAGCTATGAAATTATAGTCCAAACTAACTTTACATAGTCACCTATCAATAGCAAATGACTAAAAGGCCACGAAGGGGTGACCGAGGTTCATGAGTTAGAAAGACGTCCTGGGACAACTGTGCAAAATGGAAAAGGTGACACAGAATTCTAGACATGAAACTCGCAAGGTCGGGGTCTGGTGAAAACTTAGACATTTGGTTTTCCTACAAGTTCTTAAGATGGACTTCATGCACCCAAGTTTCAAGGGTCGGGAAGTTGTTCAAGGAAGGTTGTTCGAAACGGCAGAGGCATAATGGAAACCCGAGAAGGGATTTTTGGTGGCCAAGACCTAGGGAAAGCTTGGTTTTGTTTATAGATTTCTGATGGACTTTTTAGGTTCGGGGTCCAAGGGTCGAGAAGCTATTCCACGAAGGCCATTCAGAACGGTGAAACAGACACAGAAATCCGAGAACAGAAATCTGAACACCGTAGTCTGAGGTGAGGTTTGTCGTCGGACTAAAATTTTGGCTGTTTGCAATGGCCGCGGAGAGGTTCAGGCCTGAAGGATGTGGCTGCCTGCTCTAAAGAATAGTGGCGGGGAAGTCAAATTTTGACCCCAAATTTGATGGTTCCAATTATTGATTTTCCCACTTCCAGCTTGTGGGTTTCTAGGTACAGGTACTACCTTACCAAATTTTAGTTCATTTCATCATTTTTACTTGATTTAGACCATGATTTTGAAGAAAAGAAGACAAGGCATGTGGATGGTGGACATACCTCGAAACCCTAAAGAAGACTTATGTTGAATTCATGAGGAACAACGAAGCAGAGGTTCGAGCACGAAGGCGGAAATTGCTGGGGCGACACTGTCTTTTTCAATTGCTTTTGTCATGTGAAAATGATAGTTGAAAACTTTGTTTATATAACCCCCAGTGCCATTAATATCTAATTAAATGCTTGGTACGATGGCAGGTGAGGTAGGAAAATTCAAATTTCCTAGGTGGCAACGGGTAATCCAGGGTCCGGGGCCCGAGAAGACGAAAGTTGGCAGTCGTTTCAAAAATCTGCCAAATGAAATGAAAAAGGTGATAGGAGCTCCGTGGTCTGGGGTCTTGGAAGATGGAAGTTGGTGACTGTTTGCAATGGAAAAGTTCAATGAGAAACCTGGGAAGTGAATCCCGGCAGGTCGTGCCCGAAGGACTAGAAAGACTATGCGTAGCTGCCGTTTGGAACAACAGAACTAGAACAGAAACCCAAGAGGGGAAACCCGAGGGGGGAAATTCGAGGGTTTGGGCCCGAAAGGAGCCATGGATGTCAGAAAGGCTGAAAAACAAGGGAAACCCAAAATGGCTTAAGACTTAGCAATTTTCCAAGGGGCAAAATTTGGTCAAACTTAAAATGTGACTTTTGAGAATTTGTTGACCCCTTTTAGGATGCAAAAATGGGCATGAAAAACAAGACAAAGCAAAAGGACCCAGAAAGAAAAAGAGGAAAGAGAAGGTCCCTATTCCAAATGGGGCGTGTGTGTGATAAGCACAACAAATGGTGACTCCACTGGGAGAATGCTCTCGACGTTCTAAAGATAAATATTCATTCTGAACCCATGATCTATGGTTTTGCACACCAAAGCTGATTTTCAAAGATGAACTAAGGGAAGGTTAAGGAAGGCGAGATTGAATCATGCCATGACATCATCATGGAGGTGTGTGCATGGTGAGCTCATTTAATTTCCTTGGAGATAGCACGAGCAGCCACTGATCAGGAGGGATAAGCTACGTAGTTTGCTTGACCCCAAAAGTAACCTGGACATTGCTCCGCTGTCAGTCAAACATACATAGCCCTGATAGAGTTGTTGTTATGACCCCATGAATATAGCTCTACTACTAGCCAGGCATCCATAGCCCTAGTAGAGATATTTGCACACCCATACGATTGTTATTTTCACTTTGTCTATTCTTTTCATTTGATATTTCATTTCAGCATTTTCCTCTTTTCTTTTTATTCAAGTGTGTAAGCAATGAAGCTCACTATGGGCTTGGGAATCAACGTGGTCACTAGAGCAGACTTTAGATTTATGACTTATCTATCCCTCTTAGTAATCACCATACCATTCTTTGGAAATTTTAAAATGTGTTTCTGTGTGTCCCATGACAGACACAGGAAACTCAAGCGAAATGCCATCCTAGGTTAATTCAGAGTTTGAAAGTTGAAAGCCAATGCTTAGGTGCCTTTAGAGTTTAGCAATAGGTAATGAAGGCTTATCTAGAGAATAGCACAAGAGTAGGCAGTAGGGAAAACTATTTATCAAATCGAACACGGCCACCATAGCAGAACGGGAAGACTCTTCCAAGGTCCAAATAAAAACAGTTGAGAAAATGAGCAAAACCGAAGGACAAAGTAGGAAACCTATTCTAATCTATGTACATGTATTTACACAAAGAGCTCTGGAAGAGCTCAGGTCTAGAAGTAATGCTTAAGGTGCTACCTGTTGACAGGAAATGGGATATCTTCACCAGTCAAAGTTTGTAAGCGAAAAGCGTTATCTCGAAGGATTTCAGAAAACTGAAAAGGGCCAAGCCAAAGCTTGTCAAATTTTTTGTGTCCCCCTTTCTTTTTGTGGGCCTTGTCCCAGTAAAGGCCTAGATCGGAAATGCGAAAGGCCTTAATTTTGGCTCGGCAAGGTGAGCTTCTCTGCGGTCTCCTCCTTCATAAAAATCATTGATGAACTAGAGGGTAGGGATTATCCAGTGTATGGGGAAGATGGGCTCCAAGCCGTAAATGAGATGATATGGGGAATCTCTGAGGGCATCCTTGTGATGGGTGTATTCTGTCCAAAGGGCGAAATGAAGCTGGGTATGCCAGCCTTTGGGATTCCTATCTAGTAGCTTCTTGATCATAGTGATCAAGTTCTTGTTGGTCAACTTAGCAAGGCCATTGCCTTGAGGATAGTAATTGGATGAAAATTTAAGGGTGATACCATAGTCAAAGGCCCAACTCATGAATTTTAATGAAGTAAATGTAGGGACGTTATCACATACTAGAGCGTAAGGACAACCAAAGCGATTTAAAATAAGACTTTCCAAAAAATTAGTTACTACTTCAGTTGTACACTGCCTACAAGCTATTGCCTCTATCCATCTAGTACAATAATCAGAAGTGGTCAGAATGTACCTGTGTCCAATAGATGATGGAGGGCTTACCGGACCAATGAAGTTGAGACCCCACTGTGTGAATGGCCTTACCTCCAAAATAGGCTGCAACGGGACAACAACATTCCTTTCTCAGGTGGCAACGGTCTGGCACACGTGGTAGGTATGGACATGATCATGAGAATCCTTGAAAATGGTTGGCCAATAGTACCCAACTCTTAATATTTGATGTGCAGTTGACAAACCAAAACCATGACCAGTCCCGAACTTATCATGGAATTCTCTGAGAACACAATTTAACTTCTTCCTTACCAAGGCATCTCAAGTAGATACCTTCTTGATTCCTCTTATACAATATGGTGCCCTATAACATGTAGCTACTTCTTTTTAACCTAAGGGCTTGCCTTTGGACTCCCTATAGATGAGGTGGACATTTATAATTCAATAGGTAATACACTATGTCATCGTACAATTCCCCTGGAGAGACATCCTCTAGCTAGTACTGTTGCACTATGAGTTCGGGTCCAACATCAATAACCACCTCCACCATCATTTTGGAAAGTGTCTGCCCTCTCACCACCTTCATCAGCTAGATTTCCATATCATACTCTTACAGCAATGCAATCCATTTTTCCCTTCGCTCCCCTAGCTTGTTTTGCATGAGTAGTGTCTTCACCGTGGGGTTAGGAACTATAGCGAACACTTTGTTGCACTAGATATAATGCCTCAACTTCTTGAACCCCTTCAAAAGGGCATATGTTTTTTTTTCAACGTTATAATAGCGTATTTCAGTATCCTTTAGAGGGGTGCTCATGAAGGCGATCGAATATTCACTCCCCTCATCATCCTTTTGTGTCAAGATACTGGCACAAGAATTATCTGAACCAAATGAGTAGATGTAGAAGGGCTTCAGGTAGTTGGGGCTGACCAGCACAGGGGCATCAGCAATTTCTTTCTTGATCTCCCCAAAATCCTACTTTTCTTCTAGGGTCCACTCGACCTTAGCATCCTGTTTTAGCATAGCATTGAGTGGTTTGACGATTTTTGTGAAGCCTCTGATGAACTTACAGACAAAGTTGATATTTTCGGAAAAAAAATTTAATTCCTTTTTGCTGCCTAGCAGCTAGATCTTCCTGATTGACTAGATATGCTCAGGGTAGATGGAAATTCCCCATTCTAATAGGACATGTCCAAGGAGATTCCCCTTAGTGACACCAAAGATGCACTTCTTCGGATTAAGGGAAACCTCGAATTCGTGACACCTTTCAAAAACATTGCATAGGTCAGCGATGTGATTACCCCATTGCTTTGAGAACACTATCAAATCATCCATGTAGATGATTATGCACTTGCCAATCAGGTCCTTGAATGCAATATCCATGGTGCACTGGAAACTAGCACCAGCATTGATTAGTCCGAATGACATTCATCTATAAGTGAAAGTTCCCCATTTGGTGGTGAATTCCATTTTGTGTCGACCTTCGTACTATACCATAACCTTATTATACCCTAAATATCTGTCCAGGAAGGAAATCATCTTGGAGCCTTTTATTATCTATAACACCTCATCCAATGAGGCTATAGGATAGTTATCCTTTTCTGAGGCTCGGTTCAGATTGCGGAAGTCAATGCACAATCTGATTTCCCCATTTTTCTCTCTAACAAGAACCAAATTTTCCACCTATGTGGAGTGTCTAATCAAGAAAATGATCCTGGCTGACAACAACTTTTATACTTCCTTGTATATTATTGGTTGCAGTAAAGCATTGACAAGGCACTACCACTGCCAAAATGGCTTCACATCTGGTCTGAGTGGGATGGTGTGGTTGATAATTGACGTGTCATACGTTTTGAGATCCTCATAGCTCTAGGTGATGATGTTGTGATACTTTCGTAGAGCCTCAATTATTCCCTTTCTTTTTTTAGGAGCGCACACCTTACTAATGAACACATTCTTGTCATTCCCGACTGTTTTGAGGTTGCAAGTGTCACATTGGCCACTCATGGTATCCTTCTTAGCTTGCTGATCCTGATCTCTAATCCGATCCAAGTCAAAGATTTTCTCTAATTGGACCATTCCCCTAGGAATGGTATTGGTCTTCAGGTTAATGATCGCTTCTATATCCAGGTCAGCCTCTTGAGGTTCGACCTCATCAATTATTTGCATAGAAAATACATCCAAACTGGTGATAAAATCTAGGATGTGTTTGTCATCATTGAATACTTGGAAATTGGCTACCTTATCAGGAACTGATGGGACAGAGGTGAGTTTCACCGTGAATCTTTTGAGGCTAGATAAGGATAGAGGTTCTAGCATGCTTGCTGCCTATGCCAAGGCATTGGCAGTATGATTCTGAGCATGTGGGATCAATTGAATATTGAATGCATCCAATCCTTCTAGTAGATCCCATACGTGGTGTCTATAGTCGGTGAGACTTTGATCATAATAGGAATAGATTTTCCTGACTTGCTTTACAACCAACTCTAAATCTCAGTACACTTGGAGCATTTTGACATCATTTCTTAATGCCATTAAGAGGCCCAAGACTAAACCTTGTACTCTACTATGTTATTGGTATAATAAAATTGAAGTCTATGAGCAGCGAAGTATGACTTACCTCTAGGATTGATCAATTTGAAACTTGCCACAGCTCCATGCTTGGATCTAGACTCATCAAAGTGCAACATCCAAAATCTAGGAGAATCCTTGAACATAGAACCAACATATCCGATTTTCACCTTTAGTGGGGCCTTCATTTCAATAACTATTTTGGGAGGTGCAGGGATGGAACGTGTTTGTTCGGGTGGTGCAGACCTCGCTTTCTCTTTTAGAGTGGCTTGTCTTTTAACATGTTCAATTGTCATTTGACACAATAAGTATTCAAACTTTGAGTGAGCAATATTATGTACCCTACACCAATTAGGGAGAAAGAGATCCTGAAAGTTCATTCGGGTTCCCAGACTAAGCTGGTCCTGAACGCACTTTTCCATGAAATTTTGGAAACTGTCCAACAATCCAAGACTGTCAGTCTCTCTTGGCTCTTCATCGTTGGATTCTATCAACACTTCAGTGCTCTCAGATGCATTGGCTAGATTAGCAGGCGGGCTGCATAGTACGAGGAAAACCTCGTTTGTTCCCTCTTCTTCAAGGCATTCCTATTCATTCAGATATGATACTAGGGAATAATCCCCCAAATCTATTTCAGCATACAACACCTCGTTCATGTTGTTGTACTCAATGATCATAAATCTCATCCATGGTTCCCAATCAATTCAAATCTGATTAGGCATTCCTTTCCATGGCATCCACATGTGTGAGTTATCAGTCGTGGCATATCCATTCAACGCCTTTGTGAAATCCCTTCCTAGGATTATACCATACGTATCCAGGATATCAACACCTTGAATGTCTATGGTCTGTTGGATCCAGGGATTAGCAACAATCTACATGGGTATTCTATTAATTTCCCCCACTATGTTGATCTCAGTTTTGTCAAGTTGTGTCACCTTCTGCAAAGAAGGAGTTGGCGTTATTCCAAGCGCCTTGCACATGCTCAGGGGCATGACATTGGCTGATGCGCCCGAATCAAGCAGGCAGTTGTGGAGGTTCTTCTCGAACACACAGATGGTGGTCAGAAAGGGAGGCATTTTGAATTTCCCTTAAAATAATCCCCTGAAAATGTCCACTTGGGAAACTTGGCCTTTGTCCTTCTCGTTGCCCTTTCTTTGGGTTGGTACTTGATTAGTTACTCTTTCGGACTGCTTGTTTGCTTGCTAACCTTTTGGCAGGTCAGCCTTACTGTTGAAGATCTGTGTAACTACCAGCTCATTTTTCTAATCATCGAAGGAGACCCTCTTCGCTAGAGTTTCTTGAGTTGACCCCTGTGGTGGAGTCCCATTTATCATTCTAAAAAAGACATTCCTGATGGTGGGCACCTTTAGCAGCTCAAATGTGGACACGCTTAGCTTTACCTTTTTGAATTCCTCAGCAATATACTCCCCCATCTACTCAACTTCTTGATCATAGGAAACATTTTGGGAGGAGCTGGCAGCTTGGGTTTGGCTGTCTTTCTGTTGTTTATTTGTGCTGAGATACCATGTGGGTGTATAGGGAAAACACGGGTTATTACTTGCATTTGGATTAAGAGGGGTGCTGAAATTATTCAGTAGAGTGGAGGTCGTAAAAGGACCTCCAACATAACCACCGACTTGTCTATTCCTAAGGTTGTATGGGGTAGTCCATTGGTGAAATATTTGGACTTCATCCTCCCTAGGCTCTTCTTTGTCATATTTAGGATCATTATCTATTGAATCGAAAAGTTGAGCCAAAGGACTTTCAGAAATTACCTCTTTTGCTTTATTTATGTTGTTCGAGTCAACACCCTCCTGCTCTAGTGCATTGCATTTAGCTTTTGGGAAAGGAGTCTAGTTCACCACTAGCACTGAGGAGTCATATGGGTTAGATGGGACAATGTCTCTACACCCTGAATTGTCCACTACATTCTGGAATTCAACTTGGAAAATGTCAGCAACAGTTTGGATTTCTGGATAATTCAACTCAAAGTGGTGACTTTTTTTGTGTATGCCACACCAACCAGACAAAGCAGCCTCTGCCAAGTAAACTCCGCTTGCAGGGCTCTCATTGCTACTAGGCTGATTGGTGGCCATAGGAATGGTGCTGTTGTTGGGTCGTGTATTCCATGTCCAGTTTTTCCTTTGGAAGGGCCTTTTGTCAAAGTTCTGGCCTGAATTCTGATTTCTGTCATAATTCTATCTGGATGATGTGCTAGCATCCCGATTGTCCTGATTTTCACATTGATCTCAGTTATCTTGATTAAGGTTGGACCGGATGCTCTTTTGTGACACTTGCAATTGGTTACTCTAATTTCTTAAGTGTGTCATTTTTGTAAGCTCGTCAATCCTATCATTTTTGTATTGTTCGGTTGCGATGCCGAATTTTGGAGGAACACGAGTTGTGCAATCGGCTGATTTTGATGAGTGTGTGGGAATTTCGCTGCTTGGAGGTACGCTGGCACCTTGGATGGCTGAGGATGCGAATGCTACTGCTAGGGCAGCAAGTAGTGAGGTACCAGATGTGCTTGATTCATTGGTTGCCTAGGGTGCGGAACCATAGGTAGTTGTGGTACTGGATTCAGCAAGGGTGTCTTCTCCTACAAGGCTTGTGTGAGCCCTTGAATCTATGTCGGATGCACGATTTTCCCAAGAGAAGGTAGTAGACCAGAAATGTTCTACCCCAAATCCATGCTGGTAATAATGGCCTTAGCGTATGCATTGACCAACTTGGCGGGCGGTGGTCGCATTCTTTTTACCAGAGCTGAAGTGAGGTTATCTAATGCTACATAGTAAATAGGTAAGAAGAAAGCATCATTGAAAATGTATGGGGCTTGTAGCCGAGTGTACGCTATGTGGAAGTGATCATTGAATGAACTGATCGGTTCATTAATCTCCCTTTGAACTGACATGAAGTGTTGGTACGAATCTGTGGGGCTAACCGAGGTTTTGAACTTCTGCAAAAAAACATTCTTTAGAAGGTCCCATGTGTTGATAGTTCCGGCTAGAAAATTGATGTACCAGTAGAAGGCCTCCTCCCCTAAGGAGTAGGGAAAGAGCCTGCAAGCCACATCTTTGTATATGATCTACATAATCTTTAGGGAAATTTCAAAAATCTTGACATGCTCTTCGGCTGTCCTCTACTGATCCTAGGAGTTGAACTTCGTGCAAAAATTCTTGGGATTCTTTGGCATATCATGGTAGAGGTTGAAGGCCAAAGGAGATGGGTTATTTCCAAGCCACACCATTGGAGGGGGCGAGGGAGGTGGTTGCTCCAGATTGGCTTGTAACTGTAAAGGGGCAACAACAACTGATAGGACAACAACAATGCTGGAGACTATGTTTGGCTGAAAGACAGTGTTCAACCCAGATGGAGTGGCAGCCTGGAAGGCTGTTTGGATTAGGTGAGTGGGAGATGGTACTACCACTAAAGATGGATAAGATGGAGGTGAAAGAGCAGTGAGCTGGTCTGGTGAATCGGTGATGGATGGTTCCCTTTGTTTAACTCTTTTAGCTCGGATAGGGGGCTGTAATTCCTAAAATTCTCCTTTGTTTCAAACAATAGTCTTGAACTCCATTGTTTCATCGAATTTGGCTTTACAATGTGCAATGAACTTTAGTATAGGTTGTTTCTATAAAAAAGGGAAAAAGGGGGCAGGGAAGAGGGAAGGTTCCTGGACTTGCAACTATCGATGAACAATGATCATGGAGGTTCCTGTTGTGGATAGTTTCCTCAAATAGGATTTCACTTAACCTGAATTCTCACAATGTCATGAAATCTATGCTATCTTCTAAGGACTGCATATATTCATCATTCATTCACCATGTAAATGTGAACAAAGACAAAGTTTAAAGAGCAGCTATGAAATTATAGTCCAAACTAACTTTACACAGTCACCTACCAATAGCAAATGACTAAAAGTATGGACAAGGAAAGCATACACACAGCAAAAAACTTCATAACCAAAGACAACACCACTAAATCTACTGAAGATAGCTAAAAGGTAAACTAGAACAACAAAGTAACTTTAAACTAGAATTTTAACTAATGGGAGAAGAATCATGAAACATGTAGAGAAATCCAAAATACACCAATAAATCACTGTATTTACAATTGCAATCTCTGTCGCATGCCTTTACAACAACTCAACTCTCTTAAAATGAGAGGAGGAGAGCCCCATTTATAGTTTTCAGAAAGAAAAATTAGTGGCCAAGATGCACTTTACACTAGGGTTTCACCTACCCCCAAATATATTACATTTTTAAAATATCTTTTGTCCTTTTCCCTATTTTGTCTTCTAGTGGAAGCACTGTAGCAGTTTTGTCCTTTTGCTGATTGCTCTTGTTGTAGCTACTCTTTTAGAAATTCCTCATCAATGACAAGGTTTCCCTCCTACTTCTTCAAATCTGCATACTCCACGAAGCTCAAGATCACTGGCTGAAGATTGTCCACCTCCATGATGTCAAATCGTAGCACGTGGTAACTCCATTCTTGGGAGTTGTTAACGAGCTTCTTCTAGTCATCGTCATACTTGGCAGCATTGCTTCTGAAAAGCTCAGACTGGGCAAAGGCTCGAGCAACAAAGCTCATGAAATCCATGGTAACTTCAACTAAAATCCCATTTTCCATGTTCTTCAAGAAATGAGGCTTTATGCTTTCTGAATTAATTTCAAGAGCAAGCAGCTCATACATCGTCATCAGCCTGAGGTACTGAGCACAATCTCCTTTGGCCTCCTTGGCCCATTTGATATCTGGAACCACTCATTTCAAGATCTGCTCTAGCCTTCCCTTTTGATGACCAAAATATCATTTCCACACATCCACTAACTAGTGGTCATCATCCTTGAGGGCAAGGTCCTTCTCCTAAACCTCACTCGGTAGCATGAGGATAGCCTTGATCTTTGGGTAGGTAGCTCTATACTTTTTTAGGAACTCCACATAGATTCGCCTCATTCCCTCAAGAGTCCTCTGCACCTCCAAGAACTTATTTGTTGTTTGAACAGCCAAGTTGATGCCCGTGTTCCCCATGTCTAATACCTACTAGAACCAATTTTTAGTGGTCTTATCAAAGTTCCTGGTTCTTTCTAGCTTATTGATTTGCTCTTGGGACAACAAATACGGTGGGCCGATGACGTGGTGGGTAGCTCATCCAAGGATGACCATTGTTGAATGTAGGTTGTTAGATCAACCACTTGTGCTTTAAGTTCTTCCTTTGAAACCTTATCCTACTGGATAAGGTGCACCACCATAGCTACCAATTCCTAGAGGTGGTCAACCTTCTACTCCCTAGTGGCCACTCCCAAGTTGATGGTGGAGACGTTATAAGTTACTCCTTGTTCTCCACCAGTGTGGCTAGTTGTACTACCCTAGATTCGAAGGCATCCACGGTTACTTTCAATCTGATTTTTAGCCTTTTCACCTTCTTAGTGCTTATTTGTGCCTTTGTCAGTATTGTCTCTAGCCTCGCTTAAGGATCTTTTAGGGCAGGAGTCATTTGCCTAAGCTGATTCCCTATCCAATCAGGCATTTGGGGCCCCTCCTCGGGTGGTTCATGTTGATCCTTGTTGCCCTCCACCCTAAGTCCAATGGTTTTGACAATAAGGGCCTCCTTCTCAACCCCTACATCCTCCTTCTCCTCATCAGAGTCTTGTACGACAATTATACGTTTGGTAGGATACTTGGTGAGCAATTGCTTGTCAGAGGGATCTTCCCTTTCAACATCTTTTTCTTCTTCATCTTGATCATACTCATGCTCCTCGGGCTTATCTTCTTGTTCATCTTCATGGAGGGATACTTCCTCGTCATGCTCTGGGGTTTGATCATGTCCTTCAACTGGAGACCCGTCAGTCTTAGTCTCTAGAGAAGTAGACTCTTCAATCATAGGCTAACCTAGAGCCTCTTGGTCCTCGATCTCCTTGAGTTGCTTGTTCCATTCTTCTTCAAGCTCTGGGTCAGCCGTTTCCCAGATTAATTTTGTGTCTAGCTCCTCGTTGTTTTCACTAGAGCATTCATAGGCCACTTCATCGATCTCCTGGTGCTCTAACATCGGGTGCTCATGATATTCAAACTCTTCATCTTCGGGCCTCTTGGTAGCCTCTAGCTGCTGTCGCTCGAGCTCATCTGAGATCTACATTGTTGCCTCCATTCTAGGTGGTTCAGTAGGGGGAGGGAGAGCTGGAGCATTAGCCATAGCCTTGGCTATTTTGGCTTGCACTACTAGATTTGTAAGCATCCTCGAAAGTTTGGAAGGCACGTTCTACATGTACTTTACAAAGAACTCTAGGAGACTAAGGATAGGCATTGCAGTAGTAGAAGCGGATAGAAGAGAAGGATACATAGAAGATTCTAAGATAGGTGAGGTCATGGCAGAGGATGAATCAACCGATATGACCTGCACGATTGGAGAAGTGGAGGCAAGGTGGATAGAGATTTCTAGTGCAGGCGGAGAGGAAGCAGATACTGCAAGCAAAGTAGGTGGGACAATGGTAATAGTAGAATCAATTGCAGCACATGGAGACCTTGGTGAGTCAGCTTCTTCCTCTCTACCCTTGATGAGCAAATCTTCGAGTATCACAGGCATCTCCACAACCCCAGCTATTTTTGTTTTGCTTTTTGGAAGGGTCGCCCTCCGAAGGCTTTTGATTATAAACCTTTAGGTTAGGCAACTGCTCACTAGCTTCCTTTCTCTTCTTAGTTTTGATAGATGGTGGGGATTTGGTAGTCTCCCCTGTTGTAGCAGTAGCCACCCCACCATCAGAGACACTCGGCTCACTTTTGAGTCCCTTGAATGTTAAGGTGACTCCCTATTGCTTCAGTAGGGCCACTTGTTGGTTGAATCACGCCTTTGTTCGAACCTCCATGGGCTTGGTGAGTATGTCAAGGTCATCAACCTCTTGCTCATCCCAATCAATCAAGGGCAATGGCATATTGGCGACGACACTATATCCCGAATCGATCATCGTGCTCTCATCTTCTTGAAGCTGATCCAATACTGGACACAAGTTCACTCTTTGCACATAGAGGATAGTCATGCACATATAGTGTCGGAACCATACTTCAAGATCATCTTTGCAGTTGGAATAGAAATCTTGAACATTGTGGAGGTGGGCATACTTAGGTCCTAGTGCTTTTCTGATATGACCATATCAGTCCATTCACAGTCGAGCTATATACTGCCTGAAGTGGTACTCAGCCAACTCCTTTTTTGAATTACCCACACATTGGGAGGTATGAATTTTGTACATTCCTTGGCCAAGGCCGATAGGATAAGGTGTCCCCGCTAGATGTTTCTTGCTCAAAAGATTTTGAATGTGTCACAGCTGCCAAGTCAGCTCCAATAGTATGATTCGATCATTGGGGTATCACGGTAGCTTGTTCAGCCTTTCCGTGAATCCTTAGGTGTGAATGTAAGTGAAATTAGTGAATTGTACATATAGGAAGGCATAATGCTTGAGAGGGGATTTGGCACTGTGCAAGACTCTTCTCTTGAAATCTCCTCCAAGCAACTGGATGATGTAAGCAATGAAGGCATCATTTACCCTGCAGTAGTCCCTCTTGAAGTTTTTGTATTGCAGCTGAGGATACCTGTCATAGGCTTTAAGTTCCCTCCATGACGCCTCATTGGGCATTGCAGTCAATCCATGATAATTCCACTGATCGATAAGCGAATAGACTAGGTAGGATGTCATATAGAATTTTGATGTCTTCTTGACACTGATAAATTGCTCGTGGAAGTAATTGCTGATTATTTCCCACCAATAAAAGGCAACATCACTCTCGTGGAGGATTTTTTCTACAAAGTACAACATCCACTCTATGAAGAAGACCATAGTAGGAAGGCCCATTACTTTGCTCAGTAGGGTAACGATTTCATGATAATCCTCGAAGAAATCACTGCGAAAGAGCTTCTGAGGGACTTTACCAGTACTGGCCCACTTATCCTTTAGCCAGTATTGATTAATCAGTTTCTTGCATTTCATAGCATCTGGATCCCATAATGCCTTACATTCTTCTATAGTCGGGGTCTTCATGCTTTCAAAGGTGGGGATGTGGAAATTTTTAGTTATCCCAAGAGGGGACATATCTGCAAGGATGTTTCCATCTCTATCCACTATGGTTATGGTTTTAGGTTGATATACTTCTCGACATGCCATTACTAGCTCGGGGGCCAACAAAGCTGGTGGGAAGCTTGCAACCTTGGCAAGTCTGCTACTTCTGATTAACTTTGCATTTTCCATTTTCAGGTACACCCTAACCCTCTGTGTAAACTCGTCAATATCGACATGCCTGATATTGGTATCTGTGATGTCCCTCCAAAGAGTGGTGAGTCTAGAGTGTAATGGCACCCCCTAGAATTTTTACCTCATTTGATCCTTGTCCTCCTTGCCTCGAGGTGCTTTGGCAGTTCCTTTCCCCTTTTCCTTGGATTCACCAAAGGATTCTGCATCGGATTCCATAAATCCTCCACAAAGAGATGTGAATTAGTAACATTAAATGGGTGGATATAGCTTCAGACAAATCCCTGCACATCAAGGTTAGATTCACAATCATCATTCATATTTGATAAATGCCTAGAACCTAATAAAAACATCATAAGGAAGCAAAATAAGCAATCCGGGTTCCCAAGGTCGGAATTCCCTTGGCAGAATGTTGTTTAGAAGGGAAAACGTGGCAAGGAACTCCCAATGACTTTTTCGGTCTTTGATTTGTTCAATGAAGGGCTGGTGTGAAAGAAGACCAAATTTTAGGAAGTGAGTCAAAGTTCATTTTGGATTTGGAGGTCATTTGAGCCCTCATTTAGGAGTTCGAGTTTCAGCTCCAGGAAGGCCATTTGGAACGATGTAAGGCAGATGGCACTCCGCGTGCCGGGATCTAGAGTTCGGGTTGCCGTAGTCGGGAAGCTATTACAGGACAGCTGTGCAAATGATGAAATGCATGTGGCAATCCGGGGATGGAAGTTCGAAGGGTAGTCCCCGGTGATGAATTCACCAGTTAAGAAAATCTAGGCGGCGAACCAAAGGTTGCGGCCCGGAGGCCAAAAAGCTGGTTAGGTCCAACCATTTGGAATGGTGAAACTAAAACGAAATCCTGGAGACAGAATTCTGGAGTCCGGAGTCCAGACAGCATTTGGACGTTTCATTTTCTATCTAGACAACATTTGGACATTTACTTTTCTATTTAGATTTTATGTGGCGAAGGGGCGAACAGCGTCCGGGAGTCGAAAAGACTTCCCAGGACAGCCGTGCAAAATGAAGAAGCTGACATGAAATTTTGGAGGTCGGGGTTCGATGACAATTCAGACGTTTGGTTTTCATGCAAGTTCTTAAGATGGACTTCACCCACCCGAGGTCCGAGGGTTGGGAAACTGTTCGAGGAAGGCCGTTCAAAATGGCAGAAGCATAATGGAAACCTGGGAAGAGAATTCTAGTGGTTGGGATTTGGGGCAAGCTTGGTTTTGTTTACAGATTTATGATGGACTTTGTAGGGTTGGAGTCTGAGGGTCGGCAAACCATTCGAGGAAGGTCATTCAGAATGGCGAAATGGACACAAAAATCTGGGAATAGAAATCCGCACATCGGAGTTCGAGGTGAGGTTTGACGTCAGACCAAAATTTTGGATAAGTTTGTAGCAGTCGTGGAGAGGTCTAGGCAAAAAGGATGGGGCTACCTGCTATGAAGAATAGTGGTGGGGAAGTCAGGTTCCAACCCTTAATTTGATGGTTCCAATTGTCAATTTTCCCACTTCCAACTTGTGGGTTTTGCTGGGGATACAGAGTCCGGTTTTGTCATCAAGATATGCATCTAAGACAACAGTGCCTTAGTGTTTTCAATTCAAAATCACAACAAAGACACAAAAAACTATGCCATAAAGCGAAAGTAGGCACAGATGATCCCCTATTGATCCTACTGAGGAAAGTGAATGCAAACACATAGTAGATTCAACATAAATGGATAACCATGAAAGACAAAACATGAACACTTAGATATACGTGGGGAAAACCCTTTCAGGTAAAAAACCCCACCTCCAAAACATTCAACTCACTTGTATTATTTAGTAACTAAAATGGTTACAATACAAACATAGAGCTATGCTCTTCAAGATATTACATCTTGTTCACCTAGAGAAAGAAAACAGGCTACCCAAACCAGAATCTCACACAGTTACAATGTATTCAAGACATACTATGTAGATTTCCTTTAGCTCCTCTCAAATGATTGTCACAACCAGCCTCTCGGCCAACATAGCCCCAAGGCCACACAGGTTCACATCTTACCAGATCTAAGAGACTAAGTGTTCACAGTTGAACCGCTCGAACACTCTCAGCCTCTCTCTCTAATCGCTCATCATTTATCTTGAATTGCACACAAAATTATTTCTAATCTTACACTGTGTGCTTACCTATTCAGCCCATCCCTACTAGTAATGGTTATCAAGGATAATAACTATCCTACCTACAGACCCCATACCTCACTAATAACTTACATTGCTTAAATAGCTGCATTGAGCCACACAATCATTAACTCGGCCCAGATGCATCCGTCAAGCTTCCATCAATAATACAAATCTATCGCAACCAGGAAATAATTCTTTGGCCAATGGGATCTCAAAGAACTTTCCATGTGTCGCCAACCCATTCATCTATCGCTGTTGATTGTCAGTCAAATCGGTCCAACTCGGTCAACTAAGTTTTGAGCTCATCCAAGCTCTTATCATGTTACTGCCAAGCTCAACATTACCTACAGCGGTATGGCGGTGAGCTCAGGAGACTTCATAGTGCTCAGCCCTGACACGCAGTCCAACTCGATCAAACTCTACCTTGAGCTCATCTGAGCCTTCACCATGCTCCGTCTCACCATCCTACCATGCTACCATAGCCCTATTGGGATTACCTCATGGTATGGCGATAAATGCCTTAGCAGACTGCTGGCGGTCTTACTGTAGCCACCACGGTTAGCCATTTCACTGGCTATGGTATGGTAGTAATCGCCAACTAGGCCATTGGCGGTCTTACCGCAGCCACCACGGAATGGTGGTAACTACTAGTAGGCCACTGGCAGTTTTACCATGGCCACCATGGTCAGTAATCTCACTAGTCATGGTATGGCAGTAACCGCCAGCCAAGCCACTGGTGGTCTTACCATGGCCACCGTGGTCAGTCATTTCACTGGCCATAGTATGGTGGTAACTGCTAGCTAGGCCATTGGCGGTCTTACCACAGCCACTGCAGTCAGTCATCTCATTGGCTGCAGTATGGCGGTAACTGACAGGATAGAAACCACCAAGACCAAAGGAGACCACCGTGGTAAAGGCCAAACCAAGAAGGAAAATGCCAAATCTTCAAGGGAAAGGCCAGAAACATTGACACAGAATTTCCCAACAATCTCCCACTTGCCGAAGACTTTCAGGCTTCCTCCAAACATCCAAAAAATGCCCAAAACCATGCTTCCATGCCCCAACCAAGACCTCTGCAATGACACCAAAGAATTTCCACCATCTCAGGCACCAGCTCCAAACACATGAACATGCCAAGGTGAATATGCACCAGTCTCAAGAACGAAAGAAAATGGCCCTTCAAGTGGCAAAGGAAAAAAAGGAGCAAACAACAAGGCACCACACGAACAAAGAACAATAGACCACCTCTAGAACAAGAAACCAACCAGCTAAAACAACAACCACAAAACCGACTGCCCTCCATCCAACTGATCAAACCCACGCGACTGAAAACCAGCACCCACAGCTTGTGCTGAAACATCCAACCACCCACACCTAAAAGGTATGAAAAACATCAGCAGACTCATGCCATAATAAAACCACCCATCTTAGCAACAAACAAGCGCCCCATGTCAACCAGTCAAAAGACCAAACACGTCCAAGTACTCCCACTACAAAGGTACTATCCAAATGAGTGCAAACAAAGTACCATTAAAAATGATCTAGGTATACCACATCCACCAACCCTTGCATATAGAAATGAGTAACCATGTAGTTCCAAAGAACATCCACACTAATCTACAACACCTACAACCACCTACTGTAAGAAACGTTTCTCTCAACTATCTTCCACGGTTCTTCCAAACTCCTCCAAACCTGACTGAAGAAAGAAGCACAAGAACCTTCATGTCATCACCCAAGTGACAACACATGACCACAAGCTATGACCAACTCGGCACCACAAAAGTCAACTCCCATCTAAAGTCAAAAGAACAATCAAGAAGAACAAGACCAGATTAGAGAGAAACTACAAATCAAAACATGTAGCATCCTCCCACATACATTTCTAAATGCCAGCTATGACAAGAATGATCTTCTTCACATCCCAAAGGGAAAATATATAACATCCAACAAAACCATGGATGTAAGCACCTCAGAGAAGATCACACTAACCCATATAACCATCTCCTATCAGTCCTCAAAAGCATAAGGAGATCAACCATGTTGTCCATCTTCCATTATGAATCCTCCAAAATCTTAAAACAACAACTCAAGATTCATACCAATGAAAGATAAAGCATAACACACTTGAAAAGTTAATGGGAAAATACATTTCATAGGAAAACTGCCGAGCAGACCAAGGAGAAAATAAAACATGCTCATCCAAGATATACAAGTCATAGTGACTTACCCAAGAGAATTCTCCTTCATGGTCTCTATTGAACTCACATTCAACCAAGGTGCAGGCTATTCAGACTTTCAGCTGTAACAACAACATTCTCAAAATAATTCCAGCCTCACCTTATTCTCAATGCATCCATGAGTATCAACACCTTTCATCTCATGCTAACTCCAAACTACATCACTGCAATAAAAATGAAGTCCTCTAGCATATGACCAAATTACTCAAACATAGAGAATCCCCAAACCACTGTCAAAGCTCCAAACCAGTTGAACAAGAACTTAACATGACACCATGATCTACATATCCCCATTAGGAGATACCATGCTTCCAGTGAAATATCCATGGTCTTCAAGAGAAAAGCAACATGCCAAAACTCTAATTCACAAGCAAGAGTATATATGTCATAAAGAAAACAAAACTCTAAACCAACATCACCTGTCAAGCACCACCAGCATCTCATCCAAAGACTAGCAAGGTCCTTCATGGCTCCAAGATGTTGAACATCCTCAAATAGTGACCATGCAGATACGAAAGAAAATCTTCTACAGCAACAGGATCTAAGAGTCCCCAAGAAGCATCTGCAACACCAAAGAAGATCATTCACCACCAAGTGATGAATCCATAGTCACTGCTAAAGCTCTCACTGAACTATGATACTGAGCTTTCCAAGCACATTGATCGACCACCCCATCACTGTCAAAAGCTTACACTAGCGAGTGTAGCCAACTCTCCATGACATCATGGTCCACATGCTTTAGGTCCCCATCACTGATTATTCAGGTACTCAAACGCCATTCCTCTTCTCATCTCAAAACAACCACGCCAATGCATAAGTGACTATAGACAAGGTCAGCTAACAGATCTGCACTACACAGTTACAACCTTGTGGATATAGACAGCCCACTTCTGAGTTATCTCATAGCGAACATGTAGGTAAGGAAAGCCCACAACATTGCACAACTCATGGATGCAACCAAAAGTAAACCCTGTAAATCTATCATCACACTAGAAACTGCAAAACTGAGATAATCAAAAAGAACAACCAAAGCAGACAAGCAAGACTCAAACATCAGATCAACAACAGATCCAATTTTCCAGAAACGTCCACAACCCAAGCACCATAGTCTAGGAAACCAACAAACACACCACAAGAATGCTGAAAGAGAAACTCATACCAACATTCCCATGCAGAGAAGACAACTCTGCTCCAAACAAATCAAATTGTAGCTATCTCATCCAGTCACACCCCAAAAGCCAGGATCTAAAAAATAGCAGACAATAGCTCAACACAAAACACAAGTTTTCCTTGACCGTGCAAAACCTGCAAAACCATGGTATTTATAAAACACCCACACATCTCCATATTCACTGCTCATTTGGACAACTCAGGAGTCTGCACACAACCATCACAGTTAACTAGAACAATGAATAGAAACATGAATATGTGTCATAGAATTTTTAGAAAAATCTACACAAAACCTTCAGAGCTAAAGACATGAAACTAAAACCATGCAAGTGCAAGACATAGGCACACAGGAACAATAGGTCCATTTCAGACCAGTTCCAAGACCACAGTCATGCACAAGAAAATAAGAAAGCCAAGCTATCCATAAGTTGCAGACCACCAAAGTCACTTCATAGCCTCCATGCAATCAGAGGACCAAAGAAACTACCTTCAGTGCTAAGTCAGAAACACCCAGCACAAGCACAACTCTCCATAGTTGAACAACAACACAAGAAAGTCCATACCACCAGGGAGCCTCTCACATAGACACCTAGTATGAACACCACACTTCACTGCAACATAGCCACAAGCACATCTCATGCCCTTTACATCAGGAACTTTGTTGTGAGCCAGGAGCCTCAGACCATGTTGTCACAACATGACCAACTCCATACTTCTCCAGCATCTTTCAAAATTATGTGTTGAATCAATGAAGCACACACTTCCACTCATGAAAGGATCAATCACCAACCGATTTCTCCAGACTTCCTCAAGCTTTCCAGGCTAAGAGATCTTCACAGGAGAAATACCCAGAACTTCAGCAACCAAGAGAAGAATTTGATACCATTGGTTGGTATCATCAAGCCTCGACCTCCTACAAATATGCTGTGATACCACTTGTTGGTATCATGAGCATCAAGCTACCAGCTCTGATACCACTTGTTGGGGAAATGGAGTCTGGTTCTGTCATCAAGATATGAATCTAAGACAATAGTACCTTAGTGATTTCAATTCAAAAACACAACAAAGACACAAACAACTATGCCATAAAGCGGAAGCAGGCATATATGATCCCCCATTGATCCTACTGAGGAAAGTGAATGCAAACACATAGCAGATTCAACATAAATAGATAACCATGAAAGACAAAACATGAACACACAGATATACGTGGGGAAAACCCTTTCGGGTAAAAAACCCCACCTCCAAAACATTTAGCTCACTTGTATTATTCAGTAACTAAAACAATTACAATACAAATACAGAGCTATGTTGTTTAGGATATTACATCTTGTTCACCTGGAGAAAGGAAACAAGTTGTACACAAACCAGAATCTCACACAGTTACAATGTACTCAAGACATACTATGTAGATTCCCTTTAGGTCCTCTCAAATGACTGTCACAACCAACCCCTCAGCTAGCACAACCCCAAGGTCACACAAGTTCACATCTTACCAGATCTGAGAGACTAAGTGTTCATTGTTGAACCGCTCGAACACTCTCAGCCTCTCTCTATTATCACTCATCGTCTATCTCAAATTGTACACAAATTTATTTATAATCTTACAACGTGTGCTTACCTATTCAGCCCATCCTTGCCAGCAATGGTCATCAAGGATAATAACTATCCTACCTGCAGACCCCATACCTCACTAATAATGTGCATCTCTTATACAGCTACATCGAGCCACACAATCATTAACTTAGCCCAGACGCATCCATCAAGCTTCCATCAATAATATAGCTCTATCACAATCTGGAAATAACTCTCTGGCCAATGGGATCTCAAAGAACTTTCCACGTGTTGCCAACCCATTCATCTATTGTTGCTGACTCTCGGTCAAATCGGTTCAACTCGGTCAACTAAGTTCTGAGCTCATCCGAACTCTTACCGCGTTACCGCCGATCTCAACATTACCTAATGCAGTATGGTAGTGAGCTCACCTGAGCTCACCCAAGACTTCATTGTGCTCAGCCCTGACACCAAGTCCAACTCGGTCAAACTCTACCCAGAGCTCATTTGACCCTTCACCATGCTCCATCTCGCCATCCTACCGTGCTATCGTAGCCCTATTGGCATTGCCTCCTAGTATGGCGGTAAATGCCTTAGCAGACCACTAGCAGTCTTACCACGGCCACTGCGGTTAGCCATTTCATTATCCGCGGTATGGCGATAACCGCCAGCCAGGCCGCTGGCAGTCTTACTGTGGCCATCACGAGAATCCATCTCACTGGCTGCAGTATGGCAGTAACCACCAGCCAGGCCACTGGTGGTCTTACGGTGGCCACCGTGGTCAATCATCTCACTGGCCGTGGTATGGCAGTAACCTCCAACTAGGCCGCTGGCGGTCTTACCATGGCCACCGCGATCAGCCATCTCATTGGCTGCAGTATGGCGGTAAACTCCAGCCAGGCCACTGGTGGTCTTACCGCGGCCACCGTGGTTAGTCATCTCATTGGCTGTTGTATGGTGGTAACTGCCAACTAGGCTGCTAGAGGTCTTACCGCGGCCACCGTGGTCAGTCATCTCACTAGCCGCAGTATGGTGGTAACCGCTAGGATAAAAACCACCAAGACCAAAGAAGATCACCACGGTAAAGGCTAGACCAAGAAGGAAAATGCCAAATCTTCAAGGGAAAGGCCAAAAATGTTGAGGCAGAATTTCCCAACAGGTTTCTAGGTTTGGGTACTACCTTACCAAATTTTAGTTCATTTCATCATTTTTACTTGATTTAGACCATGATTTTTAAGAAAAGAAGACAAGGCGCATAGATGGCGGACATACCTCGAAACCCCAAAGAAGACTTTTGCTGAATTCACAAGGAACGACAAAGCAAAAGTTCGGGCGCGGATGCAGAAATTGCTGGGGCAGTGCTATTTTTTTCAATTGCTTATGTCATGTGAAAATGACAGATGAGTACTTTATTTATATAACCCCCAGCACCATTAATATCCAATTAAATGCCCCATACGATGGCAAGTGAGGTAGCCAAATTCAAATTTCCCAGGTGGCAATGGGTAATCCGGGGTCTAGGGTTTGGGAAGATGGAAGTTGGCGGTTGTTTCGAAAATTTTCCAAATGAAATACAGATGGCGACAGGAGCTCTGGGGTCCGGTGTCCGGGAAGACGGAAGTTGGCAACCATTTGGAATGGAAAAGTCTAAAGAGAAACACAGGAAGGGAATCTCGAAAGGTCATACTTGAAGGACCAGAAAGACTTTGTGCAATTGCCGTTTGGAATGGCAGAAAAGGAACAGAAACCCAAGAGGGGAAACCCAAGGGGGGAAACCCGAGGGTTCGGGCCCGGAAGGAACCACAGACATCGGAAAGGATGACAGACAAGGGAAACCTGAAATGTCTTAAGACTTAGCAATTTTCCAAGGGTCAAAATTTGGTCAAACTTAAAATGTGACTTTTGAGAATGTGTTGACCCCTTTTAGGATGCAAAAATGGGCACACAAAACAAGGCAACGCAAAAGGACCCGACGAGCAAAAGAGGAAAGACAGGGTCCCCATTCTGAATGGGGCGTGTGTGTGATAGGCCAACAATAAGATATACACTAGATTAGGGTATAACCTTAATAACACTACTTTGCTAGTGTGGGCCCTTTACCCACTAGAGAAAAATCCTTCCTTTATGATTAATCATTGTCAAATCTTTGGCCACCTTCTGGTACAAAGAGTATGAGATACAGATCCCATGGAAACTACTGATTTAAATGTGAATGTGGAAAAATTTACTAAAGCTCAAATTATGAAATTGGTCAGAGATAACAAGGGGTTGATTCATGAAAATGAGAGGTTGGAACATGAAATGATCAACTATAAAGATAGGTTACCTTCCAATTTAGGGCTTTAATCACCTTTGATTGAACATGAAAGGAAAGTACTTGAAGCAATGTCTGAGACCACATATTGGAAACACGGATATGAAATAGTGTAGAAAGGCCAAAAGGAATTTAAGAAGAAAATGAAAACAACTATGTTTGAAATGGCATGTGAACTAGTGTGCAAGAGATTTGATGATATGATTAGACTTTTGGCTAAAGTCTTGGTTATTCATGATAAGACATATGTAGCTTTACAGGAGCATAATAGGTAGTGTAATAGAATGAAGGGGGTTGAACTATAGATAAAGGTGAAGAAAGGTAACAATAAAGGTGTGCTCCAAGAGTATCAAGAACTTATGAATGCACGTGATTTATTCCATAACATACTTACATAGGAACTAGGTGACTTTAGTCAGTCACTAGGTATGGATCTTCCAAAATTCTTCAAGGAAGAAGACTTAAAAGACCAAGATGCATGGAAGGATGAGATAACACAATATTTTACAATGGAACTTGATGATATAATGATGAAGACCAAGTGCTCGAGATAACACATGTGTAGCTAGGGTGGATCTTCGAACTTGAAGATCCAATGAAGGATATCATACATAATACAAACACATATGCAAATACAGGGTATGTCGAACATGTGTCGAAGGTTAACTTGTTGATCACGAGGGCCAAATAAGCAGTGACAAGGTATTCTAGTTGCATCATCATGGAGCATGAGCCTTGAATAGGTCTTAGATGATCACGGGTTCTTTTTGGAGAATTACAAATCATGGTGCATCCACTGACAACTATTAAAGTTTTTGTGTTTATGTTAATTAAGTTTTAGTTGACAAACTATGCAACTTTTTGTGAATGATCTTGTAGCTTGTTGCTTCCCATATAAGAAGGGAAACCAACACTTAGTTTTTCACATCATCATCATCATCATCATTAGTAATAGTAGATAATTATTATAGGTGTATTCCATGTATCCATTTCCATATTTCAAAACTTTTATTATTAATGTACAATTTTTGAAGCAATATAATGGAGAAGACTATTATTAATTGGTGATCCACTATTAGTATTCAAATGTTGTGTGAGTTTTCATTCTTACATATTGTTTGGTTGTGTTTGGAATGATCTGTCTATGTTATTCAAATTAAATATATCAATATATATTTGAGTTGTCAATGCACATTTGTTGTACTTGTGTGATTTCATTGATTGGTTTCTCTGGGAAAGAATTAAATTCATTTTAAGAGATCATATTTAATAGGTTCTTGCCCAGGATTAAATTCCTTTTAAACTGATTTTATTAATTGGTTTCCTTCACATTAGCATTAAAATCCTTTTAAAAATCCACAGTAACTTAGGGGGATAACACTAGGATTTATAAGAAGAGCCAACTAGCTAACAAAATTGCACATTTGCACAATTTGAAAACATCTCAATTTCCCAACAAGTTAGAGTTAAGTTGAAGAGTAGGTTTACCCTTCATACATATCTATCTCCATAAATATTATCAACCTTCCAGCTACATTCAACCAATAGATTAGCACTAATCAAAATAAGAAAACCATACAAACTTTACTTATTCATTTGATTCTCAAAAAAATCTACAGTAAGAATTAATCATTAAGCTTTGCATATAATTAACACCACTATGCCATAGTGAGTAGATTTACCAAATTAGAGATCATATCCAAACATTGAAATCTTCCTCATCACTCAAGTACACCCGCCTAGGTCTAGAAGATCCTAAAGAGCATGAGGTGATCAAATATATTCACCGCATTCATTAACCAAAAAATTATTAAGTGATTGGCACCCTCTTGTGGTCTAAAAACCTTAATTTTTGAGACCTAATAGATTGGAGACTCTACTGGTGACAAACTCAAGGAAAATTGGGTACCATTCTATCCATTTATAGTCAATAAAATTTCAAAATTGGTCTTCAACCAGAGGTTCATACTTGTGTTATTTTTACTCCCCATCCAACTCACACACCTAATAGATTGGAGACTCTAATAGGGAAGCCTAATTAACTTTTAATCTAGGCCTTTTATATCATAGAATCATCAGCATCCAAAATTCAATCACTTGATTGAATAAAAGACTCCACTGGGATAAGAGAAAACTCAACCAAATATTAACTTTCCTACTTATGAAAAAGTATGTGGTGAATCTGTTATATGACTTAGAGGTTAAAGTACACATGAAGAAGAACAAACTTTGGAGTTCAGAGCATCAAAGAATCATATAAGATGAACATTAGGAGATCTTTGCACTAATAAATTCCTAAGAAGAACAATGTTATGTGGATAGAAAAGCATGGATCTCCCCGTTCAAAGGTTGATATAAATAAGAACAAGGTAGCATCTAAACAACCAAAGACTACATTTAGTAATCAAGATAATATCCCAGAACTACCTCTTGCATTACATAATAGCTTTGACCCCTTACATGAATCAGAGTATCATAACGATGATCCATGGAGAGATCCTTGTACCCCATGTGAAAAATAAAATACTGTTCATCCTATTTTTCATTGGAAGGAAGACCCTAAGAAGATGAATGAGTTCTATGCATGTGGTGAGGAAGAAAGAAAGTGAAGACAAGATGAGAATGACCAGAGGTTATCATCACAACAAGGAGATGAAACCCAAGATGGATTCATCGATCACTCTGCCCCTAATTATGATGTAGTGACTAATCAAGAAATATAACTACATGTGGAATGACAAGAATATAAAGTTAAGAGAAGGGAGTAGTTGATAGAGAGGAGAATAGATCTAGACAAAAAAATGTCTCAATTAAATATCCATGCACCAAAACCACCAAAATATGCCCCTCCCCATAAGCAAGGAGTTAATATCAACTCACAGGGGTCAGCTCAAAATTTAAGTGATCTAAGTACTTCAAAGGCCCCTCACAACCTAGTTGGGAGATCAAAACAACATAACCAACATAATGTGCCACCAAAAAGATCTCAACCACAAAATGCTAGCAATATCCCACAATATTATGCACCACCAAGACAATAATATGTTCCACAATATCAACACCATGTACCACAACATAATATATATTCTCACAAGAAAATCTAACAAAATGTACATCAGCCCCTACCTGGACTCCAATATTACCCCAATCCACCACCCCAGAACCCCTATCCACATAACTCTGCAAGCATAGGAAAACAATTTGACTTGAATAGATATCAATTATACCCATACCCCATTGACAACAACTAGAGGAATATTGTCCCTAAATTCACAAGGAGTAATGTAGTTACAGTAGAGGAAAATATCAAAAACTTTAATGCTTTTGTTCAAGACCTAGGCATGGAGTAGGAAGATGTTTGTATGAGATTGTTCATGATGTCTTTGACTTAGGAAGCAAGGGATTGGTTCAATAGAATACTAGATGTTTCAATTATCTCTATAGTAGAATTTAAAGATCAATTATTAGAGTAGTATGAAAATCAATGTGCTCTTGAATTTGCATTACATGAGTTGATAGGCATTCAAAAGCATCATAATGAATCTATTTTTGATTTCAACCAAATATTCTCCAAGCTTAATAACAAGATACCACATGGATCCAAATTAGTTGTTTCAAGAACCTTAAGAATCTATTTAAAATCCTTTGATCCTAAAACAAGATATGAGATAAAAAATAAATGTCCTAGCAGCCCGATTGAAGCATAAAAGATTGCTATAACCTTGGGATCCCACAAAATCCTCGCAATCACCAAAATAGACAAGAAAACTAATATAGGAATGAACAACCAAGATTACATGACATGCCATATAACACCACTTGGAAGGATGGATGGCTAATGGGAAATAAAATTTGGGAAAATACTTCAGATCCTTTGAAGAAACATGGAGCACATGTAGTGAAAACTACACCATGGGGCCCACCATGTCATAAATCCCATGCCCCAAATATTGCGTGGTGGCTCAAGCCTGCCATGAAGATCAATGGACATAAGAATAGGATAAGGATAGCCACAAAGTAAATATTTTAAGATGGAATTCCCAGAAAAAAAATGATGGATACTCATCCTTTGAATATGGATGTGAATATTATGTCAGCAACCAGAAAAATAATGCTAATATGGAGCAAGAAATGTTCTCTGACTAAGAAGAAAATATAGGAGAAGTAGCATATGCATACAATACACCACAGTTTTAGTTGAGAACACCAAAAAAAGAAAAAGAGAAGGCCATCATAGCAAAATCTATGGAAAAATCCGAAATAGAGTATAATTTAAGAAGTAGTCTTGTAAATGTAGATCAGGGAACACCTCGGGGCATGTTCATAAAAGAACACAAAAGCAAGGAGAATGTCTCATCTAACCAAAAGAAGAATGAAGCAAAGAAGCCTCAAAAGATTGTTCAAAAGAAAGCTATAAACATTGAACCTGAGAAAACACCAAACACAGTTTAAACTAGAAAGAAAAGGGCTACTAAAATAGAGAAAATAGAACAAGGGATGACTACCTGTTCATTTGATATCACTCAAACAGTAACCCAAATAAAGGTGACAATACCCTAGATGGAGATGATGAAATTTGATGAATACAGAGACATAACCCTCAAGTTGATTGCTAACACATCTCACAAGTAGAAGGATCAAAACAAAGAGATTAATGTCATTGAGAAAGAAGCTACAAAGGTGCCAGAGGTATATTTGGGAGATTCAATTACAAAAAACCCTTCCAAGGTGGATCCATTTTACACCACACTGGTGATCAATAATAAGATGGTAAAATATTGCATGATTATCTTAGGAGTAGCAACCAATATCATTCCTTTGGTTAGGTCATGAAGGAATTAGGGTTATGGGTAAACACCACCTATGGGAAGTATTATGCCACGAATAACAAATCAATCCTAGTAGTTAGAGTGATATGGAACTTATAATTGAAATTGGAATCATGCCTTGAGGCAACATATAGAACAAACATCACTATGGTGGACACCCCCCTTACTATAGAATGTTTTTATCTAGACAATGGACTACAATAGTAGGTGGAAATGTCCAACTAGATCTATCTTATGCCACAATACCTATGAATGGGAGAGAAGTTAAGTTCTACATAGAGCCTAGATCAAAGCATGTCATTGAGCTCTTTGACCCTAATCAAATGAACTACTTTTGTGATATTGACCTTGGAAGTTTTAGAATTGAACACTCAGACCCTTATTTGTTGAGCATAGATCTAATTTCTACAAATGTTCCTCATAATGAAAATGGCATGTGGCAGATGCATTTTGATGGAGCCTGTATTAAAGAAGGGGATGGAGCTAGGATTGTTTTCATTTCACCTAGTAGCACAATATTTAAGTACTCATTTATGCTCACATTTGAATGCACAAATAACATAGAAAAGTATGAGGGATTATTGATAGGGTTAAACATTGTTACAAAGCATAAGACCAAAATGTTGGCCATTTATGGGGATTCAAAGTTGGTTGTTTCACAAGGGAAAAGTATTCTTAAAAAAAGAGAGATAGAAGCAATAAAGAAATGTAGTGTGGGATACTATAGAACTCTTTAATGCTTTCTCCATTGAGTGGGAGCATAGATCAAAAAACATAATGGTTGAATTCTTAGAAAATTTGGCCTTTAAAATGGATGATATTACCTTGGCAGGAATCTCACAAGTGGAACTCAAGACCAGACCTGTAGTACTTGATAATATTTATAATTAGCAGGTTTTAAATGATGATATTGTAGACACTGAAAATTGGTATAGGCCTGTGAGCACCACTTTTGACGTAATTTTCTAAATGTCCATGGTCATGATTAAATAATGTTAATTATTTAATTATTTTTGAACCACATATTTCTTCTATTAATTAAATAACATTTTAATTATTTGATTAATTGATTATGACCCTTATTCAATTCTGATTATTAAAATAAAACTTATTTATTTAATTACACTGCTAATTAATTAATTATCTTTTTGAATTAAATAGTTTATTATTTAATTTACCTCTTATCATATTTCGACTATAATTAAATATTCTTTTCAAATTATTTGATTATTCAATTAACCTTTTCAAATGTCAATTAAATAAATTATTATTTATTTAATTAAATCTTTCAATTTCGAATGTTGAATTAAATTAACATTTAATTCATAATTAATTGTTTCTCTCACATTCTTCTATCGTCTAGTTATCTAATTGTGCACTCACTATCTAACTCGAGATCTATTTAAATCTGTCAGTTATCTTTGGATTTAATATTTGATCATCTCTGTGAAAAGGACTCTCTGTCACAACCAGTCAGTTAACTAGTTCTAACTCATATGCATGACCATATTTATTAATTAAATATCTTTATTTAATTTATTAATTCATGTGTGCATTCAAATAGATTATTCTTCGAGTTCTAACTTTATCATTTTCATTCAAAGTCTAATTCTTCTATTTTCCAAGACTTTCAGCTGAAGATTAAATCATTTATTTAATCTTGAACTCATGTTCTTTCTATTTTCGAACAGTCTTAACACCAGATTAAATTATTATTCTAATTTAATCTTTATCTTGCAAAATTTCCTAACTCACGTTCTAACTAACACAAAACTCACATCGCATGGAATTCATCAATCTTGATTGTTGATCTCTCTTTCGAATCTGAGATGATCGTTCAAAAACCAACTTTCTATCAATTGGTTGATCTTTGGCATTATTCCTCCTCCCGAAATCAATACTTTTGAGAGGAACTTATAATCTTCGATATTTTTCTTAGACAATACATCCAGGCTATGCTTGCATACATACAAAAAATTTGAGGGAAAGAATACTATAAAGGAAAAATGGAGAAGAAGAATCAAAATAATTCGAAGAGGTGGACTGATATTCGGTGAGATTGTTTCATATTATCATTTTTATTGTTTTAGTTCATTTACTTCGTTCTTTATTGTTTGATTTAGATTTATTCTTGTTAGATTAGATTTAACCATCTTTTTGTGCAAGAATCCATTTTATCTACGTTACAGGATACAAATCTGATGAGTTTCTTGCACTGCATTGACCAGTATGAAGCCTTAGAAATTTATTTCAATGCATTTGTTGAAGAGGTAGATTGTAAGAAAACGGTGTTTGGCCAAGAAGTAGTACAACTCAAAAAAAAAAAGATTACTAAAGGGTTAGTAGAACTAGAAAGGGTGATTGATGGGATTGACTGAGCAATCATGAAGCAAACACCTGTAAGAAGGGAGGATATTAAGGTGATTAATATAGGGACTCAGTTGGATCCAAAAAAGGCGTACATTGGGAAAATGATAAGTCCTACAATTAGAAAGACTCTTATTGTGCTAATAAGAAAATATAAGCATGTTTTTGCATGGTCTTATGATGACCTTAAGGCATTTAGAGAAGATCTATTTCAAAATGAAATTCCACTAAAGCCTGATGCAAAACCCTTCAAATAGAAACAAAGGCCAATTAACCCTACCAAGGATAACTTTAAGAAAAACCCCCCTTGGCGTGAGTGAACATCATCTGTGGGACACTTAGGGATGTCTCATCGATATAATGATCATGATGTATGTCATGAACTATTGAAAAAATTGAACGATGGAGATCAAACAAAGCTTTGATCAGATGTCTTTCCAAGAGCTTGGTATGAATATAGTAGATTCCCTTCTTGATTCTCCAAAATTACACAATATTATTAGTGAATATTATTAATATTTTTAAATTTTACTATATAAACTACTGGCAAATCAGTGCCAATGACACATCATTTACATGGCGAATTAATCGAGACAATTTTTTTTTTTGTAAAAACCTAGCAATTCATTCTTCATTTTAGCTTGTACTATTTGCCATTTTTGGAGCTCCCGATTTCTATTATTCGCCAATTGGTGAAGATTCACCACTAAAGTTTTCCCTGAACCCTACTCTATAAAGCAACATGCATCAAGAACTCATAAAACTCAGAGAATGGGGTATCATTAAACCTATCAGACACTCTACTTGGGTCTCCAACTTGGTGGCCGCCAAAAAGAAGAATGGGGACATAAGGTTGTGTTTATATTTTT
The DNA here is from genome assembly GCA_007115665.2 of Sequoiadendron giganteum. Classification (NCBI taxonomy): domain Eukaryota; kingdom Viridiplantae; phylum Streptophyta; class Pinopsida; order Cupressales; family Cupressaceae; genus Sequoiadendron; species Sequoiadendron giganteum. Next base: position 152,722,493 of record CM021107.1, on the reverse strand, counting down.
ATAATTTGAATATCTCCTCTCTTAAAGAAAATTATCCCCTTCCAAACATGGATTCTATGATGCAGAAGGTAACATGATGTAACGCCCCCCCACGCAACCCTAGAGGAAGTTGCAAACCACTATTTAAACAAGCTAATTTTTTTTTAAAAAGTATAATTAATAAACAAGTTCACTAACACATGCCAACAACCTCTAAGGTTACGAGACAGAGGTTATATAGAACCTCAACAAAAAACATGAACTTAAACCATGTCATTCATTACTTAATAATTTAATACTCAAACACTCCAAATAAGATAATTACATCAAGCATAAAGATAACTTTCCATTTCATTAATCCATAAATAACAATAAGATTACAAATCTCATTCCCTGAATGAGGTAAGTCCAATAACATAATGAGATTACAATTAAAACTTCCACCTCGATAACAATTGAGGGGGTAAAATGATACAAGATAACTAAATTAAAATAAAGCAAGAACTGATACTGAAACCAACGAGCTCTCCAATTGGAAGTCTCGTCCACATGAACATGAAGAAAGAACCCAACGGATTTAGGTGCATGCCACCCAACCAAGTGGAACCCAAAGGCCCACCCCCCATGCTAGGAGATAGTAACTAGGAATCCTAGCCAAGACCATCTACCTCTAGACACAGGCTAACATAAGATGGAACCAAATTGAAGCAACCAATCACATGAACCTCACAAGTACATTGCAAGGTACAACTCACTTGTACAACTCTGATACCATGCAAGCACAACACAAGTATAATTCTACGTGGTCACATTGCTTCCAGAAACAAAGCAGATAAAGTATGCTAAGGGTACCATACACACATAATCAAACACCAACTATGGTCACATCAATTATGTTACGGAAACCATACCCACGATACACAAGTACCAACTATGGTCACACAAAGTGCCATCAAATATCACATCATGAGTTACCCACTGCAAATCGTCAAGATGGTGGCCTCAATTGATCCTCGGCCCTCATACATACTAATACAAAATCAAAACCCAACTGTTGTCCTAAATAGAGTGTCATCACATAGCTCATCATGAGTTACCCACGACGATTCTTCCTAGGCTCCGACCCCCACTAAGGGTTACCCTAGTGACCTTTACCGAATCCCGGCCCCCATACTCACTCATGCGGAATCAAATACCTTTCGTACAGACAAGATAGATGACCTTGCCATTCCACGCCTTCCCACCCATCCCAAGCCTAACTGAGCACTTGAGTCTATGAGTGAGGCATAATTATCTTTTTAGTGTGAAGTACTACCCAAACTTCTAAGTATATTGATTTAGTTATCACTTAATTACACCACTTACAACGAGTTACCCTGGCACCACTTCGTGTGCCAGCCCCCGTTACAAGCCACTCCTCTACTTGACAAAAACATACCAAACAATCACCAAGGGTACAAAGGTGTAATAAAAAAGATACCACGACCTCTCCTTTTCAGGAGGCAACATAAGTTCAAACCCTCTCCAAACACTTGGAGGTAACAAGGTAATAGAGTTGCTCCTGACAAGGAGGCACAACTCATGAAATCCACTCCTAAACCAAGGAGGTACAAACATCCCCATTCGTGAAAACTAGGTTATAACATAGAAACAACCTCATGCACTATCCAAGAGAATCCACAATAGGATGACAAATACAAAATGACAACCCACAAAATAGAAAGCTCAACTGGAAAACATGTCCAATGCAATGACCCAAATCTCCCAAATGATGACAAGAATAGATAAAAACAAAACAAGAATTAAATCTACTTTGGATATTCTAAATCCATGTCCTCATTATCATTCAACAATTTCACATTCAATAAACTGAATTAAATACATCTTTTCAAGAAAGAGAGAGAAATTAACACTAATAATCCAATTTCCCTACTTGCATTTAATAACGATAAATTAACCAGTTAATTTCCACAAGGAAAAATACATTGCTTTAAAATAAATATTGCTTCTTTCGTTATAATAGTCATTTAAATCTCAAAACTAACCTCCTTTGAAATATCATTTTAAAAGTGAACAATGACATAGTTAAAATTACCACGTTTAGATTTGTTCAATCCAATTTAAATCATGCCCTAAGTAAAAACACCATTTAAATACATGTATGTATATAACAATGTATATACATTCCCATTTAATTACATGGAATTGAGTTGCGCATTATTAAATATTAAGTATTAAAATTTTAAAATTATATAATATAATAATAAAATAATATTATGACATATTTTATTATTATAAAATATAATAATAATATTAAATATTATACTAAACCTATTTTTATCATTATTATACAATATAATAATAAAATATTTATAAGTCATATTTTATTATTATAAAATATAATAATAATAAAATAAATTTGAAATAACAAATTTTATCATATAAAAAAAATTCCTTTTTTTTGTTTTAAACAAAACACCCACCGAATTTCATTGGGCTGCATGCGGTGTTGGGAAGGGCGACCTGCGGTTTTGGCCACACATTGACTTGGGAGCCGTGCACCACACGGGGTCGGCCAACTATGTTTACACATAGCCAACCCCCATTAATGGGGGCGACGACTGTGTGTAAACACAGTCATCCACTCCCAGTGGGCGGCGACAGTGAAGGGGTGTGGGGAGTTCGAAGGGGCATGCTGGGCGCGGCTCCCTCCGCCCAGCTCCCATGGGGTGTGGTGGGGGTTGAGCCCCCAGTGGCCTCCCCATAATTTTTATAAATATTAAAACCCTAAACAAAAAAAACGCGACTGCGTTTTTCTTAAATTGCAATTTTTTTAAAATGAAGTTTGCCCATTTTAATTGCGGATTTCATTCAATAATACATTTTAAACCCAACATGAATATATATGCCTATATATGTATATATATACTTTTCAATGTATATATATATATATATATATATATATATATATATATATATATATATATATATATATATGCATTTTTGGTCTATAGGACAGAACAAATTGAGAAAACCAGAATGATAAGTGCAAAAGAACAATGATTTGCATTCAAGAACATCATTTTCTTGGAAGCAATTTAATTTTAAGAGGATCTTCTTACTAATTTGAAGAACAAAATTCCAACCTTGCCTTATTTGAATTCAAATAACAAAATTTAAAACTCTTTCCACAAGATCTTAACTATTAATATTTAAATTTCACAAATTCAAAACAAGCATTTAAAAGACTTGAACCTGGTTTTTTTTTTCAAATGATAGCAGATCCTGATGGTGACTTGGTTCCCTCTTCAGATCCATAGGTTCTCCAAGCTTTTTCCAAAAACCCACCAAATTGAAGAATTTTTTCTCTATCTAATTCAATCTTTTCCAAAACTCCATGAACATCCCAAAAATTGAAGCAAATTTCAAACATAAGGATTCAACCCTAAAAATCCTACAACCACCCTCATAAATTTCAGAAAACAGAAATTGCCAAAATATCTCATTTTTCAAATTTGACTTCCTAAAACATTTTCTTTTAATTTTTTGAATTTTCAAATTCCAAATTGACTTTTTTATGCATTTTCTTTATTTCCAATTTCAACAATTAAATCAATAACTTCAACATAGATAAATTAACTTCTTTCAACCATATAAATTTAATCAATTAATAAATAGATTTAATCAAAGATTAAATTATTTATTAATTAAATTAAATTAATAATAAAATAAATTATATTTCAACATAATCACAGAACACATTAATCCACAACTAAAATGCATTAGGCCAATTAGTTACCCTATTCTAGCTTGAATTTAAATAACGAAGAGAGGGAACAATAATCAAAACAACACAACCCGACAAACAACTGACGACATATAAGGACTAGGGTGACGACTTGGCACAGAATCCTAGCTACTATCTCCCAATTGAATACCGTTGGGCATGGACACGCTCAAACCTGTGAAACCAGGTGGAATCAATGTCATGTACCTGTCAACCTAAAAATCAAGTAAACCACCACATATAATATGAACAGCATAAAATACACACCGTGAAGAGGAAATCTCAGAATCGCAGGGCGCTCGCAAGCGAGTGATGTGGTACCGTCCTCTTCACCAATACAATGCAACTAACCGATAGATCTAACATATTAATATAATCCAAAGCATAACATCATTAATTCGAATATCCATTTATGTTAAACCAAAACATGCCATAAGATAACATCATATTAAAATATCATCACATCAAAGATTACATTAACGTCGCTTTATAGATAGTGATCAAAAGAATTCAAGTACCATCAAGGTACAAACAGAAAGTACAACATAACAAGGCAGAGCACTGTTCAACCAGAAGGAAAAACGGAGGGGTATTACACTCTCTTGCTTGCTCAGCTCTCTACAGATTTCTATATCAGCCTAAAGCTTGTGCGTTCTTACAACGCTCTTTGCAACCCTCTTGGCTCTCACAGCTGTCTCTTTCTCCTCTTGGCTTGATTAAGCCTTGTCGGTGATATCTATCTTGTGCCTTGTTTCCTTGAGCATCTTGGGATTTCATACATCCCCTATCTATTGCATCTATACTTCGTGATACGGGTTCTCCTCCTTGAGTGGGGATTGCTTTTATCACCCTTGCATTCACTTCATTTTGGCTTATTACTTCTCTCTATCTATCTGGTTGTTCGTGGAGGTGGGAACACCAAAATGGGGGTTTGACTGAGGCAAGCCCCTAAATAGCCCCAACATTTTTCCCTCAGTCTTATGTGTTCAAGTGTTGAAGATATCTACTTGTTGGAGGCTTCATTACTTGGGTTGTTGTAAGCATTTTCTTTCTTCTCCTTAGCTTTATCATTTACATTTTACTTAGTTTACTTTATTCTCTTTTAGTTCTATTACACTTTGTTATTTCTACACATTCTCAAAATTTCCTAGCAATTAGATTATCAACAGTCGTATCATTGTTTTCTATGATAATCTTGGGTTTCAGTTCATATGAGAGGTCAATGTGTCTCTGGGACTCCAATACGTCACGCTACCATCCTTGTTTTGTGCTACCGTCCTTTGACCAAGAGCTTGTCAGTTTTTTTGGAAAGCCTCTATGACCTACTCATTTTGATTCTGAAAATATTTCTTTGTTCCTTGAGGTAGTTTAGGTCAATTCACTCCTTGGGATTCTCTTGAGAATGAAGAGACTCGTGAGCAATGAATCCCCCTTCTCTACAGGTAAATCAAGTGAAAATTGTTTTCAATGTATACTGAGCATTGTCAGCATTACCAAACACTTAAAAATATATAAAACCTTGCCAAATATGCTTCCAAGGCATTATAAATTGTTTTTGGGTGTTTTAAGTAATGATGGACAATTTTGAACAACTCAATCATCACCAAAATGGTTACTAGGAATGGGAAATTCTTCAGGCTGGAAAAGGACCAAGAAACACTGCAAAGCCATAGCATAAAACACTAAAAAGCTACCCTTGACCATCCTCCATGTGGTACATACTCATTGTAGTTCCCAAACAAAGTGTATCATAGTTTTGAAGTGGAGAAGAGGTTTAAAATTGCACTACTACATTACTCATCAATGTAGAGCTTTCAACCATAGTTTATGCTCAGCATTTTACCCTCTTTAATAAATCAATGCCCAAACCAATAAGAACTTTGTGCTAGAGTACAATGGAGTGAATTTTTAATATGTTGGGAGCAGATATAAATGTGTTTTGTGTTGAGTTTAACCTTTTCAAAAATGATTTGAAAATCAAACTTTATAAATTTTGATTAAAATAAATCTTCTACACATGAGTAGCAAATAAACATTGAGAATTTGAATTTTCAGAGGCTCATCACAAAGCATTGGTGCAATGAAATTTTGAAGAGAATGAAGGCCTCACTAAATGTGATGTGCAATGGTAGCTAGAGTCATCACACCATCGCATTTTCTCCTTGAGTAACTTCACAAAAACTACGATGTGTTTAAACTATGTGCTAGGATTTCTAATGTTTTATAATAATTTTTCTCAAACTTTTGGAAGTTTATTTAATGTTTCCCTAAATATTTCCCATTCACATGGAAAGATATTGCAAATATTAAACCTTATACCTTTGAAGCCAACATTAATAAGAGAACCAATGATAGCTCATCGCACTGTTTGCAACAATCATAGTTTTCTTATGAGAATTTTTTTTAAAACCGCAATGGCTTTGAGGTATGCACTACACCTTTATGCATTCAATAAAGTTTTCAAAATTGAATACAAGCCATCGCATTGCTCTATAGTATCGGTGCCTTGAATTTATTTTCCCACTCCAAAATGTGTCGTGTAATGAGGATGTTAAAAATATTAAAAATTGACATTCAAAATTCTCACTTATAAAATCATGCCTCATTCAATTCATATCAGAAAAAATCCAATAAGACTCTCATCTCATCACCCAAAGCCATCACTATTTTGAAAATAAACAGCCTCTCAAATCTACGTCGTGTGACACTAGTGTCGTGAGAAAAACTTGAAGTTTCAAAGGTTTGCCCAAACAATAGGAAACAAGAATTATTTTTACTTTACAATAAACATTTGAAAATATATTTCATATTTTCCATAAATGCCATCGCATGGCCACAAAGCATCACTGATTTGAAAATATTTTACCACTCCAAAAAGTGTTGTGTGCTTTGTGAAATATTTGAAGTTATTCAAAGGTTTACCTAACTCCATCGGCCAATAGAAAATAAGAATTAAACCTCCTTTGACTCCTTTTCAAATGCTAAAATATTCATTTCTTCAAATCATTTTTAAAAGCATTTTAAAATGTTTCCAATGTCAACATTTTAAAACATTACAAGTAGGCAAAATTTTAATTTCATATGTCAGCCAAACAACAAAAAATCATTGCATGCAAATAGAAACCCATGGAGCCAAGATTTTTAGTGAGCAGCCAAAATCAATTAAATAAAACATGGGTTTTTCATTAGATCTCACCCAACTATCAAAAATTAGGTACCTCCTTTGTAAATGGGCCCATGAGAGGTGTTCGCTACAATCGAAAAGCATTAAAATAATGCATCATTTGACCTCAAATCTTGATGAAATTGGAATTGAAGAGGTTTTAGGCCAAAATCTAAAATGGGTTGCCCTCATAATTTTGAAATTTGTGACTTTTCAAAACATCAAATTTAACTTGGTTGCAATGAGAAAAGCATTAAATAGCCCACCAAAACTCATCCAGGGAAGATGAAACTAAGCAGGCATACTACCATATGAACCAAAAAACTTTCTACCATGCAAATTTTTAAGATTAACTCTGAGTTGCAAAATTTTAATCGGCGAAGATGGGCTCCAGGGTAGATTTAGCAGTATGTCAACCTAACCTTTGTCGACACATTGAAAGGATATAAGTACTCAAATTTGAAAAATTTGAAGGTGCCACCAGGTTATACCAAACCTAGGAGCTCACAACCATGGATATATATATAATATCACTTGTTAGGAAATAATGCATAATACCCATAATGTTCAATATATTTCCTACATAACTCCATGAGAGAAAAGCATGCATACAAGCTTACAAAATAACCATATGAAAATATCAAATAGACAATCCAAAAGATAACATAAGATATACCTTGGGAAAACCCTCAAGAGGGTAAAACCCAACCTCCAAAATCATCCATACTCTATATTATTCAACAATAAAAATAATGCATGCACTTATAAAGTTACAATGATTACTTAGGAAACATCAAGCTTCTCCTATGCATCCTCCATGTAGCATGAATCCACATACCATGCCATAATTCACATATGCACACCTCAGAAGAAGACTCAATTTAATGATAACCCACTCACCCATCCAACCTTAACCACAAAACATGTGTTTGCTTCTATAGACACAAGCTCACACAAATACAACCAAGTGGTAAGATAAAACCATGTGCCTAAAAACCATGAGAACACAAAGTCGTTGACCCTTCATTTAATATTAAGTATTGAGTTTGCAAATTATTAAATACCTTTCCACAAATATTAAATAATTATCCTATGTCTCCTACACAAAATAATCAACCCAATATTACATACAACTTTACAAGTGGCCCAAAATAATTACCTATTGTGACAAACCACATCTCCTAGATATATCACAGCTAAATAATTATTTAATTACATTATAATAAATTACTTTACACAATGGTGTACAACATGAAATCCTAGCATTCTCACACTTGTTATATATATTGTATAAGAATCAATCAATGAAATACATCATCATAGCCATACATGAAACTAGATGAATCTCTTACATGATATCATGCTCCATCAAGATGCCTATAATAAAACCAAAGTGATCACCATCTCAAGAAATAACTCCTCTCATCCTCCAACATTCCACCTATGAATAAAAGGAACAAACCAAGGTGAAGATGCACCAATCCAAAGAACACAAGTGTCAAATAAAAGTGATAACAAAGGCTCCAAGTTGATTTTGAAATCAAAAAGCTACATGATTAAAAATAAAATCCACAACACATGCTAATACGTCCAACCATCTATACCTCCTAGGTGTCAACAACATCAGTAAACTCATGCCAACAAAATATGCAACTCATAAAACATAATTACAAGCTCCCTATATAAAACTTACCAATGAAGAACATACATATATAGGAACTCCAACTATATAGATACTACCAAATTTAAAAATAAATCAGTGCATATCAATTGTACCAATTAACACTAATAACAAGGTGTGGAAGATGATAAAAACCATGTAGTGCCAATGAAAATCACAATGATCCACATATGCAACACCAATATTTGCATACTCTCTCACAACACGTCACCATAACTCTCCAAAATCATATGAACATGAACCTCCAAGAAGTAGCCATAAAACAAAGAGAAAAAACCTATAAATCATATCATGTCCTACCAACACCTCAAAGTGTTAAGCTATGTCAAGTATGATCTCCTTACAAACCTAAATTAAAATCTTTAACAACATCCAACCACTCAATCTCATAGATCAAATGAAACATATGTATCATATAAATCAACATGGATGTAAGCCTTTCTAACCAAGGAAGATAAAACTCAAGATATATCCATTCCCAAAACTAGGAAATAAACCCAATAGACATTTCCTAAAATTCCTCATCAATGGATGGCATCATATAATAACTCATATGCATGAGGATATAACCATGCTAACACTCTTCAAATGAACCCACCATAACCAACTAACCATACCTCAAGATCCATATCCATGAGAAGACAAAGAAA
>CM021107.1:152621967-152713133 GCA_007115665.2 Sequoiadendron giganteum | reverse complement strand
GGGTTGAGCCCCCAACGGCCTCCCCATAATTTTTATAAAAATTAAAACCCTGAACGAAGAAAAAGTGACTGCGTTATTTTTAAATTGCAATATAAAAAAAAAGAAGTTTGCCCATTTTAATTTCAGATTTCCTTCAATAATACATTTTTTTTAAACCACATTAATATATATGCATATATATATATATATATATATATATATATATATATATATATATATATATATGCATTTTTAGTTTATAGGATAGAATAAATTGAGAAAACCAGAATGATATGTGTAAAAGAACAATGATTTACACTCAAAAACATCATTTTCTTGGAAGCAATTTAAATTTTAAAAGGGTCTCCTTATTAATTTGAAGAACAAAATTCCAACCTTTGCTTAATTGAATTCAAACAAAAAAATTCAAAACTCCTTCCACAAGATCATAACCATTAATATTTTAATTTCAAATTTTCAAAAACAAGCATTTAAAAGACTTGAACCTAGTTTTTTGAAAATGATAGCAGATCCTGATGGTGACTTGATTCCCTCTTCAGATCCATAGGTTCTCCAAGATTTTTCCAAAAACCCACCAAATTGAAGAATTTTTCCTTTATCTAATTCAAACTTTTCCAAAATTCCATGATCCAAAAATTGAGAAACAAAATTCCAACATAAGGATAAAACCCTAAAAATATTTCAACCACCCTCATAAATTCTTCAAAACAAAAAAAATAGAAAATATCTTATTTCTTTCAATTTTTGAATTTTCAAATTCCAAATTGACTTTTTATGCATTTTCCTTATTTTCAATTTCCACAAATTCAACAATAACTTCAACATAAATAAATTAACTTCTTTCAACCCCATAAATTAAATTAATTAATAAATAGATTTAATCAATGATTAAATTATTTATTAATTAAATTAAATTAATAATAAAATAAATTATATTTCAACATAATTCCAGAACACATTACCCAACAACTTAAATACATTAAGCTATTTAAATCACCCAACTTAACTTGCAATTAAATAACGAATAGAGGGAACGATAATCAAAACAACACAACCCGACAAACAACTGATGACATACAAGGACTAGGTTGACGTCTTGGCATAGAAACCTAGCTACTATCTCCCAATCGAATACCGTTGGGTATTTAACACGCTCCAACCTGTGAAACCAGGTGGAGTCGATGCCCTGTACTTGTCAACCTGCAAATCAAGTAACAACAACATATAGTATAAACAACATAAAATACACACCGTGAAGAGGAAATCACGGGATCGTAGGGCACTCGCAAGCGAGTGATATGATACTGTCCCCTTCACTAATACACTGCAGATAACTAACAAATCTAACATACTATTATAATCCAAAGCATAAACATCTTTAAATTTGAATAACCACTATGCTAATCCAAAGCTTGGAATAAAGATAACATTTGAATAACCAGAAACTCATGAAACCAACATACCCACATAAAGACACACTGTCCAACCAGAAGGAAAAACTAAGGGGTATTACACATGATGTGAGCTCTTATCCATGAAGGATGGTTTTTCAGGATATAACTAGGTGAGGGAGAAAGAATCAAAACAATACAAGATTGCTTCTACCACACCTTGGGGAACATATGTCTATGTGAGGATGCCATTTGGCATAACAAATGTTGGGTCCACATTTCAAAGAGCTATGGATATTGGATTTTCTGATATGATTAATACAATAATGGTGGTGTATGAGGATGACCACACAACATATTCTAAAAAAGTTGAAGACCATATTGAACATCTAGAGAAGATCTTCCTCAAAGCTCTGGATTATGGTATTTCCTTAAACCCTAAAAAATGCCATTTTGCTATGACTGAAGGATAATTTTTAGGTCACATAGTTTCAAAGGTTGGATTAAGAATTGACCCAGAAGGAGTAGAGGCTATAGATAAGATTCCTATCCAAAAGACAATGAAAGCCATCCAATTTTTCTTTGGGAAAATAAACTTTGTAAGGAGGTTCATATCAAATTTTGTTGAGATTGTAAGCCCATTTCAAAAATGTTGAATAAACAAGCTAAGATTGATTGGATTGCAAAATAAATTTATGCATTCATATCTATAAAAAGAGAAATCAAGGAAGCCCTAGTACTAAAGTCACCTTATTTCAATGAACCATTTCAAATTTTCTCATTTGCATCTTAACACACAGTTCCAGTAGCGATGTTATAGAAAAATGAGGAGGGTTATGAGAAACCAATACCATTCTATAGTAAATATATTCAAGGAAGAAAACTAAAGTATGATATTACAGAGAAGCGGGCGTATGCACTTTTCAAAGATGTGAAAGCTTTTAGACCTTATTTGGTAGGTGCTAAGGTAATTGCCTACTTTCCTAATGTTGTAGTTAAGGATGTATTTATGCAAACTAGAGTCACGGGGATGAGATGTAGGTGGATTAATAGAATTCAAGAGTTTGATATTGAAGTAAAAATCACCAAATTATTAAGAGGAAAAGGCTTGGCCAAGCTCATAGGTAAATCAAAATTTGAAGCAACACGGGTCTGTAATATAGGGGAAGAAGAAGGCATGATTGCTAGTATTGAAAATGCTCCATGGTACACAAGTGTGGTGTATTATCTCAAACATCAAAAATCTCCTGATGGATTGAGTGATAATCAGAACAGAACTTTGAAATTAAATGCGTCAAAATATTCCTTTATTGATGGAGACCTATATTGGAAAAATAGAGATGGCATGTTACTTTTTTCCTTAGATGAATCACAAGCGAAGCATGTACTGAAAGGAATGCATGAAGCTATTTGTGGAGGGAATTTTTTAGCAAAAAATGTTTCCCACAATATTCTAAGGGCTGGATATTATTGGCCTAGGGTCTTCAATGATTCCTTTTATTACATAGGAAAGTGTGAAGCTTGTCAAAAAAATATGGGAAAATGAAGTATCAAGGAGCACTACCATTAAGACCCATGCAAGTTGAAGCTCCATTCCATCTATGGGGAATTGATTTCATAGGTGAGATTATAGATAAATCTAGTGGAAACCATAAATAGATTTTGGTAGCTACTTATTACTTTACAAAATGGATAGAGGCCATACCTACAAAACAAGCCACCAACAAGGTTGTAACAAATTTTCTAATGCAGAATATTATCACAAGATTTGGAGTGCCTGCAAGGATAATAACAAATAATGGTGTGTGTTTTAGATCTAGTGAGCTCGAGAGGTTCTGTGAGAACTATGGTATAACACTCTCATACTCTTCCCCATACCATCCACAAGCAAATGGGCAAGCTGAGTCCAATAAAAAAAGCATCTTGAAGATAATTCAGAGGATGTTGAATAAAAAAAAAATGGCATGGGACCCTAAACTAAGATTAGCAGTTTGGGAAAATAGGATCACAATCAAGAAATCAACCAACAAATCACCCTTTCAATTGTTCTATGGAGCACAACCAAGAATTCCCATTCACAACCTTTTACTAGTATAGAAGTTTATGCTACAAGAAGAAATGGATGTTTCTATACCCATGGAAGATAGGATGGAATAGCCAAAATAGTTGAGTGAAATAAGTAACATGGGTCAAGAGAACAACACCAAAATGTAGTCACAAATAAAATACTTGTTTGACAAAAGGGTGAAAGATAGAAAGTTTGAAGTCAATGATATGGTTCTTATGTGGAATGCTAGATGTCAAGATAAGGGCAATCATGGCACATTTGAAGCTCTTTAGATTGGACCATTTTTTTCTATAGGAAAAGGTGGTGAAGGTTCATATCATCTTCAAAATATGTCATGAGAAGATTAGGAATTTCTAGTGTATGGACAATTCCTAAAACACTTCTTTTCTTAAAATAATTTTCCATGCACAATATTTTTAGGGTTCCCATCCAACTCCCCACCCCATTTCATCACATTCACTCATGGTCTACTTCCCAGAGATCATTTTTGGATTCTTGCAATGACCTTACATTTATTCATCCCCAATCAAAGCCACTGTTGGAGCTAGAATTTCCAGTTTGGTTTCTACACATTTTTCTCATTCCATTTCCATTAGAAAACCCCATTTTTTCTTGATTTCTACTATATTTAACATTAAACATAAAATTCCCTCATGTGCATAGCTTGTAGAATAAAACCCTTCACTACCCCATTAAAATAAATCTGTTTTAATGAACTCAATCAGTGACACAAGGTATGTCAACTAGACAATGTTACATCGATCAAACATACTCAAATGTCTCTTCAACAACCTAAATAGAAATATGTTGAGGAGATCTGTATGCATTGAATATAGAAATTAACTTGTCTCCCTGAAAAAGCATGGTCACAACAACACTCTGAGGATATATGATTTTTTTGCATTCAGAAAATAAAAGTAAAATCTCTCGAAAATCAAGAGATTAATAAAAAATAAAGGGTATGTTATCTGGAAAGAACATGGTCGGGCATATATCATGGTGATTTCAAGGATACATTGGTGTGTGAGAGTAATAAATGAAGAAGTCTCTTCAATGTTGCGAGAGAAAGAAAACACACAGAAATCCGAGGAGACAAGTAAACATCGAGTAGACATTTTCGAAAGTGTCTCCAATAGAAGCACAACTATAGGGATGAAATATCAATGAGACTACATGATGCCAAAGAGAGATAACCATGAGTATCTCTAACATTTCAATGTCACATAAAGGTCATCAAAATAAATACCACTAAAGGAAGGAGCATTGGAATATCGATGAGACATAAGCTTGTCAGAGAGAAATATTCATCAGTCTCATTGATAGTTCGATGTCAAGAATTCAAAGAGGGAAGAACTTGAAATGCAAATTTCGAGGAGACCTTGTGGAATCAAGGAGAAAAATTCAAATGTCTCTTCGACACTTTAAAAGATGATCAAGGACAAATCGAAGAGAGAAATGAGCATGATTGAAAATATAATTAAAGTCTCTGGGATAGTATCAAATAATGTTTCATCAAGTTGACATGAATGATAAGGTTATTGAAGAGACAACTACCATTAATGTTGCAAGTTGATTAGAAAGGTGGTGCGAGCACCATTTATGAACCAGAGTTGGCTCAAGCATAGAAAATTTTGATAAATCTAGCTCCTAAGAAAGCATAATCACTAATTTTGGTTGAATATCGAGAAGATGGAGTTGGATGAGGATAAGCAGCTCAATAATTGTAGGATTTTTTCAATAAAGTTCTCTTGGCTCAGCTCAATTTGTTCTCTACAAATTTTCTTGAAGTATAGCATAAAGTAGGGTTAAAATGGATAAAACCACTAAGAAACCAAAAGTGAAAAGGTAGAAAACAAAGGCCAGGCCATTAAACCAAGATTTAATAGATCATTTTCTTGGGTCTCAGCCAAAGATGAGAAAATCAGCTCAATTAAACCCGTCATGTGAAAAACTGGAAGCTAGACACAAAAATCTAGGAGATGCGTGGAATCTGCATAGGGGTTATGACTTATTTATATATGATTACAAAAATAAATACAAACATAGGCCAGTCTCAAACCCATGGAATTTGAATCTAATGAAGCTTGTGATGCCTAAGTTATTTGTTAATGTAGAACTGATTAAAGCACTAGCTAGAAACTATGATCCTAAACAAGGGAAATTCACTCTCACAATGGATCACTTTGTATTATTATAACACATGATTACATTTGTATGGTTTTTCAATTAGATACATCCCTGAAAGAAAAATTATAGATAAGGGATTTTCTAGAAGAATAACAAACTATGGATGCAAGCTATAAGAGGTGGAAGCTACCTCTACACAGACCCAAGGGGATAGAAAATCAACTAAGAATGTTCTCTAGCAATGAGAAGTCCCCATTTCCTATGGATTCATTTGAAGAATATTATCAATACACCTAATATTTAGCTGGCCAAGTAATTAGAATTGATGCCCCTACCAACATGACTATAACTCCTATGGTTCTGGCTATAGATATCCAAAGCCAAGATGCCATGACCTATGATTATGTAGAATATTTATTTGAGGCCATTAATATTGCTCTTACTATCATTAAGAACAATAGTGATGTCATCAATTTCAAGCATTATTCACTACTCATGCACATGATACTATATGAAGGGTAGGTAATGGGAATATGGGGAGAAGAGTTGAGGATCAAGGATGTAGATCATGATGAAAAATATAGACTAGTGTAGATGTGGACATCCATATGGGACAATAGATGTGGGAGATTCCACTATTTATATTTTGAAGAGCATTTTCTCAAACCCTTATATAAATTACTTGGCCACATATGTGACTACAATTTATCCTCAAAGATACAAAGATTTCTTAGGCCAAAGGAGAAAAACCCTGAGGGAAAATTAAACCATAATTGGGGGGATTTGTATGCATTTGAGGATTGTACTCTAATCATAGTATATGGATTCAAGGAAGCCCCATTTTTTCTTCCTAAAATTGTGCCAGACAAAATCGTAAACCTTGAGATTGCAAGGCAATTGGGTTTATTAGCTTTCATAAACCTTAAAAGCTATGGAAGGCAAACCTTTATGCCTTCTACTTTATATTTTGGTGACTTCACCATCATTGCTGATAAAGGATATGACTCAAATGGTAGAAAAGTTGATCATTATTGGTTGCCACTGGGAAACAAGAGGAAGAATTTTTATCCTAAACATTTCATTTATGATGCAAAAATTTCACAGAGATTAAAGGGGAATGAAAGTCAATTCTTTTTTTACGATGTCATTAGAAATTATGCTTAAAATCAAGTAATGATAAGGAGGGTTGTTTATACTATAATTTTCATGGTTGAGGCTTGGAGAAAAAAATAATAATCCATTGTGTGTAGAGGGTTTTCATGAAATAGGAGATCCTATGGAGAAGATTGAGTAGATGATTTTACATGAAGAAGAACTAATAAAGGATGTGCCTCTTGTTGCCTTCAAAAGAAAGAGAGATATCAAGGTCCCATGAAATAGGTTGAGAATGTAGAAAAATTAAGTCATTTGTCACCCCAACCTACTCTAGAGGTTAGCTTCTCATCAAATACTACTATTATTATCGAAGATGATGCTGAGGAAGAGGAAGAAGTAACACAGATAAACATCCCTCCAATTCCCCAATATGAAGAGCTACCAAAAAGGAATGTGATCACTTTTCAAGCCTCTAATGAGTTGTTTGAAGATGTGAGAAAGCGGGCTAGCCAAGAATTCATTAAAGATGATACATTTCTTCGAACCCCTATGTTTAAGGCCTTCATTTATGAATACAATGGAAATATAATAAGAGAAAAAGTAAAATAAATTAGCCTTGAGAAAGAAATAGATTCCTTGAAGGAACTCCAATTTGAAGTTGATAAATAAATGGATGAAATCACTCCTAAAAAGAAAAGAGAATTGCTACAAGAGGCTAGGTTCATGCTTCTTCCAAGGTGGGACATCAACTCAGCTATTGCGTTTGATAGTTTCTTGAAGGGAAAGAAAAAAACCTTACAATTGACAGATGAGGCCAGCAATAAGATATACATTGGATCAGGATATAACCTTGATAACACTAATTTTATGATGTTTTACCTTTACCCACCAAGGAAAAGCCCTTCCCTTATAATTAATTGTGATCATATCTGCCACCACCTTCTAGTATAGAGATTAGGACATACAAACCCCATGAAAACTATTGATTTAAATGTGAATGCGGCCAAATTTACCAAAGATAAAATTCAAAAATTGGTCATAGAGAACAAAGGGTTAACTGATGAAAATGAGAGGTTGAAACAAAAAATGAAAAACTATAAAGATAGGTTACCTTCATCCTTAGGGGTTTACTCAACTTTGACTGAACATGAAAGGAAAGTAATGGAAGAAATGTCTATGACCACATATTAGAAACATAGATATGAAATAGTCTACAAAGGGCAAGCGGAGATAAAGAAGAAACTAAAAGCAACCATGTTCGAAATGACACCTTAACTAGTGTGTAGAAGGTCTGATGATATGATTAAACTTGATGATAAAGTCAGGGTTATTCATGATAAGACATATGCAACTTTACAGGAGCATAATATGTTGTGTAACAAAATGAAGGAGGTGGAACTCTAGATAAGGGTGAAGAAAGTTTACAATAAAGGTGTGCTCCAAGCATATCTAGATCTTATGAATGCATATGATATATTGCATAACTTACTCACATAGGAAGTGGGTGACTTAAGTCAGTCACTAAGTATGGCTCTATCGGACTTCTTTGAGGAAGCATACTTAAAAGACAAGGATGCATGGAAGGATGAGATAACTCAATCTTTGCCAATGGAACTTGATGATAAAAATGATGAGGACTAGGTGCTCGAGAGAACACATGTGCAACTGGTTCAGATCTTTGAACTTGAATATACAATGAAGCATATCATACATAATGTGGACACATATACAAAGATAGGATATGTGAACATGTGTCGAAGGTTAACTTGTTCATCGCACAAGCCAAGTAAGGAGTGATAGGTATCGTGGGTGCATCATCATGGAGCATGAGACTTGAATAGGTCTTAGATGATCATAGGCACTTGCTAGAGAATAATAGATCCTAGTGCATCGACTGACAACTATTAATTTTATTTTTTATGTTAATCAAGTTTTAGTTAACAAAGGATGCAATTTTTTGTGGATGGGCATGTAGCTTGTTGCTTCCCAATAATAAGGGAAACCAAGGCCCATTTTTTTACATCATCATTATCATCATCATTAGTAATAGTAAATCAGCAGTATAGGTGTATTCAATCCATTCATTTCCATATTTCAAAACTTTTGTTATTAATGTAGAGCTTTTGAAGCAATATAATGGAGAGGACTATTATTAATTGGTGATCAACTACCAGTGTTCAATTGTTGTGTTAGTTTTCATGCTTACATGTTGATTGGATGTCTCTAGAGTGATTTTTCTATGTTATTCAAATTATATATCAATATATATTTTACTTGTCAATGCACATTTGTTGTACTTCTGTGATTTCATTGATTGGTTTTTATGGGAAAGAATTAAATTCCTTTTGAGAGATCATCTTTAATAGGTTCCTGCCCAGTATTATAGTCCTTTTCAATTGATTGTCTTAATTGGTTTCATTCACATCAGAACTAAAATACTTTCAAATCTTCACAGTAACTTAGGGGGATAATACTAGGATCTGTAAGAAGAGCCAAATAGGTGACAAAATTTCACATTTACACAAGGTGTAAATAGCTCAAGTTCCCAACAAGTCAGAGTTAAGCTGAAGAGTAGGTTTACCATTCATACATATCTATCTCCATAAATATCATCCACCTTCTAACTAAATTCACACAATATATTAGGCACTGGTAAAATTAAGAAAATCATACAAGCTTTACTTATTCATTTGATTCTCAAAAACATCTACAGTAGGAATTAATCAGTAAGCTTTGCATCTACGTCACACCACTGTTCTGTAGTGAGTAGATTTACTAGGTTAGAGATCATATCTATATATTCAAATATGCCTCATCACTTAGGTACACCCACCTAGGTCTAGTAGAGCCTAAAGAGTAGGGGTGATTAAATATGTGCCCCCCATTCATTATCCAAAAATATATTAAGAGATCGACACCCTCTTATGGTCTAAAAACTTACATTTTTGAGACCTAACAGATTTCGTTCATTTCAAAGAGCTCTGGACATTGCTTTTGCTGATCTAATAATTACAATAACGGTGGTGTATCCGGATGACCTCACAAAATATTCTAAAAAATATGAAGACCATATTGAACATCTAGAGAAGATCCTCCTCAAAGCTCTGGAGTATGGTATTTCTTGAAACCCAAAAAAAAGCCATTTTGTTGTGTCTGAAAGAAATTGTTAGGTCACATAGTTTCAAAGGATGGAGTAAGAATTGACCCAAAAAGAGTAGAGGCTATAGATAAGATTCCTCTCTCAAAGATAGTGAAAGCCATCCAATCTTTCTTTGGTAAAATAAACTCTCTAAGGAGGCTAATATCAAATTTTGCTAAGATTGTCAAGCCCATTTCAAAACTGTTGAAAAAAGGAGCTAAGATTGATTGGACTATAGAAGCAATTGATTTATTTATGTCTATAGAGAGAAATCAAGGAAGCCCTAGTACTTAAGTCACCTGATTTTAGCAAGCCATTTCAAATTTTCTCATTTGCATCTAATCACATAGTTGCAATAGTGATGTTGCAGAAAAATGAGGAGGGGTATGAGCAACCAATATCATTCTTTAGTAAATCTCTTCAAGGAGAACTAAAGTATGATATTACAGAGAAGTAGGCATATGCACTTATCAAAGCTATGAAAGCTTTCAAAACTTATTTGGTAGGTGTTCAGGTAATTGCCTACATTCCTAATATTGTAGTTAAGGATGTATTTATGCAAACTGAAGTGACAAGGAGGAGATGTAGGTGGATTAATTGAATTCAGAGTTTGTTATTGAAGTCTAAATCAAAAAATTAGTAAGAGGACATGGATTCATTTGAAGAATATTACCAGTACACCTACTATTTTTTTGTCCAAGTAATAGGAATTATTGCCTTGCCAACATGACTATAGCTCCTATGGTTCTGGTTGCAGATATCAAAAGCCAAGCTTCCATGACCTATTATTATGTAGAATATTTATTTGAGGCTATTAATACTGCTCTTACTGCCATTAAGAACAATAGTGATGCCATCAATTTTAGGCATTTATCACTGCTCATGCACATGATACTATATGAAGGGTAGGTAATGGGAATATGGGGAGAAGAGTTGAGGATCAAGGATGTAGATCATGATGAAAATTATAGACCAGTGTAGATATGGACATCCATATGGGACAATAGATGTGGGAGATCCCACTATTTATATTTTGAAGAGTATTTTGTCAAACCCTTGTATAAATTACTTGGCAATAGATGTGACTACAATCTATCCCCAGAGATATAGTGATTTCTTAGGCCAAAGGAGAAAAACCCCGAGGGAAAATTAAACCATAATTGGGGGGATTTGTATGCATTTGAGGATTGTACTGTAATCAGAGTGTATGGATTTGAGGAAGCCCCATTTCTGCTGCCTAAAATTGTGCCAGACAGGATTGTAAACCTTGAGATTGTAAGGCAATTGTCTTTCTTAGCTTTCATGAAACTTACAAGCTATGGAAGGAAAACCTTTATGCCTTTTACTTTATGTTTTGTGAATTCACCATCATTGCTGACAAAGGATATCTCAATCAGTAGAAAAGTTGATCATTATTGGTTGCCACTAGGAAACAAGAGGAAGAATTTTGATCCTAAATATTTCATTTCTGATGAAAAAATATCACAGAGATTAAAGAGGAATGAACATCAATTTTTTGTTTATGATGTCATTAGAAATTGTGATGAAAATCAAGTAATGATGAGGAGGGCTTCTTATAGTAGAATTTTCATGGTCGAGGCTTGGAGTAAACATAATGATCCATTGTATGTAGAGGCTTTTCATGAAATAGGAGATACTATGGAGAAGATTGAGTAGATGATTTTACATGAAGAAGAACTAACAAAGGATGTGCCTCTAATAGCCTTCAAAAGAAAGAGAGATATCAAGGTCCCATGAAATAGGGAAAGAATATAGAAAATTAAGTCATTTGTCACCCCAACCTACTCTAGAGGTTAGCTTCTCACCAGATATTGCTATTATTATCGAAGATGATGTTGAGGAAGAGGAAGAAGTAACATGGATCACCATCCTTACAATTTCCTAGTATGAAGAGCCAGTAGAAAGGAATGTGATCACTTTTCATGCCTCTAATGAGTTGTTTAAAGATGTGAGAAAGCGGGATAGCCTGGAATTCATTAAAGATGATGTATTATTTCGAACCCCTATGTTTAAGGCCTTCATTTATGAATACAAAGGAAATACAATAAGAGAAAAAATAAAATAAATTAGCCCTGAGAAAGAAGCAGATTCCTTGAAGGAACTCCAGTTTGAGGTTGATAAGGAAATGGATGACATCACTCCTAAAAAGATAAGAGAATTGGTAGAAGAGGCTAGGGTCATGCTTCTTCCAAGGTGGGACATCAACTAAGCTATTGTGTTTGATATTTTCTTGAAGGAAAAGGAAAAAACCTTACAATTGACAGATGAGGCCAATGATAAGATATACATTGGATGAGGATATAACTTTGATAAAACTAATTTATTGATGTTGTACCTTTACCCACCAAGGAAAAGGCCTTCCCTTATCATTAATCATGATCAAATCTTTCACCATTTTCTAATATAGAGAGTAGGAGATATAGACCCCATGAAAACTATTGATTTAAATGTGAATGTGGCCAAATTTAGCAAATCTCAAATTCAAAAATTAGTCAAAGAAAGCAAGGGGTTGATTGATGAAAATGAGAGGTTAAAACAAGAAATGATCTACTATAAAGATAGGTTATCTTCGTCTTCATGGCTTTACTCACCTTTGATTGAACAAGTACTCGAGGAAATTTCTAAGACCAAATATTAGAAACATAGATATGAAATAGTCTAGAAAGGGAAGAGGAACTAAAGAAGAAATTAAATGCCACTATGTTCAAAATGGCACCTTAACTAGTGTGTAGGAGGTTTAATGATATGATTAAACATGATGGTAAAGTTTGGGTTATTCATGATAAGACATATGCAAATTTACAAGAGCATAATATGTTGTGTAATAGAATAAAGGAGGTGGAACTGCAGATAAAGGCGAAGAAAGGTGAAAATAAAGGTGTGCTCCGAGAGTATCAAGAGGTTATGAAGGCATATGATAGCTTGCATAACTTACTCACATAGGAATTGGGTGACTTCATTCAGTCACTAAGTGTGGCTCTATCGAACTTCTTTGAGGAAGTAGACTTAAAAGACCAGGATGAATGGAACAATGAGATAACTCAATCTCTTCCAATGGTACTTGATGATAAAAATGATGACGAACACGTGCTCGAGAGAACACATGTGCAGCTAGTTTTGATCTTTGAACTTGAATATACAATGAAGGATATCATACATAATGCAACCCCATATACAAAGATAGGATATGTCGAACATGTGTCGAAGGTTAACTTGTTCATCACACGGGCCAAGTAAGGAGTGACAGGGTATCATGGGTGCATCATCATGGAGCATGAGATTTGAACAGGTCTTAGATGATCATGGGCACTTTCTGGAGAATAACATATCCTGATGCATCGACTGAAAACTATTAAATTTATTTTTTATGATAATCAAGTTTTTGTTAACAAAAGATCCAATTTTTTGTGGATGGGCATGTAGCTTGTTGCTTCCCATATAAGAAGGGAAACTAAGGCCCAATTTTTTACATCATCATCATCATCATCATCATTAGTAATAGTAGATCAATAGTATAGGTGTATTCCATCCATCCATTCCCATATTTCAAAACTTTTGTTATTAATGTATAATTTTTGAAGCAATATAATGGAGAGGAGTATTATTAATTGGTGATCCACTACCAGTGTTCAATTGTTGTGTTAGTTCTCATGCTTACATGTTCTTTGGATGTCTCTAGAGTGATCTTTCTATGTTATTCAAATTAAATATATTGATATATATTTGACTTGTCAATGCACATATGTTGTACTTGTGTGATTTCATTGATTGGTTTTTATGGGAAAGAATTAAATTCCTTTTGAGAGATCATCTTTAATAGGTTCCTTTCCAATATTATAGTCCTTTTCAATTGATTGTCTTATTTGGTTTCCTTCACATCAGAATTAAAATCCTTTCAAAACTTCAGAGTAACTTAGGGGGATAATACTAGGATCTGTAAGAAGAGCCAAATAGATGACAAACTTGCACGTTTACACAAGGTGCAAAAAACTCAAGTTCCCAACAAGTTAGACTTAAGCTGAAGAGAAGGTTTACCATTCATACATACTTATCTCCACAAAAATCATTGACCTTCTGACTAAATTCATGTAATAGATTAGGCACTGGTCAAAATAAAAAAATCATACAAGCTTTACTTATTCATTTGATTCTCAAAAAAATCTACAGTAGGAATTAATCAATAGACTTTGCATCTACTTCACACTAGTGTGCCATAGTGAGTAGATTTACCAAGTTAGAGATCATATCTACATTAAAATATGCCTCATCACTTAGGTACACCCACCTAGGTCTAGTAGAGCCTAAAGAGTAGGGGTGATTAAATACATCCCCCCGTTCATTATCTAAAAATATATGAAGAGATCGACACCCTCTTATGGTCTAAAAGCCTACAATTTTGAGACCTAATAGGTTTCGTTCATTTCAAAGAGCTATGGACGTTGCATTTTCTAATCTGATTATTACAATAATGGTGGTGTATTAGGATGACCTCACAAAATATTCTAAAAAAATTGAAGACCATATTGAACATCTAGAGAAGATCTTCCTCAAAGCTCTGGAGTATGGTATTTCGTGAAACCCAAAAAATGTCATTTTGCTATGACTGAAGGAAAATTGTTAGGTCACATAGTTTCAAAGGATGGAGTAATAATTGACCCAGAAAGAGTAGAGGCTATATATAAGATTCATTTCCCAAAGACACTAAAAGCCATCCAATATTTCTTTGGGAAAATAAACTTTCGAAGGAGGTTAATATCAAATTTTGCTAAGATTGTCAAGCCCCTTTCAAAAATGTTGAAAAAAGGGGCTAATATTGATTGGAATATAGAAGAAATTGATGCATTTATACCTATAGAAAGAGCAACCAAGGAATCCCTAGTACTTAAGTCACCCTATTTTAGCAAGCCATTTCAAATTTTCTCATTTGCATCTTAGCACATAGTTGCAATAGTGATGTTGTAGAAAAATGAGGAGGCGTATGAGAAACCAATATCATTCTTTAGTAAATCTCTTCAAGGAGAAGAACTAAAGTATGATATTACAGAGAAGTAAGCATATGCATTTGTCAAAGTTGTGAAAGCTTTCAAACCTTATTTGGTAGGTGCTAAGGTAATTGCCTATAGTCGTAATGTTGTAGTTAAGGATGTATTAATGCAAACTGAAGTCACTGGGAGGAGATGTAGGTGGATTAATAAAATTCAAGAGTTTTTTTATTGAAGTCCAAATCACCAAATTAGTAAGAGGACATGGGTTGGCCAAGCTCATGGTTGAATAAAACATAGAATAAACATAGGTTTGTACCATAGGGGAAGAAGAAGCGATGATTGCTAGTATTGAAAAAAATCTATGGTCCACCAATGTGATGTATTACCTCAAACATAAAAAATTTCTTGATGGATTGAGTGACAATAAGAAGATAACTTTAAAATTAAATTCATCAAATTATGTCTTTATGGATGGAGATCTATATTAGAAAAAAAGACATGGCATGTTAGTGCTATGCTTAGATGAATCATAGGTGGAGCATGTACTAAAAGAAATGCATGAAGGATTTTGTGGAGGGCATTGTTCAGAAAAAAATACTACCCACAATATTTTAACTTGGGTTGGATATTATTGGCCTAGGGTCTTCAACGATTCCTTTCATTACACACAAAAGTGTGAAGCTTGTTAAAAAAAATTTTATGGAAATGAAGTATCAACGAGCACTACCATTAAGACCCATGCAAGTTGAAGCTCCATTCCATCAATGGGGAATTGATTTCATAGGTGAGATTGTAGATAAATCTAGTGGAAGCCATAAATGGATTTTGGTAGCTACTGATTACTTCACAAAATCAGTGTTGTAACAAATTTCCTAATGGAGAATATTATAAAAATATTTGGAGTTCCTACAAGGATAATAATAGATAATGGCATATTTTTTATATATGATGAGTTCAAAATATTATGTGAGAACTATGGTATAACAGTATCATACTCTTCTTGTAGCCAGTATGAATGAGTATGCTAGTGTTTTCATTAATGTTTTCATTGAAGTCAAAAAAGTATAGGTTGTTGCAGTGAAAGGAAACAATTGATTGCAGGTGATGCATGTATAGTTGAGATACTATAGAGATGTTGTGATTACATGGAGCTATCTTTATGGTGTTCTAGGTGTGCTACTACATGATGAGTTACCAAGTGCTTTTGACAAAATTAATAAATAGTGAAGACGAAATTATATGTGTGTGTTTAGAATGTGCTCCGGCATGTGCTCTTTATTTTTTCTGTGTTGATCCTATGCTTGTGTGTATATGTAGTGTTTTTTAAGGGAATCCTTGGGTGAGATATCCTAGATTATAGCTTTTGGTTTGATGAAGAGTGAAAGTTGAGTTCACCGGTTTGTGAACTAGTTTGGGAGAGTTATTTGCCTATGGACTAGGATAAATGTATCTACTCCACAGTCCTTATCTGGTTTGTTTGAGGTCTTTCAGATATAGAGGAAGGCTTGTAATGGTGTTATTCATTTTGTATGAAAGGTGTTCATGGTTTGGTGCTCTGGAAGACTAGTTTCAGAGCTATTATGTGTGTTTGTACAGTTCAGATGGACTGATGGAAAGTGTTATTTTTATGAAGGTTGTTGTACTAGGTGTGCATGAATCTAAAGGCATCTAATATGTGTTCCAATGTATCGTGAAGCATTTTATGTGGTCTCGATGTTATCTTATTGCTACAGATGTGTGTACTTCAAATTTCATTAGTGTTTTCATTATCTTTCGATGACTTTGTGTTTACAAATCATGCAAAGGATAAGTATCAATTAAGGAAGCATGTGATTGATCCAAGATGTTGTTTTGGGTCCTGGTTAACTGTTGGTTTGGTCCACTCTCATTCGCATCCACTGTGGGAATGTTGAGTTGCTGAACTAATTTGAATTTGTAAAATGAAGAGTGTGTAGCCGACCTTGGAGAAAGTTTCTAAGATTGAAGATGGTATAAATACAAGACAAGATGTTAAGGATTGTACACCACAACTATGAGAAGAAAAGTAGATACAAGATATTGTGTGAAAGTGAACTAAGGTAGCAAAGACTTCAATGTGTTAGATTCTTGAAAATAGTGGCTGATGGTGTCTTTAATTCTCTAATTAGGGTTGCGGATGTGTGAAACTTTCTCTGGTGGATCTTTTGTTGCATTGAGATAATGTTATATGTGTAACATTCTTCTTTCTATGTTTTTTTATATATAGGTAGTGAGCCTCCCATTTGGAAAGTGAGTCCTATCTTGGGAAGTGAGCCCTTTATTATTAAGCCTCTTTGTAAACAATTTTGCAACTACTCTTATATTGTGAGTTAATCCTCAATGTGGTTTTTCCCTTATTGGGTTTTTCACATAAATCTGGTGTTTCTTGTGTTTTCTTTTTGTTATCTACACTTTATGCACATACTTAATAACATATTAAAGTAAATGTGGAATTGTTTAAGATCCATGGTGAATGTGATTAGACACAACTAATTCATCCCCCCCTCTCATTTTTCTTGTTCATTTCAACAATTGGTATCAAAGATTCAGTTCCTTGAAGAAGAGATTAGCTGCTTGAGGTAGACCTAATGGTGCACAAATTGACAATCCCTATGTTTTATGGGTCTGACTATAGTTTCTAGAAAGTGCAGATGAGAGGCTACCTGATCTCTCTTGGTTAGAAGACCTGGAAAGTTGTTGAGACAAAATATGTTGAGCCAACAAGTGGTCCTTCTTCTGCAGATGAGATTTTTTCCTATGAAGAAAATGAAAAAGAAAGGTATGCAATCTACAATGCTTTATATAAGGTTGATTTAACAAAATTTATTTCATTAGGCACTACTTATGAAGTTTGGGAAAAGTTGAAAGATATCTATGAAGGAAATGATAGAGTCAAATTATCAAAGAAGTTAACAACTAAGAACAAATATGAGAAATTGAAAATGCAAGAAGGTGAGGACATTGCAAGCTACTTTCAGAGGGTTGACATTGTAGTAAATGAAGTCAAAACTTAAGGAGGTACTCTGAAAGATGAAGATGTAATGAAGAATATTTTGATGACCCTACTCAAGAGGTACAGTGACAAGGTCTCATCCATTGAGGAAGTTTATGATCCAAATAAATTCACTAAAGAACAACTATTTGGCACCTTGAGTACATTTGAAATGAGGAAATTTGGAAAAGAAAAGGAGAAATTAGAAACAACCTTCAAAGCCACAAAGTCAGAAGATGATCTAGATAGTGAAGGTTCAAAGGAGTTGGAAGCAAATTTTACAAGGAAACTGAAGAAAGGTATCGAAAAGTACAAAGGTATGTTACCTTTTAAATGTTTCATTTGTGGAAATATTGGTTACTATGCTTCAAGATGTCCAAATAGAGCCATACACAAGAAGAGAAAATACAATAAAGAAAAAAAGTTCAAGAAATTGTATTATGTTAGAGAAGATGTTGGAACTTTTATGATGAATCTAATATTGAGGGTGATAAAAATGAATGCATGTTCCTAGCCTTAGAGAATAAATCTATGTTTACTAACCATGTAAGATGTGCAGGGGAATGTGGTTCAGAAAGCGAGAAGGATGAGGGGGAAGGTACTCTAGTTTCTACCTTTCATGCTAGACAAGATAAATACTATTGGGTAATTGACAGTGGATGCTCAAATCATATGACTAGAGACAAAAGTAAGTTTACTAAACTTTAAAAGTATGATGGAGGATTAGTCATGTTTGCAGATGAATTTGGTGCAAATTTGTTGGAAAAGGAACAATTATTTTTGATGGAAAACACAATACACATGATGTCTATTATGTTAAGGGTTTAAGTCATAATCTCTTGAGTGTTGGAAAAATTTGTAGCAAATGATTTAAGGTTGTGTTTCAGGATAATACTTGTGAGATCAAAATAGGGTTCAGAACTATGGTAGCTACAAGAAGAAGAACATATGGAAGTATTTATCAGATTAAGGGTGTTGATGGCCAATTTTTTGTGTCTCAAGTTAATGAAAGTTGGCTATGACATCAGAGGATGGGAAATGTAAACTTTTACAACCTAATCAGGATTAGTTCAAGAGAAGCTATCAGGGATCTACCAAAAATCACAAAGCCTACCTATGTTGTTTGTGGAATTTGTGAGTTGAGAAAACAAAAAAGGTGTATCTTTAAAGAAAAAGAACAATAAACTACTTGAATGTTGGAATTGATTCATACAAACCTCTATGGTTATACAAGAACAAGGATTCTTAATTGTGAAAGGTATTTTATGCTTTTCATCGATGATTATTTTAGAATGACATGTGTTACTTTTCTTAGTGAGAAAGCTCAAGCTCTAGATAGATTCAAGGTATTCAAGGCTATGGTAGAGAATGAAGTGAATCTAAAAATAAAATGTTAAAGGTTTGAAAGAGTTGGAGAATTCACCTCCAATGAATTTAATCTGTTTTGTGAAGAGCATGGTATAAAGAGGCATCTTTCTACTCCTAGAACTCCTCAATAGAATGGAGTTATTGAGAGGAAGAACGAGATAGTTCAAAAAGTTGCAAGGACTATGATGAATAAGGTAAATGTTCCTGAGGTATGCTGGAGAGGATAAATTTACACTACTTTCTATATTCTTAACAGAGTTTAGATCAAAAGAAAAAAGACAAAGACTCCTTATGAACTGTGGTATGGAAAAATTCCTATTATTAAGTACTTTAAGGTGTTTAGAAGAAAATTTTATATTAAAAGAGATGATGAGAATCTAGGAAAGTTTGATGCAAGATGTGATGAAAGTATTTTTATTAGATATGAAACCAAAATCAAAGCATATAGATGCTATAATAAAAATATTGAGAAAGATTTTTGAAAGTGAAAATGTAAAAGTTGATGAAAATATGCACAGTTCACCTGAAATAAGTCAAAATGAACCAGATGGACTTGTTTGCAGACAAGAGAAAGAGAAGAATAAGGAAGAATAAGAATAGTTTGAAGAAGAAGATGCTCCAGAACCTGCTCCTAAGACTCCAAAATATGTACATAATACTACTCTAGAAGAATAGATAATTGGAGACAAAGGTAAAGGTGTAATGAAAAGAAGCGAAGTGGTAGCATCTTAGGTAAATTTGTGTCTACTTTCCAAGACAAAACCCTAAATAGTTTGTGAAGCATGCAATGATGAAAATTGTACTAGAGTCATGAAAGAGGAATTGCATCAAATAGAGAAAAAATAGACATGGGAATTGTTTCCTAGATCGGTAAACAAGAATATAATTGGTATAAAATGGGTATTCAAGAATAAGCTGAATGAGAATAGTGAAGTAGTAAGAAACAAAGAAAGGATTGTATGCTAAGGTTATTCACAGGCTAAAGGAATATACTTTTAGGAGACATTTTCCCCGATGGAAAGAATGGAGACTATTCATATGTTTTTGGTATTTTCTACGCACAAAGATTTCAAGGTATACCAAATGGATGTTAAGTTTGTATTTCTGAATGAAGAATTGGAAGAAGAGGTCTACATAGAACAACTAGAGGGATTTCAATTATCAAATCAACCAGGCACAGTCTGTAAGTTGAAAAGGGCACTATATGGACTAAAACAGACTCCCAGAGAATGGTATGCAAGCTTGGGCAGGTATTTGACTCAGGAAAGGTTCAACAAAGGCTCTGTAGATAGTAATAGTTCAAGATTGAAGGAAGCAAAATTTGATAGTAGTAGTGTATGTTGATGATATTATCTTTGGAGGAAATGAGGGTATGTGCAAGAAATTTTTAAAGGAGATGCAAAAAGAGTTTGAAATTCCTATGATTGTTTAGTTGAGTTTATTCCTTTGACATCAAGTGAATCAAACTAATAAGGGCATGTTCATTTCACAATCAAAGTATGTTAAAGAATTACTGAAGAAGTTTTGAACAAATGACTCCAAACCAATCTCTATCCCTATGGTGACTGGATGCAAACTAAGTAAGGATGATGAATCTCCTAAAGTTGATCATAGCAAGTATAGATCTATGATTGGTGGACTGATATATCTTATTGCTACAAGACTGAATATCATGCATGTAGTATGTTTGGTTGCCAGATTTCAAGAAGAACCCAAAGAAACATATGTTACAATGATGAAAAGGATATTCAGATATCTAAAAGGGAGTCCAAATTATGGTTTGTGGTATCCTAAGGATATTAATTTTAATTTAACTTCTTAATATTGCAAGTATGGATGAGTTTTGTGGTGTTGTCATTAATGTTGTCATTGATTTCAAAAAAATTTAGAGTAATTGAAAATGGTATTAGTATAGTTGAGATAGTGTGGAAGTGTTGAGAGTACATGGAGCTATATTTATAAAGTTGCAGTGTGTTGATGCCAAGTGCTTTCGAGAAAATTAAGAAATAATGAAGACAGTGTTAAGTGTGTGTTCTAAGTGTGCTATGATAATGTGCTCTGAATTTATTCTATGTTGATCCTATGCTTGTGTAGATATAGAGTACTATTCATGAGCTTCAATTGATAATATATCCCAATTTTTAGCTTCTAGTTCGATGGAGAGTGAAATATGTGTTCATCGGTGTGTGAACCCATTTGGCAGAACTATTTATCTTTGGACTAGGAGAGATGTTCTTGCTCTGCAATCTTCTGGTGGTTTATTTTAGATCTTGCAGATCTAGATGAAGGTTCACCTTGAGTTTTTCTATGTTCTGGAAACATGTGTGTGGTTTGGTGCTCCAGAAGGCTTGTTCCAGAGCTATGATGTGTTTCTCCTTTGTCTGGTTGGACTATTGAAGAGTTTTTTGTGCATGAAGTTAGTTTCATTTTTTTTTTATGTTCCTTAAGGTATCTAAGAAGTTTTCCAGTGTCTAGTGAACCATGTTGGGTGATCCACGCATGATCATCTTTTTGGAGATGCATGTACTTCAAAGATCATTGGTTTTTTCATTAGGTTTGGCTGACTTGGTGTCTACACGTTACATGAAGATTAAGAATTGATTAAGGAAGTGTGTGATTGATATAAGATGTTGGTGTGTGTCCTAATTAATTTTATGTTTGGTCCTCTCTCATTCTTATCAATCGTGGGAATGTTGAGTAGCTGACCTGATTTGAATTTGTAAAATGAAGTATGTATAGCCAACCTTAAGAATGTTTCTAAGGTTGATGATGGTATAAAATCAAGTCAAGTTGTTGTGAATTGGATAATGAAGAGAAGAAATCAATTGAAGTTGTGAACAAGTGTGAAAAGAAGAGTGTGTAAGAGTGAATCAAGGAAACAGTACTCTGATGTGTTAGATTCCTAAAAGAAGTGAGCTGACAATGTCTACAATCCCTTGATCAAGCTACAAATGTTTTGAACCTATTGTGGTGGATTTTTTATTATATATTTTTGCTTGTAGGCAGTGAGCCCCCTTCTAGATAGTGATTCCTATATGTAGGCAGTGAGTCCTCTCTAAGAAGTGAGCCCTCTAGTAGTGAACCTTTGTATCCGGTATGGCATTTCCATTATATTGTGAGTTAATACTCACTATGCGTTTTCCCTCATTGATTTAAATTCCATGTAAATCTAGTGTCTCTAGTGTTTTCTTTCTGTTAGCTACATTTTATGTTTACAATTAATACCAGATTAAAGTTAAAGTGGAATTGATTAAGGTCAAAAGTAAAAGATTTTGGTAGAACTGATTCACCCCCCTCTTAGTTGTCTTGTGCATTTTAACAATTGGTATCAGAGCTTTGGTTCCTCAGAGAAGAGCTTAATCGCTTGAGGTAAATTAGATAGCACAAAAGTTGTAAATCCCTATTTTTGATGGAGCTAACCATAGTGACTAGAAGGAGCAGATGAGAGGTTACTTGATCTCTCTTGGTTTCAAGACTTGGAAAGCTATGGAGAGAAATATTTTTAAACTTGCAAGTGGTCCTTCTTTTGTTGATGAGATTTCTGACTATGATGAGAATGAAAAATAAAGGTAGGTTATCTTTAATTCCTTATCTAGAACTGAAAGGACAAAATTTATCTATTTGGGCACTGCTTATCAAGTATGGGAAAAATTTAAAGATATCTATGAAGGGAATGCTAGAGTGAAATTTTCAAGGAAGCTAATAGCTAAGCACAAAATTGAGAATTTAAAAATAGAAGAAGGTGAATATATTGCAAGCTACTATCAGAGAGTTGAACTTACAAAAAATGAAATCAAAAATCAAGATGGTACCATGGTAGATGAATATGTAATAGAGAACATCTTGATAACCCTACTAGAGAATTATAGTGATAAGGTCTTTGTTATTGAAGAATCATATGATCTAAAGACCTACAGAATAATTATTTGTCACCTTGACTGCATTTGAGATGGGGAAGTGTGGAAGAGAAAAGGACAAAGTTGAATCAACCTTTAAAGAAATGAAGATACATGATGATTCAAATAGTGATGGTTCAAAAGAGTTGGAAGCAAAATTTACAAGGAAATTAAAGAAAGGTACTAGTAAGTACAAAGGTATGTTACCTTTTAAATGCTTAAGTTGTGGAAATATTGGCCACTATGCATCAAGATGTCCAAATAGAGTTGCACACAAGAATAACAAAGATAATAATTATAAAAACTAAAAGGATAGGAAATTTAATAAATTGTATTATGTTAGAGAAGATGCTAGAATTTCTGATGATGATTCTGAATTTAGGGATGACAAAGATGAATGCTTATTTTTAGCCTTGGAGAATAAATCTGTGTCTGCTAACCATGGAAGATGTGCAAGAGAATTTGGTTTGGAGGTTAAGAAGGATGAGATGGAAGGTACTTTGGTTATTGCATTTCATCCTAGATAGGATAAGTACTATTGGGTAATTGACAGTGGATGTTCAAATCACATGACCAGAGCTAAGAGTAATTTTACTAAACTTGAAAAATATGATGGAGGATTGGTTATGTTTGGAGATGCTTTTGGTACTAAGATTGTTGGAAAAGGTAGAATTAGTCTTGATGGAAAACATAGTACTGATGGTGTTTATTATGTTAAGGCGTTAAGGTATAATATTTTAGGTGTTGTGAAAATGTGTATCAAAGGTTTTAAGCTTGTGTTTTAGGATAACACCTGTGAGATCAGAAAAGGGTCTAGAACTGTGGTGGCTGAAGGAAAAAGAACTCATGGAAACATCTATCAACTTAAAATTGGTGATGGTCAATTCTTTGTTTCTCAAGTTGATGAAAGTTGTTTGTGGCACCAAAGGATGGGACATGTAAAATTTGATAATCTGATTAGGATCGGTTCAAGAGAAGTTGTTAGAGATATACCTAGAATCACAAATCCTACCAATTCTGTTTGTAGAAGTTGTCACATGGGAAGAAAAATAGGAAGCAATTTAAAGGAAAGGAGAAATCATCTACTAGAATGTTGGAGTTGATTCATATAGACCTATGTGGTCCTACAAGAACAAGAAGCCTAAATGGGGATAAAAACCCTCACTAAAATGGAGTTGTGGAAAGGAAGAATCGAACCATTCAAGAGGCTACAAGAATAATGATGAAAGAAGAAAATGTTCCTGATATATATTAGAGAGAAGAAATCCACACTACTATTTACATTCTTAACACAGTTCAGATAAGAGGAAATAGCACAAATAATCCTTATGAGCTATAGATTGGTAAGACTCCTATTGTTAAGTACTTTAAAGTGTTTGGAAGCATGTGTTACATTAAGAGAGATGATGAGAATCTTGGAAAGTTTGATTCAAGATGTGATGAAGGTATTTTCCTTGGATATTCAACGAACAAAAAAGCATATAGATGCTTCAATACAATATTGAGAAAAATAGTTGAAAGTGAAGATGTAAAGATTGATGAAGCTATGCATAGACTAGTTGAGATAACTAAAGTTGAACTAGATGATCCTATCTACAGAAAAAAACAAGAAGAGGAAAAGGAAGAGAAAGAACAAAGTGAAGAAGAGGAGATTCTAGAACCTGCTAAGACTCCCAAGTATGTATAGAAGAATCATCTAGAGGAACAAATAATTGGAGACATAAGTGAAGGTGTAAAGACAAGAAGCAAAGTGGTTGAGGTAAATTTGTGTTTAACTTCTAAGATAGAACCTAAGACTATGAGTGAGGGATGCAAAGATAAGAGTTGGATGAGAGCAATGAAAGAGGAATTGCAGAAAATAGAAAAGAATCAGACATCTAAATTAGTTCTTAGACCTATAAACAAGAATGTAATTGGTTCAAAATTGATGTTCAAGAATAAGTTGAATGAATATGGTGAAATAGTAAGGAATAAAGCAAGGCTTGTATGTAAAGGGTATTCACAAGATGAAGGAATAGACTTTAAAAAATAAATTTCCTCAGTGGCAAGAATGGAGGCCATTTGGATGTTTTTGGAATTTTCTACTTGTAAATATTTCAATGTGTACTAGATGGATGTTAAATTTGCATTCCTCAATGGAGAATTGGAAGAAGTGTACATGGAGCAACCAGAAGAATTTCAATTGTCAAACAAATAGAACATGGTATGCAAATTGAAAAAGACATTGTATGTACTTAAACAAGATCCCAGAGCTTGGTATGCAAGGTTCGATAGATATTTAACACAACAAGGATTCAAAAAAGGCTTCACAGACAACAATCTCTATTTTAGAGTTGAAGGTAAAATAATGTTGATAGTTGTAGTATATGTTGATGACATTATTTTTGGAGGAAATGAAAGAATGTGCAATAAATTTACAAATGAGATGCAAAATGAGTTTGAGATATCTATTATTGGTGAGTTGAATTTCTTCCTTGGACTACAAGTGATTCAAACTGATAAGGGGATATTCATTTCATAATATAAGTATGTTAAAGAGTTGTTGAAGAAGTTTGGAATGGATGATTCCAAAACGGTCTGTACCCCTATGGTAACCAGATGCAAGATAATTAAGGATGATGAATCTTCTAAAGTTGATCAAAGCATGTATAGATCTATGATTGGTGGACTGCTATATCTTACTTCTACTAGACTGGATATCATGCATGCAGTATGTTTGGTTGCAAGATTTCAAGAAAAACCTAAGGAGACACATGTAACATCTCTAAAGAGGATATTTAGATACTTAAAGGGAACTCCAAATTATGGTCTATGGTATCCTAAGGATACTGGTTTCACCTTGAATGCCTACACTGATGTTGATTGGGCTAGTTGTGTAGATGAATGGAAGAGTACAAGTGGTGGTGCATTCTTCCTTGGAGGAAGATTGGTTTCATCGTTGAGTAAGAAATAGGATTCAGTTTCTTTATCCACTGTAGAAGTTGAATATATTGCAGCAACATCTTTTTGTACACAGGTACTTTGGATGAAGGAAACTTTGAAGGAAATCAGTGTGATATGTGATGAGCCTATCCCTATCTTTTATGACAATACAAGTGCAATAAACATTTAAAAGAATTAAGTGATTCCTTCTAGGACAAATCATACATCTATTAGGTATAATTTCTTGAGGGAGAAGGTGTTACAAAATGAATTTAGACTTGAATATGTATCTACCAACGAACAATTTTTTGACATATATTCACTAAGGCCCTTCCAAAGGATACTTTTGAGTATCTCAGGGAGAATTTAGGGGTTACTTCCCCTTCTTTGTTAATTTAGGTGCACATGAAGGTGCATCATTCTAGTGGATTCACAAATTCTTTTTGGTCTAGAATGATGATTGTGGTCTACTCCTCAGAGGGAGTAGAGAGTTTCATTGTTGCAATATGAGATGTGGGTGCACTCCTAAGGGGGAGTGATCAGAGTGTTATGGCAAAAATTTTCTTTTCCACTGATGTCAAAGGGGGAGAGAATTTCATGTGAAAAAGTTGTGTAAGGAGAAGACATTGCAGAAATTATTGTGCAAGTTGTCTAATATTAAAAATAAAGGAGAAAAAAAGAAAGAGAGTGTGCATTATGTCTTTGATGGTTTTTTGCATCATGTGTTGCCATCAATGACAAAGGGGGATATTGTTGCAAGTATGGATGAGTTTGGTGGTGTTGTCATTGATGTTAACATAGTTCATAGTGATTGTAGATGGTACAAGTATAGTTAATATACTATGGAAGTGTTAAGAGTACATGGAGCTATATTTATAAAGTTGCAGTGCATTGATGCCAAATGCTATTGAGAAAATTAAGAAATAATGAAGACAATTTTAAGTGTCTATTTTGAGTGTGCTCCGATAATGTACTTTGCATTTATTTTGTGTTGTTCCTATGCCTGTGCAGATTCTATAGTAGTGTTCATGAACTTAAATGGATAATATATCCCGATTTTTAGCTTCTAGGTTGATGGAGAGTGAAAGATGTGTTCACTAGTGTGTGAACTCATTTGGAAAAACTATTTATTTGTGTACTGGGAGAGATGTTATTGCTCCACAATCTTGTGGTGGCTTGTTTCAGATCTTGCAGATCTAGACAAAGATTAATCTTGATGCTTTCTATGTTCTAGAAAACATGTGTGTGGTTTGGTGCTCCAGAAGGCTTGTTCTAGAGCTACGGTGTATTTCTGCTCAACCCGGTTGGACTGTTGAAGAGTGTTATGTGCATGAATTTAGTTGCAATTGTTGCAAATGTTTCTGAAGGTTTATAAGAAGTGTTCTAGTGTATTTTGAAGTGTGTTGGGTGATCTACGTGTGATCATATTCTTAGAGATTCATGTACTTCAAAGATCATTGGCCTTTTCATTAGATTTGGATGACCTAGTGTCTACACATTACATGAAGATTAAGCATTGATTAAGGAAGCATGTGATTGATCCAAAATTTTGTTTACATTCCTGATTAAGTTTGTGTTTGGTCCTCTCTCATTCTTATCCACTGTGGAAATGTTGAGTAGCCAATCTAATTTGATTTTGTAAAATGAAAGATGTATAACCAAACTTAAGAATGTTTCTAAGGTTAATGATGGTATAAAAGAAAGTCAAGTTGTTGCAAATTGGAGAATGAAGACAATAAATCAAGTGAAGTGTGTGAACAAGTGCAAAAATCAGAGTGTGTAAGAGTGAATCAAGGAAGCAATAATTTGATGTGTTAGATTCCTAAGAGTAGTGAGCTGACGGTGTCTAAAATCACTTGATCAAGCTACGGATGTGTTGAACCTATTATGGTGGATTTTATATTGTATATTTTTGTGTGTATGCAATGGGCCTCCTTTTGGATAGTGAGTCCTACCTATAGACAATGAGCCTTTGTATCTAGATAGTGAGTCCTTTGTGGCCAGTGAGCCTTTGTATCCAGTATTGAATTTCCTTTATATTGTGAGTTAATCCTCATCATGGTTTTCCCTCATTGGGTTTTCCATGTAAATATGGTGTCTCTGGTGTTTTCTTTCTATTATCTACATTTCATGTTTATAACTGATAACAAATTAAAGTTAAATTGGAATTGATTAAGGTCAAAATTAAAAGAATTTGGTACAACTGATTCACCCCCCTCTCAGTTATCTTGTGCATTTCAACACTTACACTGATGTAGATTGGGTTGGTTGTGTAGATGACTAAAAGAGTACAAGTGGTGGTGCATTCTTTCATGGATGCAGGTTGGTTTCATGGCTAAGAAAGAAACAAGCTTCGGTCTTTTTATCCACTATAGAGGCTAAGTACTTAGCAACAACATCTTGTTGCACACAAGTACTATGGATGATTTAAACATTGAAGTATATAGGAGTGATTTGTGATAATCCTATCCCTATATTCTATGATAATACAAGTGCAATAAATATTTCAAAGAATCTAGAAATGGATTCTAGGACAAAGCATATATCTATCAGATAGCATTTCTTAAGAGAGAAGGTATTGGAGAATGAATTCAGGCTTGAATATGTGCCTACAAAGGATCAGATTACTGATATATTTACTAAGGCTCTTCCTAAGGATACTTTTGAGTGTCTCTAGGAGAAGTTGGGGGTTACGACCCCTCCTTCTTAGAAATAGGTGCACATAGAGGTGCATCAATCTAGTGGATCTACAGATTTATCATTTGTCTAGACTGATGACTGCGGTATAATCCTTAGGGGGAGTAGGAAGAATCATTGTTGTTGTATGATATTTGTGTTGTCATGGGTGCACTCCTAAGGGGAAAGTGATCAAAACTATATATGGTTGAAGAATTATGTAAAAAAAAATTTCCATTGATGTCAAAGGGGGAGAGAGACTCATGTGAAAAACAATAGTGAAAGAAAAAGGAATGTTTTGTATGTTTTCTTTTCTAGGTTTTCACATAATGTGTTTCCATCACTAAAAAAGGGGGATATTGTTGCAAGTATGAATGAGTATAGTGGTGTTGTCCTTAAAGTTGTCATTGATGTCAACACAGTATAGGTTGTTGCAATGAAAGGAAACAAGTGATTGTAGGTGGTGCATGTATAGTTGAGATACTATAGAGATGTTGCGAGTACATGGAGCTATCTTTATGGTGTTGCAGGTGTGTTGATATGATGAGTTACCAAGTTCTTTTGAGAAAATTAATAAGTAGTGAAGACATAATTATTTGTGTGTTTAGATGTGCTCCAGAATGTGATCTACATTTCTTCTATGTTGATCCTATGTTTGTGTGGATTTGTATTGTTGTTTAAGGGAATCCTTGGGTGATATATCCTAGATTTTAGCTTCTGGTTTGATGAAGAGTGACAGATGAGTTCACCAGTTTGTGAATTGGTCTGGAAAAGTTGTTTGTTTGTGGACTAGGAGAAATATATCTACTCTCTAGTTCTCCAATTGTTTGTTTCAGGTCTTGCAGATCTAGAATAAGGCTTGTAATGGTGTTATATGTGTTGTATCAAAGGTGTTCATGGTTTGGTGCTTCAGAAGACTAGTTTTAGAGTTACTATGCGTGTCTCTATAGTCTTGATGGATTGATGGAAAGTGTTCTTTGTATGGAGGATGTTTTAGTAGGTGTGAATGAATCTAAAGGAATCTAAGATGTGTTCCAATATATGGTGAAGCATTTTATGTGGTCCACATGTTATCTTCTTGTTACATATGTGTGTACTTCAAAGTTCATTTGTCTTTTCATTAGGTTTGTCCGACTTGGTATTTACACATCATGCAAAAATTAAGTATCAATTAAGGAAGTGTGTGATTGATCCAAGATTTCTTTTGGTTCCTAGTTAAGTGTTGGTTTGGTCCACTGTCATTCTCATCCACCATGTGAATGTTGATTTTCCAACCTAATTTGAATTTGTAAAATTAAGAGTGTGTAGAACTGACCTTGGAGAAAGTTTCTAAGATTGAAGATTGTATAAATACAAGACAAGATGTTAAGGATTTTATACCACAAGTGTGAGAAGAAAAGTGGATGAAAGATATAGTGTGAAATTGAACTAAGGCAGTCAGGACTTCAATGTGTTAGACTCCCAAAATAAGTGAATGGATGGTGTATGGAATTCTCTGATCAAGGCTACAAATGTGTGCAAGTTGTTGTGGTGGATCTTCTATTGCATTGAGATAATGGTCTATGTGTAACATTCTTCTTTTTGTCTTTCTTTATCTATAGGTAGTGAGCCTCCCATTTGGATAGTGAGTCCTATCTTGGGTAATGAGCCCTTTGGCAGTGAGCCTCTTTGTAAATGGTTTTTCAACTACTCTTATATTTTGAGTTAATCTTCACCGTGGTTTTTCCCTTATTGGGTTTTCCACATAAATCTGGTTTTTCTTGTGTTTTCTTTTTTATATATACACTTCATGATCACACTTAATAAAAGATTAAAGTGAATGTGGAATTGTTTAAGATCTGTGGTGAATGTGATTAGATACAACTAATTTACCCCCCCCTCTCAATTGTCTTTTTCATTTTAACACTTCCCCATACCATCAACAAGTGAATGGGAAAGTCGAGTCTAGTAAAAAAAGCATCTTGAAGATAATTAAGAGGATTTTGAATTAAAAAAAGGGCATGGGGCTCTAAAATAAGATTAGCATTGTGGAGAGATAGGGTCACAATCAAGAAATCAATCGAAAAATCACCCTTCAAATTGGTCTATGGAACATAAGAAGGAATGCTTATGCACAACCTTTTACCAATATATAAGTTTATACTACAAGAAAACTTGGATGTTCCTGAACCCATGGAAGATAGGATGGAACAACTCGCAGAGTTGGATGAAATAAGAAACATGGCTCAGGAGCACAAGGCCAAAATGCAGACACAAATAAAATCCTTTTTTGACAAAAGGGAAAAAGATAAAAAAAAATTAAGTCTGTGATATGGTTCTTATGTGGAATGTCGGATGTCAAGATAAGGGGAAGCATGGGAATTTTGAAGAAATTTGGATAGGACCATTTGTTGTTATAGGAAAAGGTGGTGAAGATTCTTATTATCTTCAAAATATGTTAGGAGAAGATCAAGAATTTCCAATGCATGGAAAATTCCTGAAATATTTCTTTTCTTAAAATAATTTTCCATGCACAATATTTTTAGGGTTCCCATCCCACTCCCCACCCCATTTGATCAAATTCACTCATGGTCTACTTCCCAGAGATCATTTTTGGATTCTTGCAATGACCCTACATTCATTCATCCCCCATCGAAGCCACTACTGGAGATAAAATTTCCACCTTGGTTTCTACACATTTTCTTGATTCCATTTACATCATAAAAACCCATTCGCCCTTGATTTCTACTATATTTAACATTAAAATAAAATTCACTCATGTACATAGCTTGTAGAATAAAACCCTTCACTACCCCATTAAATAAATTTCTTTTAATGAACTCCCTTGGTGACATAATGTATGTCGCCAAGACAATGCTACATTAATGAGACATACTCAAATGTCTCTCCGATAACCCAAATAGAAATATGTGGAGGAGACCTGTATGCATCAAAGAGATAAATTGAATTGTCTCCCTAATGAAACATAGTCACAAAGACACATTGAGGATATATGATTTTTTTCTATTTAGAAAACATAAACAAATCTCTTGAAAATGAAGAGATTACTAAAAATTAAATGGTGAGGTACTAGATAGAATGTGGTCGGGCATGTATTGTGGCGATGTTGAGAAGACATTGATGTGTGAGAATGAGAAATGAATAATTCTCTTCGACATTGCAAGAGTAAGCAAACATGAAATAGTTGAGGAGACAAGTGAAGATTGAGTAGAGCTTTTTGAAAGTCTCTTCAATAGAAAAACAATTGTAGGGATATGATATTGATGAAACTATAGGATGTCGAAGAGACATAACCATAGGTCTCTCTAAAATTTCAATGTCACATAAATTTCATCAAAAAAAATACTGTTGAAGGAAGGAACACTATCATATCGAGAAGACATAAGATTTTCAAAGAGAAATATTCATTAGTATAATCAATAGCTCGATGTGAGAGGTTCAAAGAGGGAAGAACTTGAAATGAAACCGTCGAGGAGACCTTGTGGTATCATGTCTCTTTGACACTTTAAAATATGATCAAGGACACATCAAAGAGAGAAACGAGCATCCTTGAAAATATAATTAAAGTCTCTTTGACAGTATGAAATAATTTTTCACCAAGTTGACATGACTGATGAGGTTATCGAGGAGACAACTACCATTAATGTTGCAATTTGATTAGAAATGTGGCGTGAGCACCATTTATGAACTAGAGCTGGGTGAAGCATGCCAAATTTATATAAATCCATCTCCTAAGAAAGTAGAATCACTAATTGTGGTTGAATATTGAGAAGATGGAGATGGATGATTGTAGGTAGCTCAAGAATTATAGTGTTTTCTCCAATAAATTCTCTTGGCTCAGCTTAATGTGTTCTCTACAAATTTTCTTGAAGTGCGGTATAAAGTAGGGTTAAAATGGACAAAACCTCTAAGAAACCAAAAGTGAAAAGGAAAAAAGTAGAGGCCAAGCCATTCAATCAAGATTTAATAGATCAATGTTCTTGGTCTAGGCCAAAGTCATGAAGAGTAGCTAAATTAAACCCCTCATGTGAAAAATTGGAAGATAGACACAAAAATCTAGGAGATGTGTGGACTCAGCATAATGGTTATGACTTATTTATATATCATTATCGAAAGAAATAGAGACATAGGCCAATCTCAAACCCATGGAATTTGAATCTAGTG
This sequence comes from Sequoiadendron giganteum, assembly GCA_007115665.2. Taxonomy (NCBI): domain Eukaryota; kingdom Viridiplantae; phylum Streptophyta; class Pinopsida; order Cupressales; family Cupressaceae; genus Sequoiadendron; species Sequoiadendron giganteum. Next base: position 152,680,271 of record CM021107.1, on the reverse strand, counting down.
AAGTTTGTGATGCCTAATGTCTTTGTTAATGTAGAACTGATTAAAGCACTCACTAGAAAATATGATCCTAAAACAAGGGAAATTCACTCTCAAAATGGATCACATTTTTTTATTATAACAAAGGATTACATTTGTATGGTTTTTCAATTAGATAATCCCTGGAAAAAAAATTACAGATAAGGGATTTGATAGAAGAATACCGAACTATGGATGCAAGCTATAAGAGGTGGAAGCTACCTCTACATAGACCCAAGGATCCAAAAAATCAACTAAGAAAGTTCTCTAGCTATGACAAACCCCCATTTCCTACGGATTCATTTGAAGAATATTACCAATACACCTACTATTTAGTTGGCCAAGTACTAGGAATTGATGCCCCTACCAACATGACTATAGCTCCTATGGTTTTGGTTGTAGATATCCAAAGCTAAGATGTCAAGCCCTATTATAATGCAAAATATTTACTTGAGGATGTTAATAATACTACCATTAAGAAAAATAGTGATGCCGTCAATTTCAAGAAATATTCACTGCTCATGCACATGATACTATATGAAGGGTAGGTAATGGGAATATGGGAAGAAGAGTTGAGGATCAAGGATGTAGATCATGATGAGAATTATAGACCAGAGTAGATGTGGACGTCCATATGCGAAAATGGATGTGCGTGATCCTACTATTTATATTTTGAAGAGTATTTTGTCAAACCCTTGTATAAATTATTTGGCCACATATGTGATTATAGTCTCTCCTAGAGATATAGAGATTTTTGAGGCCAAAGGAGAAAAATCGTGAGGGAAACATAAACCATAATTGGGGATATTGGTATGCATTTGAGGATTGTACTGTAATTAGAGTGTATAGATTCAAGGAAGCCCCATTTTTTTTGCCTAAAACTGTGCCATACAAAATTGCATACCTTGAGATTGTAAGGCAATTGGCTTTCTAAGCTTTCATGAACCTTAAAAGCTACGGAAGGCAAACCTTTATGCCTTCTACTTTATGTTTCAGTGACTTCACCATCATTACTAAAATGTATATGACTCAATTGGTAGCAAAGTGGATCATTATTGCTTGCCACTAGGAAACAAGAGGAATAATTTTGATCCTGAACATTTCATTTATGATGACAAAATTTCATAGAGATTGAAGGGGTATGAACATCAATTATTTGTTGATGATGTCATTATAAATTGTGATGAAAATTAAGTAATGATGAGGGGGATTGCTTATAACAAAATTTTCATGGTTGAGGCTTGGAGAAAAAATAATAATCCATTGTATGTAGAGGCTTTTCATTAAATAGGAGATCCTATGGAGAAGATTGAGTAGATTATTTTACATGAAGAACTAAAAAAGGATGTGCCTCTTGTAGCCCTCGAAAGAAAGAGATATATTGGTCCCAGGAAATAGGTTGAGAATGTAGAACCATTAAGTCATTTGTCACCCCAACCTACTCTAGAGATTAGCTTCTCAATAGATACTCCTATTATTATTGAAGATTGTGTTGAGGAAGAGGAAGAAGTAACACAGATCATCATCCCTACTATTCCCTAGTATGAAGAGCCACTAGAAATGAATTCCATCACTTTTGAAGCCTTTAATGAGTTTTCTGAAGATGTGAGACATCAAGCTAGCCAGGAATTCATTGAAGATGATGCATTTGTTTGAACCCTTGAGTTTAAGGCCTTCATTTATGAATACAAAGGAAAGATAATAAGAGAAAAAAAAAGAAATTAGACCTAGCAAAGAAGCAGATGCCTTGAAGGAACTCTAGGCTAAGGTTGATAAACAAATTGATGACATCACTCCTGAAAATGGAAGAGAATTGCTACAAGAGGCTAGGGTCATGCTTCTTCTAGGGTGGGACATCATCTCAGTTGTTGTGTTTGATAGTTTCTTGAAGAGAAAGAATAAAACCTTGAAATTGACAAATGAGGCGAGTGATCAAATATACATTGGATTAGGGTATAACCTTGATAACATTACTTTGCTGATGTGGGCCCTTTACCCATTGGGGAAAAGGCCTTCCCTTAGCAGTAATCATGATCAAATATTTGGCAACCTTCTATTATAGAGAGTAGGACATACAAACCCCATGGAAACTATTGATTTAAATGTGAAAGTGACCAACTTTACCAAAGCTAAAATTCAAAAAATGTTCAGAGATAACAAGGGGTTGACTGTTAAAAATGAGAGGTTGAAATAGGAAATGATCAACTATAAAGATAGGTTACCTTCCTTTTCAGGGCTTTACTCACCTTTTATTGGACATGAAAGGAAAGGACTTGAAGCAATGTCTGAGACTACATATTGGAAAACTAGATATGAAATAGTCCAAAAAGGGAAAGAGGAACTCAATAAAAAACCGAAAGCCACTATGTTCAAAATGGCATATTCAGAACTAGTGTGTAGGAGGTTTGATGATATCACTAAACTTGTTGATAAAGTCTAGGTTATTCATGATGAGACATATGCAGCTTTATAGGAGCATAATAGGTTGTGTAACAAAATGAAGGAGGTGGAACTGTAGATAAAGTAAAATAAAGGTGACAATAAAGGTATGTCCAAGAGTATCAAGAGCTTATTAATGCACATAATAGCTTCCATAACATACTCACACAAGGATTGGGTGACTTCATTCAGTCACTAAGTATAGCTCTGCAAAAATTATTTGAGGAAGCAGACTTAAAAGACCAAGATGCATGGAAGGATGAGATAACTCAATATCTGCCAATGGCACTTGATGATATAAAAAATGAAGACCGAGTGCTTGAGAGAGCACATGTGCAAATGGGGTGGATCTTCAAACTTGAATATGCAATGAAGGATATCATACATAATGTAGATACATATTCAAAGATAGGATATGTCAAACATGTGTCGAAGGTTAACTTGTTCATCGCACGAGCCAAGTAAGGAGTGACATGGTATTATGGGTGCATCATCATGGAGAATGAGCTTGAATAGGTCTTAGATGATCATGGGTGCTTGCTAGAGAATAACATATAGTTGTGCATCCACTGACAACTTCTAAAGTTTTTGTGTTTATGTTAATCAAGTTTTATTTAACAAACAATGCAACTTTTTGTGAATGAGCCTATAGCTTGTTGCTGCCCGTATAGGAAGGGAAACCAAGGCCCAGTGTTGACATCATCATCATCATCAACATGATCATTATTAATAGTATATCATTAGTATAGGCGTATTCTATCCATCCATTTTTATATTTTAGAATTTATGTTATTAATGTATAATTTTTGAAACAATATAATGGAGAAGACTATTATTAAATGGTGATCCACTATCATTGTTCAACTTTTGTGTTAGTTTTCATGCTTACATGTTGTTTGCTTCTCTCTAGAGTGATCTGTCTATATTATTCAAATTAAAGATATCAATATATATTTGACTTTTCAATGCACATTTGTTGTACTTGTGTGATTTCATTGATTGGTTTATATGGGAAAGAATTAAATCCTTTTTGAGAGATCATCTTTAATAGGTTCCTACCTAGGATTAAATTCCTTTTAAATTGATTGTCTTAATTGGTTTCCTTCACATTAGAAATAAAATCCTATCAAAACTTCACAATAACTTAGGGGGATAACACTAGGATTTGTAAGAAGAGCCAAATAGCTAACAAACTTGCATGTTTTCACAAGGTGTAAACATCTCAAGTGCCCAACAAGTTAGAGTTAAGTTGAAGAGAGGTTTATCCTTCATACATATCTATCTACATATTCATCATCCACCTTCCGACTCCATTAACCCAATAGATTAGGCACTAGTCAAAATAAGAAAATCATACAAACTTTACTTATTCATTTGATTCTCAAAAACATCTACAGTAGGAATTAATCAATAAGCTTTGCATCTACTTCACACTAGTGTGCCATAGTGAGTAGATTACCCAAGTTAGAGATCATATCAAAACATTCAAATCTTCCTCATCACTCAGGTACACCCGCCTAGGTCTAGGAGAGTGTAAAGAGTAGGGGGTGATCAAATATATTTCCCCCATTTGTTAGCCAAAAATTTATTAAGAGATTGGCACCCTCTTATGGTCTAAAAGCCTTCATTTTTGAGACCTAACAAAACCAATGGGTTTAATGGGACAAATAGGTGGTTGGATGAAGATGTCCCTTCTTGTGTTAAGGGTTGACCTTGTGTAAAGGTGTTAAATTTCCCTTGTTCTTCTTCTTGAGGCACTTGGTTCACATTACCTTGTGTAATGCTAGGCACACTTGTGGTACTTGTGGTGATGGATGAAGATAGTTTCAATAAATTTTTTGAAACCATTGTGGTGCTATGAAATATAAATGGTTTGTATGCATGTAGAGGATGTTCTTGAATGACGGTGGAAGAGTATGATGGGGAACCAAATTTTGGTGTCCAAGGAAGGTTTGTTTTTTGACTACCCAAAAGTGTGTTGCCTTCTACATTGGATGTGAGACCAAGGGTTTTGTAATCCTAGTTACAAGACTGTGAGTTGATGTTTGACTTGGCACAAGGGATAAAGTAGTTTTATTTATATTTGATTCAATCCTTGTGCAAATGGTTGTGCGATAAAAGTTTGGGGAAGTGAAGCCCCATTCTCTAAGGGTTGTTCTCTAATTGTGTTAAAATCAAATGTATAAGGGAGTTTATCCCATTCTTCTGCTATAGCTAACATGTATTGGGTAGGTTTATTTTTCATCAAAGTGTTAACAATGTGGCTTGTCTTGGGATTTTGTTGATATTCAAGGAGTTCTTCCTTAGTGATCTCAAGTGGGATGTTTGTGATATCTTGTACCTCATACTCCTTTTCTAGTGGATTTTGGGGTTGTTGTGAGGGGGTGGAATGACTCCTTGGATCAAATTATTGTAGGTTTAGGTTACTTTTGGTAGATGTGGTTTTGGTTTCCTCCATATTTCTCTTGTGTTGTTATCTTGTTCTTTAACCATCAATTTTGGCTCAACTATGGGAGAGCTGTGTTGAGATTTATAGTGTTGAAACTCTCTAGTTGACTCAAATTTAGATAAAAGGGACCCTCCAAGTTTTTTGGACCAATGATGGAAATGGGTGATGAAAAGCGTGAATGATATGGGGGGATTAACTTTCTAAACTTTTGGACAACACTTTAGATAAAAAGGTTTGATGTTTTACTTTCTTGGATAAAAGGTGTTAATGAGCTTTTAAATCTCAAGGTAGACTTGTGACCTTTAAGATAGAATAGTCCAAAAACATTTGATTACTAACTCAACTAAGTCTATGGAAAATGATTCATTTCAAATAAAAAATAGCTAAGTTAGGATATTGGTTTGATGATAGCCTAATTCTAAAGTGTTGATGTGTCCAAAAGTTTCTAAAGTTGTTTGTGAAGTGGAATGTAAAATGTGTTGAGATGGATGGAATGTTTTGACCCAAAATGTTTTATCATAGAAGGGACATTTATTTCACAAGAAAAAGATGGTGAGAAACATGCTTTAACTCTAAAGTGATAAAAAAAACTTAAGAACTCAATATTTTGGAGAATACAACTTGTGACTCAATGTTTTTTGGATAATGACACGTTGATCCAGTGTTGGAAATAGTTTCCTTGTTTTAATTTATTGCTTAGGATTCAATGTGTTTCAACCATAATACCATGTGTTGTGTGTTCATTTGGTTTTAATCTTTTATTTTGTGAGATTACTTCATTACCATTATGTGAAAATAAAAAGCTAAGGCCATAGTTCCCTATGTTTACTTTGACAAGTGTGAATTAAGATATAAGTACAAATATTTAGACTTGCTTCTAAAGATAAAATCCTTAGGGGCAAGCAACAATATAGTAATTTTCAAAGGAACTCACAATAAGTCCAAATGGTTTGAAATTTTATGAACATGATGTGTGTTTAAGTTTTTTTGAAGCCAAACAATGTGTCAAACTAGCTCAACAAGCAATAACAATCCTAGGTCAAGTGGGTATGTTCTTCTTGGTGGGCTTAACTCATGCCCTGAAGTGATGATTTTGCATGCAACTTACGGAGGAGTCAAATAGAGGTATGTTAAGAATGAAATCTTAAGCTCTATACCTCAACCACAAATCAAACTTGGTAAGTAACTTCTTGGAAATAAATTCCAATGCACCACTTTCAAAGAACATTTTGGAAAACTTGGTTGGCTACTAAATCAAGGTGTTTAATGACATCAAGAACATCATATGGTATACAAAATACATAATACACTAAATTATTTATCTTTCCCTAAGTGACCCATTTGGTATGTTCGCATGAGAGTAGGCACGAGTGACAGCCAATTATGAATTTAAGTTACTTGCCTTTTGACACATTAACAAGATTTATATAGCCCACAGATAAATGGGCTTGAGAATCACAGTGTGTTCTCAATTGCACGATGTATCACATGGTTGGTCCTCTCTAATAAAGACAAGAAAAATGGATACTTCCCTTTTCCCAAGATTGCACAAAGAGAAAGAGAAGTGAATACTTAGCGATTTTTCTTGGGGTGACCAAAAACGTTTTTACACTTGAGTGTTTCTCTTCACCCAAGATCACACGAAGTCCAAGGGGAGTGGATACACTCTACAATTATACCCAAGCAAAGAAAGCATGCCAAACACTCATTCATTTTAACCCATATCGCAAAATGAAATCATTTTAAGCACCAATGGAAGTGTTTGTTTATTCTTTTCAATTTTAACTAATATCACAAAATGAGGCTACATGGGTTCAATTTTAACCAACTTTGAAAATACTTAAAGCATTTGTGAATTTTAAGCCCAATTGAAAGCTAGTTGTCCTAAGATTATAAGTTTTAAAACCCAATGGAAATTTAGTGGCCCTAAAACATGAAATGAAGAATCATATGAGGGTTATATCATCCCCTATGTGTCAAGAAACTTTTACAATAACTAGAACTAAGAAGAGCCAAAAATCCAAAATTTCAATTATTTAGTATTTTCTAGGTTCTAATAAATCACATTTTCAGAGGCCTTTAGAGTGGAATTTAGGGTTGAAACTTGCATCAATCCCTAAAAATTTATTGTCATAGGCACCTTCTTTTATGGATTGAGTTAGTACTATTGGAGACCTTTCCAACAATCCAAACAGATTTGAATTCTGAGCACCAAGTAGAAAGTTATGACCCCTACAAGTTGAGGTAAAAATATCAAAATTAGTTATCCTTAGAAAACAAAACCAGATGCCATTAAAATATTAGAGAGTATATGAAAATAAAAATATAAAACACACATGAAAATTTACTCTCTATGTTTTACCAGTAAAAAGAGTCGCTATATTCAAACACGTAACTATAGTTTTCAAACACGTCACCGAAAGAAAAGTGCATCGCTCTTGTGAAATTTGATTGCATCACTCTGTAAAAATGTAGTGGCATCAATAGTGTCACTATATGGTCCACATAGCTATATTCAAAATCATGATATCGGTCAAAAACATATTAGCATCGCTATAATTAATAGGTGTCTCCATAATTAAAATGCATCTCTATATTTAAACCAAATGTGTTGCTATATTCTGATGCATCTTTGTAGTGATATTTCTCTAGAACCTGCAAATCATAGAAACATAAGTGAAATTCATCAAAAGAAATTAGTTGAGCCCTCCTTCTAGCACCAAAATGTGATTATAATCATAGTAATAGCTAAATACACTAGATACAAATGAATTTAAGCTATATTTAACTAACTAAGCTACAATCCCAATGAGATGTTTGAAAGCTTCAAAAACAAGTAACCATTAAACTAAGCATGAAATAAACCATGAAAGCATAAAAGAAACCTAATTTAACACTCCAAACCTTATCCCATTGGGGGATTGGTTTAATATTGATATGGAATGATGACCCTTTCCCAATCCATTAGATAAAATGAGCATCTTATCAAACTCCATTGATGAAAGCTTAAGCTAAAATGGATGAAACTATGCTAAGGGTGGATGAAAAAGATGAAAAATATTGATAATGGATGCAAGGATGAATAAAGATAGTATTCAAATGTGAACCATAACTTTTCTTCAATGGAATTGGATCCATTTCTCTCCAAAATGTTAGGTATTTATAGGAAGAAATGGTTAATCAAGGGTCAAGATTAAATGGATCAATTAATGGTCAAGATAGAAAGAAAGGTGAAGACAGGGATCAAGGATTCTCATCAATGGATGAGAATGCAAGATCACATGGATAAAATATTCAATCAATGGCTCATAATGATTCAAGCAAACACACTTTCAAATTTTTTACAAAGTTTGTTAGGAAAGAATATTTTTGTTTTGGAGCCAAATAGAAGAATATTCCTTTGGAATATTCCATATGCAAGTGAATGGGTGAGGAAAATTAGTAATTAGTTAATAAAAAAAGTTTTAATTGTGCAAGTTGAGGAATATAAGGATTGCCATTAAATAATTGATTTACTTAATAAGAAAGGGGGAAGTGACATTTAATTAAATGATTTAGATTATTGAATTAAATGAGAGGAGATAAGGGAGGGTTGAAATTAAATAAATTGCATTATTCAATTAAACTAGATGAAATTTTAGTGTGAAAGGGGGGAATTAACCTAATAGCTTTAATTAGATTAATAGATAAAAATGATGCATTTAATTAAATAACTAGGATTGTTTAATTAAACAGGTGAAAAGAAGATGAATTCTAGGATGAAACATTGATAGTGACCATATTCAAGTGTGTAATATCATTTATGAAAATTTTAAATGTCTACAACAAGACTTTATTTAAAGAAGGAAATAACAACAACAATAATGTCATTCTCATCTGACAAAATAGTCCATCTCATTTCACGAAAATAATTATTCTATTACTTCTTCTATGTTTCATTTTGGGTTGATGAAATAATCTTATATTTGTGTGCCCTTTTTTTAACCACCATATCACTATACTTATGTTTCTAGAAGTCTTCCTCCACGTTTGTTAGCTTAGTCTATTCAATACATAACTCATGCTTTTTAGCACAATTTTGTAATAAGGATCTCCTTGTAGCGTTGTAAATTGTCACCTCTAAAAATTTCACACTATGATTTGCTCCCCCTAAATTATTGAGTCTAATTGACACCCTAATTTCCTAAATTATGCATTTTGAGGCCTATTTTTAACAATTTTTGAGAAATTACATGTATTAAACAAATATATTTATTTAATATTTTCCCCAAACACCTAAAAGCCTCAAAAATAGGGCCAAGATTGGGATGCCCTTGGGTGTCTAAGTCCTCCTATTTTGCAAGGATCCAAATTTTAATATGCCATTGTCGATATTTTAACATTTGAAATATAATTTACAAATGTCAGATATCAAGATTTTATTTATGGAAAATGGAATAAATACCTATAAATACCTAGCTATTGCATCATTTGAAATTAATAGAAATTTTAGAGAAAATATTATTGTGATGATCACTATCAAGAAAGTGAATAGAAAAATTTCAATTATTTATTACAAAAATTCAAGGTCCAAGCATCATGTCAAATCTTATGTGAGTTTATGCATGTTAATGTTCTCATTGCTTGTGAAGGATAACCCTTGTTGTAGGTCTCCAAACAATTCAAGAAAGAAAGATTCAAGACCTTGAAGTGATGTGTAACTTCAATCCTTCAAGGAAGCCATTGAAGGGTGGTGAGTGGAAGCGCATTGTTGATTCTTCATTCCTTCATATATCATTTATCTTTCCTATCATTGACATTGCCATTATGGAAGTGGAAAAACTAACACGGGGTTTGACTAAGGCAAGCCCCCAAATGACACACTATTTCTTCTCTCTTTGAATGTGCAAATTTCAAGTTTGAAGAGGATTGAAGGAGGCTTGAAGATATTTTATCCATTGTTGCATTCAAATCCCTACACCTTGCCAGCTCATAGAAAATCACCTATAAAATTATTTGAGTGATCTAGAAAGTTTGTAAGTGGAAACCATGATCTTAGATCTGATATGAGAGGAATACAAAAATAGATAAAAAAGGTATATTGGTACTTAGACACCCTGTGATGACTCTATCCTCATATTTAGACCAACACCCAACTTTCAAGATAGGTACACAACAATTTTCCCTTCCCAAAGCTATCTACAAATCTCTATTTCAGTCTATCAATTATTAGTATCTTGCCTTTTTTTAATATTAGGGCACATAGTCTAATTATGTTAATCAAGAAAAATCAATTCCAATCCATTTATAAGACTTAAAAAATTCACATCCAAGTCTAATTGGCTCACCTACATGGTTTAAAAACAACTTGTTGATTTGTATCCTAATCTACCCTTGAAAAGGGAGCAAATTAACCCTATGTTTAATAAACTTAACTTAGGGTTCCTTTTTTCTTTGTTACATTTTTGTGAACCTAAAATTTTGACATAGTAAACCTTTTGAGATCTGAAGTAATTCAACCTTAGATCTAGGTTTAGTATTGCATTATTTGCATTATTCATTTAGTGTTTCATTTTTATATCGTAAAATACAAAAAAATCAAAACATTGCATATCATATTGAATCATAGTTTACAATAGGATTATTTTCAGTCATTTGGGTTAGATCTACATTTCAGAATAGAATTCAAAATTAGCATTTATTGTTCAAACATTGTTACACATTTTCATTTGTGTTACATTGTTCTAAATTGAGAAAATTTTGGAAAAACATTTGTTGTGAACCCTGTTTGTAGATAAAAATATAATCCTTAAAAACCAACATAAACATTCAATATTTTAGTTTTCAAAATCCCTATTAATGATATAGATGTCCTTGGGTTCCTCTTTCTTGCTACTAGTATATTAGATTTTTTTTGCACAAATATCTATCTCTATATTTTTAGTCAATTTTTTATTGCAAATTTTTGATTTGAAAATTTGAAAATATGTTATTACTGTTGAATGAAAAATAAAATTGAGAGGGGGAGTGAATTAGTTGTATTAAATTAAAACCTCAAAACCCTCAATGGTAATCAAAACCACATGCATTCATTAAACCCTTAATCTATTATAATTTTTAAACATGAAATGTAGATAACAAAAACTAAAACAACAACACCATACACAAGAGAACACCAAATTGGTGTGGAAAAACCTAGAAGGGAAAAACCATGGTGAGGATTAGCTCACAGTATAAGTAATTTCAAAACTGGTACAAAGAGGCTTAGTGCTAGAATAGGATGCACTATCCAGAAAGGCTCACAACCTAGTCTCATTGGCATAATAGAAAGAAGATAGAATGTTACACAAAGAACATGATCTCAATTCGATAGAGAATCCACCATAATAACTTCAACAACACTCATAATCCTCAAGAGATCAAGATACCTCAACTCACTACATTGAGAAATCTTGCATTATATCTTGCACTACATTTCACAACTCTGTACTTAATTTTGCATCACAACATGCAACTATATTTCCCTCTTGATCTTGCATCAAACCTCCTTGCATTTATACAATCCTCAACTTGAAAAACACCTTCAAGTCAGCTACACTCACATTACACTTTACAAATCCAAAATAGGTCGGTAGTAAGCATTTCCATGATGAATAGGAGCAAAATTGGATGAATACAAAACTTAATTCAGACCCAAATCAACACTCACATGCCACGCTATGCCTTAATTAACACTTAAACATCTTTGAATGTAGTGTAAACACCAGGTCGACCATTATCCATGCAAACAACATTAAAATTTAAATTACACACTTCCTCAAATCCAAGGATGACTTGCAAACCAAACACCATGATTCATCATGATATATAATATTCCTCTATCATCCTCAAATCCATCAAACTCCTTCGTAACAACTCACACCTTCAGAATGTACATGTCCAGTACACTCAAACTACACTATCAAAAATTGTAACTCTAAAACCCATCTTATAGAGTGTCAGACTATGAATCCTATTGACACAAGAAAGAGATCAACACCATTATTATACCTTTAGAATTGCTAGACTTGAAGAACAACTATGGAGAAACACGAAGAAAAAATATTTCTCCTAAACACCTCTATAAGCAACACTATGAATCCAATTCACACACTGGTGAAAAAAACTTCTTCTGCACAATGATCCAGAAGCCCAAATTTTGAATATAGAAATTTTGGACACCTCTTACAAACATGTCCAAACTACACAAGTATATCTTCAACCAAGAAGAAATGCAAAGAAAAACTAGAACACCTCTACAACACCATGTTACCTCTTTTTATCAATTTTCTCAATATCTTTGACATTTTTATCACTACCAGAACCATAAACAGAAGCTTATCAAAGAAACACCACAGTTTAACACCACCAACTTGACTAATGGCAACATAATGCAACTAATCAAAGTAACAATATCTCTCAACCACTGCAAAATTGTCACCAATGAAAACACAAGCTTGTTGACATTAATGACAACACCTTCATACTTGCAATAATATCCCATTTGTCATTGAAATAAACACAAGATGTGAAAAACCATGAAAGATAACATACACATTCTTCTTTTTCTAGATTAGACAACCTACATAATATGCTTAACTCCCCCCTATATAGATAGACTATTTTTTCAAATGAGTTTCTCTCCCACTTTGAAATGAATTCCAAAGGATAAAATATTTTGCATTGTTCTACCCCTTTGAAATTACTACTTTGAATACTCCCCCTTAGAAGTATACACCAACCAAATTAGCAACCTATGCAAGATGAAAACACTCATTCCATACTGCAACAATGTCACTACCTACTCCCCCTAAGAGGTAGCCACCAAAATTAGGCCCAACAAAGAATGAATCCATAGATCCACTAGACCGATGCATCTCCATATGCATCTAGTTCAAAGGAGAGGGAATAATCCCCGACTTCTCCTGGAGATAATCAACAGTATCCTTAGGATGATCCTTAGTAAATATATCAATAATATGATCCTTTGTAGGTACATATTCAAGATTCACTTTATTCTCCACAACCTTCTCTCTTGGAAAATGATATTTGATTGAAATATGATTTGTCTTTGAATGCATCATTGGGTTAAATTTGAAATTTTGATTTCACTTGTATTATCACAAATGATATAAATAGGCTCATCATACACCACTCTGATATCCTTCAATGTTTGCCTCATCTACAACACTTGTGTGTAGCAAGATAATTCTGTAATATACTCAGCTTTTGTAGTAGATAAAGAAACATATTTTTGTTTCTTACTTAACCATGATACCAATCTACATCCAAGAAAGAATGCACCACCACTTTTACATTTCTTGTCATCCACAAAACTAGCCCAATCTACATTTCTATAAGCACTCAATGTGAAATCAATATCCTTAGGATACCACAAGCCATAATCTAGAGTAACCTTCGAATATCTAAATATCATCTTCACTATTGCTACATGTGTCTCTTTATGATCTTGTTGAAATCTAGCCACAAGACAAAACTGCATGCATGATATCTGGTCTAGTAGCAGTTAGATATAGTAGTCCACCAATCATAGATCTATACTTGCTCTAATCAACCTTAGGGGATTAATCATCCTTGCTCAATTTTCCACCAATAACCATAGGATTACATATCAGTTTGGAGTCTTCCATTCCAAACTTCTTCAACATTTCCTTAACATAATACAATTGTGAAATGAATATTCCTTTGTGTTTGATTGATTTGTTTCCCAAGGGAGAAATTCATCTCCCCAAACATAGAAATCTCAAATTCTTTCTACATCTCTTCTCCAAACTTCATGCACATAGCTTCATTTCCTCCAAAAATTATGTCATCAACATAAACAACCACTATCAATATTTTCTCTTTCTCAACCTTAAAGTAACGATTACTATTTTGTGTGCCTTTATTGAATCATATCTTTATCAAATGTCTATCCAACCTTGCATACCAAGCTCTAGGATCTTACTTCAATTCATACAATTCCTTCTTATGCATGCCAAGCTCTAGCTTGTTTCATCTTCATCTTAGCTTGATATCCCCTAAGTGTGTGACCTTTCTTGGCATATGCTGTTGCCCTTGGTGGTAATGCTATGGTTAATATGTTGTAAGGTGTGTATCTTCTATTCCATGACTTGTACACTCTTGGTGATGATGTTATGCGCAATGATCCTAAAGGTGCGACCTTTCATTTATTGAACAAAGCCCCTTTGTTATTTTATAAATCACCTTTTGCAATGGTATTGTTATAACACCCCTTCGGGTTTTAGCCTTTTCTTGTTTTTGTTTATGTGCCTCCTTAGGCGAGTTTGTGCACCTCCGTAGTTGAGTTTGGAATTTTGGTTCACATTGTTCATGCATTTTGAACTTAGTATTGCATTGGCATAGCATCTTGATAATTTTGTAGCACCTTATCAAAGTTATCAAGGAATATTGTAGATGTATAAAAGTGCCTTCACAATCATTTTCATCTATTGCATGACTTATTCCATTATCTACATAGTCATATCACCATATTCATAAAACCATTTGTATATCTCATTGATCCATTTCATTTAAATATATTTAAATAGTCATTAAATATGCCTTTCATAAACACATTCACATAAGCATTCAAACATTTCATCGGCGTTCATCAGCATTCATAATTTGTTTCATTAGAAAATTTAAATACTCATTTATGAGCACCATTTGGATAGTCATTTTCACTAGTTTTATTCACATAGTCATTAAAATTTTCATATTTTATATGCATTTGTCAAAAGTCAAAAAATCCCACCTAATCCTTTATCCCACATTCTTCCCAAAATTTGGACTCATCCCATGAATTCATCTATAAAAGCATGCTCAATCTTATTATGATCTCATCCAATTCTTCATAGCTTCTTGTGCTTTTGCTTGTAAAATTTGACAGCAAATGCAAGATATTATGGAAGAGGATAACAATGGAGTGAATTTCTTGTGAATACACATGGGTTTTTCATAGTTTAGTTTTTATTGCATATGTTTTCATTTTATAAATGCTTCATTGATGTCATGTTGAAAGGTTGCTTTAGGTTTTACAAGTTTAATCATTTAGCTCTTTCAATTTTTCAGTAGGAACATAATGGTGAACCTGATGTGAACAAGCACTATATTCTTCGTAGGCGTTCAATGTGTCTCTATTTTGTAGTCGATGCTATATTGACTTGATTTTTTTAATCTATAGAAAAAAACTCTTGATTTGACGGTTGTATGTTTCTTTTTGCAGATTTCAATAAATACAGTTGTAAGCACCCTTATATTTTACATGCATAAATTACTATATTAACATGATCTACGTATGGCATTGATTAAGACATTAAACAAATCAATTTAATATATGTCTTGCATCAAAAATTAAAAACAAGCAATTTATTTTTTGTTTGTATTGTAAGACATAAACAATTCTACATAAATTTGGTTCAAGACACTTTTTTGCATGGTCAATAGGAGGCTCGATCTTTAACCTTTAAGTTGAAATCAACACCTTTTTCATGTTTTTGTCTTACTAATCACCACATCACCATCAATTGTCTCGCCCATTGATAGAGGATCATCCCCATAAATGTGTTCATAGAAAACTAAGGGAAGACATCTAAGAGAAATTATGTTTGGCCGTTGGTGTTTTCCATCCAAGTCTACTGTCATTTTGTTTTCACCAACCCACCTCCTTTACCTGGGTTCGACACTATACCAGGGTTCGGCTAACCATATGAATGCACTGGGATTAGTTCTCCATAAATGATGACAATCGCTTTAGCTGTGACTATTACTCCCCCATCTGTCACGTCATTCTGTAAATGCATGAATATTTCTTTCATATTTAAGAAAATTATATTTTAAAAATATCCTTAGTCACTGCATTTCGTAATTGACAAGTAATGGCAGCTACTCAACATTTGAGCTTTTATGAAGTTTCTAATCTTAGCGGGATTTAGATTAGGCATAGATTTAGGTAGAATAGAATTTTAATTTTAATTAGATATTAGATTTTAATTTAGATTTTTAAATTAGAACTTAATTTCGACTTTCATTAGATTGGATTTTAAAGGAGATTCTAATTTAGATTAGAATTAATCTTTTATGTTTAAATTATATTTTAACTTATTAATTAGATTTTAGCTTAAATTAAATTTAATTTAGATTAGATTTCAATTAATTAATCAAATTAATTTAGACTTTGATTAATTTTTAGATTAATATCTTTTATGTTTTAGTTTCATTTCATGGCTAATTTAGTTTTTTTTAGGTTAGTTTGACAAAGACTTGAAATCAAAACATACGCTTGTCAAAGAAAGGAGGCATGAAATTACTAATGATATTTTAATGTAGGCCAATCATTGAAGATTTGATTTTAAAATTGACTGTTTCATAGCTTAGACCACATTTTGTTTGGTGTTTAAAAAGAACAACTATCTTTTCCATGTAGATTTAACGATGAGGTTAATGAACACTCTTTGTTGTGCTTTAAGGGGTGGTAGGTATTATGCTCTCACCTTGTGCAAACTTGCTGATCAAAAAGTCAGACCCATCCAATTTTGTGTTTACCTCTTAGATGACTTGACTTGGTGGGAAAAAGTACTCACTCCAATGGAATGACCCAACTGGTAACAAGCTAAAGACAAGATAATACAAACCAATATATAAATTTGAATATTAAGGAAATCTAAACATTATGGGGGCTCCTATAGATAAGCAAGTGATTCTCCTTATAGGAGTTAATCTTGCCTCTTGTGTGATAGTCTAAACGGGTGCCCTGATTAAAAACCATTTGTGTAGTTGCCAAAATCCTTCTATTTTCTTATGTTGGAGGTCAGACCTCTGAAGCCATCCCACATAATCATGGTTCTTAGTAGATATGAAGAGTTTTTTATGGGAGATTCATGAGAACTCAAAGCTTGGTTGACCCGAGAAGTGATTGCCATGTTGGGGGAGCTAGTGTGGCCAAGCTTCTAAGTCATCCGCTAAGAATAAGTCCGATTGGTTAATCCAAGTGGGAACCCAACAAATATTGTCCTTTCCAACCTCAGGATTTGTGTTTGTATTGCTAAAATCAAACAACATTCACGATAAAAAAACAAACTCAAAAACCTTTTTTTCTATGGTGTCTTGCATGCATGTATTCAAAACATTGTCAAAACAAATTAAACATCACACCAAAATCTGATAACATTTCAACTTTGAAAAAAACAAAGCCAAAATTTTCCAAACAAGTTATTTAGACCAAAGGCTTGCTCATTTCATTCCCATCATTGCATCACATTCATTTATCTTACTTGCATCACATAAAAAAATCTTAGGTTGCATATACCTTTTTTAAAACTTTGGAATAGAGAAACTTACCACACCTTGTCATAGGCCCATTGCTACGAAGAAAATTTGTCATTGAACCTATCATTTTCCACATTAGTCCTTCTCATTTTGGTGTAACCTTTAAACTCATCAGTCTTGTTTAAGGCTCACCTTGTCAAACTTGTCACTTGTCATCCATTCTCCTTGAGGCCATTGATAATTTCATTTGGAAACATTGGACTATCTTAGGTTGGCTAGTAACTCCTTCCTTAAGTTTCACAATAAAGGTGCATAGTTCATACCATAGTTATCTCAACTTCATATCATATTTTTCATAACGCTTTGCATTAGCATCATTTCCCTTTTAGACTTGGTCCTACTTTAGATTATAGTGACATTGTCATTATCCTCATTTAGGCATATCTTATTCCAAAAATACCAAAAACACAGTCTTAATTGCATACCTTGTCATTGGCCCATTGCTACAAAGAAATTTTTTCATTGACCCATACCTTGTCATAGGCCCATTGCTACAAAGAAAAATTGTCATTGACCCTATCGTTTTCCACATTAGTCCTTTTCATTTTGGTGTAACCTTTAAACTCATCAGTCTAGTTTAAGGCTCACCTTGTCAAACTTGTCACTTTTCATAAATTCTCCTCGAGGTCATTGATAATTTCATTTAGAAACATTGGACTATCTTAGGCTAGCAAGTAACTCCTTCCTTAAGTTTCACAACAAAGGTGCATAGTTCATACCATAGTTATCTCAACTGCATATCATATTTTTCATAACACTTTGCATTAGCATCATTCCCATTTTAGACTCAGTCCTACTTTAGATTATAGTGACATTGTCATTACCCTCATTTAGGCATATCTTATTCCAAAAATACCAAAAATATAGTCTTAATTGCATATCATTTGCATTCCCCATTTTGAGAAAATCTTTTTTATGGTTGAAACTAGATTACAAAAGAATCAAAGAGCCATGGATATTTTTAATGATGATGAAGATATTTACACTACCAGTTTAAATATTGAACACACATGTAATTATCCCCATGACAATACCTTTGGAAGACAAGACAACACAAATTTGGGACATTCATCTCACGAGTAACCAAAGATAACAAACCTTTTTGAACAATTCCTCATTAGGGATAAAGATGGAAATGTATACATAGAAGAGGTAGAGGCTGGTACTCAAAATCTTGAAGTTGCCTCTCTAGTGGATGAAATTGTCATGCTATACCCTCAAATATTTTTGGCTAAACTATTACACATGAAGGAGTTAAATTACCCAAAGAATTTGATGTTGATACCTTACGTGCTGCAACACCACCAAAGGATAACACACAAACAAGCCAATGAAAATCTTCACCACAACTTATATTTTCCATGCCTATTGAAGTGATAAGCCAAAATACCATAACCACCAACACTTCATCCATCCCAGCAACACAATCTATGTCACAGTCCATGACAAAAACCACATCATAATCATTATTCACAACATAACCCTTGGTCTCAGCATTTACTTACTTTGGGTCATTATCTCAGGCCATAGGGGCATCCACACCTAACATCCTTGGTAAACCTAAGCCAAGAAAGGTTCTTATCCAAGGATCTCAATCGAATAGAAATGCCATGTGACAAGGTCCTCTTGTCAATACTAACACCTCACAAGGGAAAAACATGAACATTCCATCTAGCTAAAACATAAACACTTCACATGGCAATAACCCTTTTCAACAAGGAAAAGGGACACAAGCATAAAACCATTTCAACATATCATATAGATCATCTTTTGGACATCAAAATTCACACGGACAAATACAATAAAACACAACCACTTCATACATTCCAGCATATACATCACATGTTCATACCTATGGAAATGGTCAAAATCCACCCCACATGCGTCACATGGCACTTCAACATAATGTCACTCAAAATCCCATAATAGATTCCTTTAACTTCTCAAGTGGTTTCTTTACAAAAATAAGTGGAAGGAATGCATCTATCAAACAAGAAAACATACACATCAAATGAATTACATCCATATCCATATGATCCTAGAATTTACCTGCCACCATTCCCTCATGGGTACATCATACCTAACTTCACTAAATATAAGGGAAACACAAATATGCTTGAACACATAAGGGAATTTAACACGATGTGTGTAGATGTGGCCTTTGAACACACTTACTTGATGAAAATGTTCCCTACAAGTCTTTTTGGCCCTACACTTGAATGGTTTGCATTACTACCTAAAGGATTAATAAAATCATGGGATGACTTAGCTGACAAGTTCATGGAAAACTATGCCTATAACATTGAGAATGATATCACAATATCCACCCTATGCCACATGACACAAGATGATGGTGAAAATTTCATTAACATTTTCCAAATATGGTGTAGCATGGAAAGTCGATGTCCTATTGAAATTCAAGAAAAATAAAAAGTTGACATGTCTATTGAGAATCTCATATCCAAATTAAAAAACCCACTGTAAGTACATTGTTGTACAAATTTTTTAGACTTGGTAGAAAAAGGTATGACATTGGAAAATGTATTAATTGCCCAAGGTAAAATTTCATATGGCAATAAAAGTACACAATAGACTTCCTCCAATGACAAAGGTAAATATTGGGCAAGAAATAAACATGTGACCAACAATGGTGTTGTCGATGCTAAGGTGGTCAATAGGAATGGTCCCACTCTGACACTCTGACACTCTGAGAACCTCAGATACCAAAAAATCCATCGCAGATCCCCACACCAATGTCAAATAAATTCCAAAACAACCAAGAAAGAGGTCCACCAAGAGAACCCTGACAATATCCATGAAGACAATATACTCACTTGCCAGAACCAATAAAGTTCGTCCTGAAAACTTTAATTCGAGAAAAGATGATACAACTTCTGGAACCTAAACCATATGATCCCAAATAATTTAAAAATTCTTGGTGGGATGAAAACACCCATTGTGATTAAACTACATAAAACCTTGTCTTGTCAGCAATTTAGAAACATCATCCAAGACCTAATCGAAAATGGCACTATAGAGGTTGAGGGACAACAACAAACTTCCAATAAAGATCATATAATTTTCAAGAATCCATTGCAAGACCATGGAAAAGCCTCCAGTTCAAATCAAAAGACAAACAACCATTCCAAATATACCAATGCCTCTTTGGACTACAAAATTATTGACTACCTCAGAGTTGTTTCCAATCATGTTAATATGATCACCATTAAGAAATGACCTAAAATTATCATCACTACTCATAGAGCTAAGGTTACCATATCTCATCCTCCTCTAAAGCAACAACAATCTAAAGCCCAATATAACCTTCTTGACAAATTGGGAAAGACACCCACACAAAATTCCATCCTCGAGCTTCTGCACATATCACCTGAACACAAATCTATCCTTGATAAGCCTCTGAAAGAAACCTCTATCCCTATTGACTTGGACGTCAACTAATTTGAATCCATGGTTGGATACTTGGCCAACTCCCACTATGTCTCTTTTCCTAACAAATATTACTCTACATCCAAGTCAAACCATAACAACCCATTGCACCTTGAGGTCTTTATAAACAAAAACAAGGTCAGATGAGTCCTAGTAGATGGCAGAGCTAGATTGAACATTTGCACTCTAAAACTAGTAAAGGAACTAGGTATTTCTAAAGCATGTGTGGATAAAACGAAGATCATTTTCATCAAATCCTATGATGACGAAGAATGTTCTTCTGAGGGCATTATCACACTACCTATCAAGGTTGGACCTATAGTACTAGATACCAAATTCCAAGTCCTAGATCTCAAACTACCATACAACCTCCTCCTTGGTCAACCATGGATCCACACCATGAAGGTCGTACCATCCACGTACCATCAATGTATGAACTTTCCTTACAAAGGCACTAAAATTACAATCGTAGGCGATCCTGACCCCTTTCAATATTGTAGCAATCTTAAAGGGACTACTCAATTCCAATTGCCTATCAACCAAGAGGCCTCATCATCTCACTAAATTGATCCATCTTCATTGACCAAGTCATCCACTCTATTTATTGTGCCATCCAAACCCCAAGGTCCAAATCCATGATATGGGATGTGAAGAATATTGTATGGACAATTTACCAATGAATGAAAATGTTAGTGTTGTTGAGAGATATCAGAATTCTAATGCTAATGTCAAGATAGCTAGAGAAGGAACACAAAATATGGTCATGCTTGGATTGAACCCTTTTGGGACCCTAATGATACATCAACCTTTACCATATCTAATTTCACTCAACCTTTTCATATCTATGATAACCCTCTGTTTGACCAGGACATATATGGTAACCCACTCTTTGATCATCTAAGGATATACGATCATCATCCTTCTGTCCAACCTACCCTAGGCTAGGATATGTATCTCCTATTTTTGCCTCTACTAAGTCATCTTGCCAAGTCATTAAGGATGTACAACCCTCCTCTGACATTAGCAGTACTGAAAAGGATAGTCCCAAAGACTTCATTGATGGCATTGCCACTCCCTTTCATCCACTAAACATTCCTATCACTTTACCTACTTCCTCCATTTCACTCACACCCATTCACATCATAGACATGGATCAACAAGACATAGCTCAAGAAAATAATAAAGGAAAATATCTAGTGAACAAGCTATCTTTAAAAGGAGATCAAAAATCAAAAGATATAATGCAAAGAAAAGAAGATCAAGACAAGTACCTTAGCTAAAATAAAAAGCTATTGGACATTTATAAAAAATGAAAGAAGATCAAGACAAGTCCTTAGCCAAAATAGAAAGCTATTGGAAAAATCAAAAACAAAAGAAGATCAAGACAAGTCCCCTAGCCAAAATAAAAAGCTATTAGACAAATAAAAAATAAAATTAAAAAGTGACAGCAAGCAAAAGTCAATCTTCAAGTATGTTGCTCCATCAAAAATCACTGGGGGGTATTTATCAAGGAAAAAAGTTAAACAAAGAGCTTTTTGATCCAAGGTCTCCATCCACGCCACTCTCACTCATACCATATATTCCATTCCACTCATCCATATAAACATATCCATCATATCCCTCCATTGGTGATGTTTTTCAATGGACCTTTGATGACAACCCCTTCACGTACTCTAGCTCATTGGTTGCCCAAGCTCCTCTTTGTCTGAAGCATGATGGTCCATGTATTTGCACATAGGGATCCTACCATAGCCTCCTCCATCCATGAGATCTATCGTGCTTCATATTTTCTACTTGTACTCCTCATCCCAATCGGGTCCTTTCATCCAACAAGGTCATCCATACAGGATCGAGGCATTGTCAAGGCAGTCTATGGATCTAGCATTTATCAATTCTATAACTAGCTTTAGAGAGCTAGGAAAAAGTCTTGAAAAAATACAAAAAAATGAGAAAAGGTCCTGAAAAAAAATTAAAAAATGAGAAAAGGTCCTAAAAAAAATACAAAAAATGAGAAAAAGTCCTGAAAAAAATACAAAAATTCAAAAATAAAAATAAAAAATTGTCGCCTTGATGAAAACCTAGAAAACAAGCATCTTGGCAACAAAAAAAATGGGAAAGAAAAAAGTAAATCAAAAAATTTCATCCAACGGTGAAAACTTGGTAAATAGGCACCCTAGATAAGTACTATGGTAAAAACTTGGCAAATAGGCGCCATGTGTAGTCAGTCTTTGCTCTGTCATCTACTATCACTCTATCTAGTCTTCGACCCTCACACATACTAAGGCCTTTAATTTCCATTATCTCTCATTCAACATCCATTATCAGGCCTTATCATCCCTATCATGACTTCCAAATGGTTCACATCTTGTGTCCTTCTCCTACACCTTCCATCCATGATAAAATTTGTCCCATCTCATCCCTATTGGTTTTCCTTATACCTGACTGGGGGAATTTTCCTAACACCAAGCTTCATTGGATTCTACACTGGTCATTGGATATCAAAATATTCCAAAAATCCCTAAAAATCATAAAATGTCCTAAAAAAACCATAAATATCATAAAATGTCTTGAAAAAAATCCCTAAAAATCATAAAATGTCCTGAAAAAATCTATAAAAATCATAAAATGTCTTGAAAAAATCCCTAAAAAATCATAAAATCTCTTGAAAAAAATCATAAAAATCATTAAATGTCTTGAAAAAATCTAAACAAAATCAAATATTCTCAGTCATGTTAGTCATCATTATCAAACTTCATTTCCTTTGTGACTAGACATAGGCAAGGCCATCTGTCAATGTGCCCCCAAGGCAGTAGGTTAGTCTTTAGGTGTTGTAAAACAAAATCAGGATTCAATACTTTGTCATTGAAACAAAGTCAAGGGTCATGTCAAACTACGAGGTCTCTATGCATTGCTACATAGGCAAGGCCATCTGTCAATGAGCCCCTAAGGCCCCCTAGGTCAATCTTTTAGGGTCCATCAAGTCAGTCAAAATAAATCGGACATTGTCAAATCAGATGTGACATAATCATTTGTACTTCAGACACAAAAATCATGAATCAAACAGAAAAACAAGGCAACAAGTCTTCAAGTCAAAATGGTCATTTATCAAATCAATCAAACCAGTCAAATGAATCTATCAACACCAATGGTCTTATACAGGATGTGTCCTTTCTAAAACCAGACCTTGTCACTGTCACATTTTGTCATTTTCCTTATACAGGTAGTTACAAGATTGAAACCAGACTTAACGTCTTATATGACATGTTTCATCTCTTGAAACCAGGCCTTGTCAAAACATTCCACCTGTCACTCACTTCATCCCTTAACACACTGACACACACTTATTAGCAAACAATTTGAATGGTTGTTCACCTTGTCAGTCTATTTTGTCTTATCTTTTGGATTTTCTTTCATCATGTTACTAGCCACCTCGAGGGTAAATGCACAAAAGTGGTTTACAATTCGAGTGAGGAAGGAAAAGTTGCAAAAAATTACCCCATGCAAAAAAAATTACTTTTAGGGGTTCAAACGAACTATTTGGTTTGAGCGAACCAAAAGAGGGTTTGCTAGAACTCAAGTTTGAGTGAACCTATTTAATTATGGGGCCCACCATTCCCCGTAAAAATCCAAAAGAAAAGGCTTGTGGAAAGGGGGTTTGCTCGAACCTTGGTTTGAGTGAACCCTAATTCGAATGAACCCCTATGGGTTCAAGCCAACCATTGGGGGTTCGATCGAACCCCCTTGGTTCACTTGAACCCCCCTTTTCCTCCCTTCTCCCCCTCAGGCACCAAAAAAATTCAAAATTTTGCACTTCGAAGCTTGGGTTGAGGATGAAAATGGAGGAGACTTCACAAAACCAACTAGATGATGGTAGTCCTTAGAATGAGCTATCCAAGGAATACAATTTTAATATGTTTTGGTTTCATTATGTATTTGTTTTTTAGTTTTATTTAACAAAGGTTTTTCACTGAAAATCAATCTCTTTGTTCTGCACATGTGGAAAAATAGTAGATTATCAAAAAAAAATTTGAAAAATATAAGTGCACCAAATATTGAAGTCCTTGATCCAACAAAAAAATAAAATTGAATTTCGATACATACAAAAAAGTTACGTTGAATACACTCTGCCTATGTATGAATTGTAATTGGTTTGACTTTTAAACTTGATTAAGGAAAAAATATTCAATAAAACACTATGAGACCAATTGGAAGCACTAGATATCATAGTTACAAATCTAAATTCGAAAAAATTAGAATTTTTTCCTTCATGGAAAAAAATTTATGTTGTATATGGTGAGTGCTACTCCTTAAAATTATTGTTTACTGAAAAAAACTAGTTTTTGAAGGAGATGGTAAAAGATAAAATGTCACAAATTACTAGTTTGCATCATCTTCAAATTCCTCACAGTTTAGCCGCTATAGGTGCCCGAAACTGAAAATTTAGTTACAAAAAATTATTTCAATGTCTAGTTTGGCCAAAAATTGTAAACTAGTATTGTGGGATTACCCTCGAGGATGTCCAATGAAGGACTTAGAGGAGCGATGATGTTTCATGACTAGTCTTTTATTTGATTGTTGTCTGAGGTTTATCTTGACAAAAAGATTGGGGCAACTTTGTCCTTAGTATGAGTTAGGACATTCCTTGTCTACGACTATTTATTTTATAGATAGATGACCTTGCACACCTTGGTCTATGTCATACCATGGTTTTTGTTGTCTATTTGTCATATTTTACTACTCTATGATGATAAAGCACTATGACATGCACACGAGGCCTCATCATCTTCATTTCATTCATATTTCCTTTTCTTCTATAATTTCTCCCATCATCCATTTCCTTCATCTATTTTCCTCCATCATTCTTCGCTATCATCTTTCAGTCCTATCATCCATTTTGAGAGAACACTCATGTTCTTTCAACCCACATTTCGTCTTGAG
The DNA here is from genome assembly GCA_007115665.2 of Sequoiadendron giganteum. NCBI lineage: Eukaryota > Viridiplantae > Streptophyta > Pinopsida > Cupressales > Cupressaceae > Sequoiadendron > Sequoiadendron giganteum. The sequence goes on along the minus strand of CM021107.1, from coordinate 152,654,614 downwards.
GGGGCATACCAATACCTGCTCATCATCCTCATCATTCTTCCTTACACTAGGGCATATCTTTTTCTTTGAAACAATGCAACAAGTTGCATTGTCTCAAAGAGGGGGAAAATGTAGATGCATAAAAATGCCTTCATAATAATTTTCATCTATTGCATGAATTATTCCATCATCTACATAATCATATCTCTCATTGCATGCTTCATGTGATCATTTGCATATCGCCATATTCATAAAAACATTTGCATATCTCATCGATCCATTTCATTTAAATATAATTAAGTAGTCATTAAATATTCCTTTCATAAAAATATTCACATAAGCATTCAACCATTTCATAGGTAGTCATCATTATTCATAATCTATTTCATTAAAACATTTAAATAATCGTTTATAAGGACTATTTGCATAGTCATTTTCACTAATTTTATTCACATAGTCATTAAAAATTTCATATTTTCTATGCATTTATCAAAAGTCATAAAAATCCCACCTAATCCTTTATCCCACATTCTTTCCAAAATGTGGACTCATCCCCCGAATTCATCTATAAAATCATGCTTCCTCCTCACATTTCAAGATACATGAATTCTCAATCTTATTCTGATCTCATCCAATTTTACATAGCTTCTTGTGCTTTTGTTCATAAAATCTGAGAGAAAATAAAAAATATTATGGAATGAAAGGAAGAGACAACAGTGTGGAAAATGTCTTCCTAATGCAAAATCCTCAAAGGAGAAGTGAAAAAACCTTTAAAAATTTTCATACATTTGAGATGCACATTAACAGAACAACAAGAGAGACAAAAACAAATCACACACACAAAGATAACACTAGATATACATGGGAAAACCCTTACGGGAGAAAAACCCACCACATCAAGTAAAGTTACTTTGTATTATAGTAAAACAATTACGTACAGTGTTACAGACTTCACTCTCAGATGTTAGCTCACAACAACATCCCCTTGGTCGACCTCCAAACACGGACTTGAGTTCATTACACACATTCACTGTTACAATAATTTTAAAGCATACAATGAATTCTCTCTTCTACTTTCTCCAACAACCATTAGGGTATATTTAATTTCTTACTTCATCGACAAGCTTTCTTCATCTCTAATTACGCTGCCTAGCATTAAAATCAGTTACAGAGAATATTGCTATATCTCCATTCTATCAACCCCTGAGTCAAAATATACATTTAATGCAAGTATATCACTATCAAAAGATAAAGCTTTTGACCAATGATTATTGATTTACAACAGTGATGTAAAATCAACAAATGACATTGTGCCACATGTTGACACATCATTCATCCATCACTTTGACTATTGCACCAAACCTATTAGTGGTGCCTTGTTCTCCCTCCACTGTACCACCACAAGCCATCCTAAAAACCCCCGAGGTAAGGTGGTATACTGCGCTATCACTCGACATGTGTGAAGCCCTCATGGTGTGGAGGTATACACCACACTACCGTGTCAGAGCTTGTAGACACCCGTGGTATGGCGGTGCCACTGCACTACCGCTTGGAAGTATAAAGTCTCCCACAGTATGGTGATAACACTACGCTATCGCTAGACAACCAAGAGACCCCCGTGGTATGCCGGTATCACCACACAACTGCCAGACAACTATGGTTCCCCATGCTACTGCTCATCAGGTTGAAGGTTCCCATGGTATGGTGGTATCACCGCACTACCACACCTCTACATAAAAGCTTCAGTGGTATGGAGGGATCACCGTGCTATTGCCATGCAGTATGAAGTCCCCCATGGTATGGCGGTAACACTGCGCTACTGTTCCTCTTCCACAAACACCTAACAGTATGGAGGTCAAGGAATGAACACCAAAGGAAATATGAAAATTCTTTAACAAAGGTTCAAGCCAACAAGTTGATGCACATTTTCAAACAAGCTCCTACTTGATGAAGACATATTGGCTTCCTCCACAATCTTCAGAGTATCCACCTTTTCCAGATTAACCTTTCCATCATCCACCATATCACGGATGAAATTATATTGTACATCAATGTGCTACGTCCTGGCATGGAACGTGGGATTTTTCACCAAATAAATAGCACTCTGACTTTCACAACAAATTGTAATCTGCCCTGCATTAAACTCGATATCTGAACATAAATGCCTAAGCCAAACAATTTCTTTACAGGCATGTGTTGCTGCAATATACTCTACCTCATTAGTAGATAAAGCGACTATAACCTACCGCTTGCTCATCCAACTCACTGCTCCACCAAATAACATCAAGATGTATCCATTGGTGGGTCTTCTGCTATCAATGTCCCCTACCCAATCAAAATCAACATATCCACGAATGTTAAGAGATCTTTGTGATCTTATCGAATTGCCATGATAACAAATAGCAAAATTTGAGGTACCCTTCAAATATCTGAAAACCCTCTTCATAGCATCCCAATGCGGCCTTCCTAGGTTAGCCATAAACCGACTAAGAACTCCCACTTCTTGGGAAATGTATGGCCTAGTATAGACCATTGGATACATTAAACTACCAACAACACTTGCATACGGTACCCTGGTCATGTCCTCCATCTCAGCAAAAGACTTTCGACAGTCTTTAATAGATAGCTTCGTTCCTTGCAACATGGGAACAACTAGCTGCTTCCAATCAATCATTCCAAATCTCTTAAGGACAACATTGATATACTTACTCTGGCTGAGCCAAAGCTTTCCATTTCCTCTATCCCTTTTTATTTACATCCCTAGGATGTACCTTGCTGCACCATGATCTTTCATTTCAAACTTTGCAAACAACTAAGACTTAAGATCAGAATTTGTAGTCTTATTATTTCCTATGAACAACATATCATCCACGTACAAGGTAATAATAAGCATAGGATCAATTTTAGTTTTGTAATACTCACAATGATTAGATTTTGATCTCTCAAATTCCAATGACAACACAAAGGTGTCAAAATTTTGGTACCACATTCTAGGTGATTGTTTCAAACCAAATAGATATTTCTTTAACTTTCAAACCAGGCTTTCTTTACCTCTTTCAATGAAGTGCTCAGGCTGGGACATATAAATTTCTTCTTCCAGCTCTCCATGGAGAAACACTATCTTCACATCCATCTACTTGATCTCTAAGTCATACGCAGCTGCAAGTGACAAAAGAAATTTGATAGATGTTAGCTTAGCTACAATAGAAACAATTTCTCCATAATCAATTCCCTCCACCTAGGAATACCCTTTCGCGACCAAACGAGCTTTATACTTTCCAACACTGCCATCCATACCAGTCTTCCTCTTAAATATTCATTTACATCCAACAGGGTTTCACCCTTAGGAGAAGGTACCAAATCCTAGCTTTCATTCTTCCTTAATGATTCAGTTTCTTCATTCATGGCTTCCAACCAAGAATTTGAATTAGACATATTAATCACTTGTTTCATGGTCCTATGCTCATCAATTCTAGTAATCAAAGCATAGGCAAAGTTTGAATCTAACATAGAAAAAACATACCTATCAGGTTGACGCTTTTCATGTGTAGACCGCCTCACAAGCTGAGGCTGAGGTTGTGGTTCTTATTCTTCAGAACTCTCAGAGCTACTTGAACTCTCCTCAATTTTAGGTACACTATGTAGTTCCTCTCTTTTTGGATTTCGGGGATTTTCAACTACGTCATTCTTATTTTCCCTTTTATCTATCTCTAACTGTGAACACTAAAGGCATCAACTCACGAAAGATTACACTTTTGTTCTACAAAACCTTCTCAGTATCAGGATTTCAAAGCTTGTATCCTTTCACACCAATTCCATTGCCGATGAAGATACATTTAACAACCTTGTTCTCCAACTTTGATCTTTTCTCATTCAACACATATGCATATGCCTCACAACCAAAGAAACGAATATATCTCAGAGAGGGCTTCTTACCAGACCATGCTTTCAAAGTTGTTTTGTCAACAAGAGCTGAACAAGGTGAGTGATTTACCAAGTAACATGTTGTAGCCACAGCCTCAGCCCAAAGTTTTTGCTCTAGGCCAGCACTGCTCAACATACTCCTTGCTCTTTTCATTAGCGTCATGTTTAACCTTTTAGAAACTCCATTATGTTGTGGAGTATAAGGTGTAGTGTTATGCCTTTTAATCCCATGGTCTTTACAGTACCTTTCAAAATCTACAGAACAAAGGTCACTACCATTATCCATCCTCAAGCATTTAATTTTATTTCCAGTATGATTCTCTTCCAAGTTTTTAAACTCCTTAAATTGACTGAACACTTCTGATTTACTCTTAAGAAATTATACAAATTCCCTTCTCGAATAATCATCAATAAAAGAAACATAATATCTAGACTTTGATAATGATGGAACATTTACTAGACCAAATACATCAGAATGAACATAATCCAGTACACTAGAAGATTTATGAGGACTCGAATAAAATGAAACATGATGCTTCTTTCCATAAATGCAATGTTCATAGAAATCGAATGCAAGGTTGCAATCAACAAGCCCTTCAACAAGGTTTTTATTTTTCAAGGTTTTTAAACCTTTCTCACCTATGTGACTGATTCTATGATGCCACAACATGGTATTCTCTACTAGAAATTTCACCTCCAAGGAATTTTCACCCAAAAGAGCATCATTATCCTTCTCTACAGGAGTGGTTTTGCTTGACTTTACAGAGACATTGTTACATTCAATAGGATGCTCATCCAGCTTGTACATAGTACCTGTGCGTACACCCTTAGCCAACACCATTGCACTTCTAGTCATCGTACAACCTCCACTCGAGAAAGAAACTTGCATGCCAACATCATTCAGCTTACTAGCCAAAAGCAGGTTACGAGCCAAACCTGGTATGTCTAGTACATCACCAATCCCTTTGATTCTCTCGTTAGGGAATTGGATTTTGACTCTTCCATGACCAAAAATCTCCAGAGTTGAATCACTTTCCAGTTACACCTTTCCACCATCATAATTTTCATACTTGGTGAACCAATCTTTGTGTGATTTCATGTGAAAAGATGCACCTGAGTCAATCAGCCAGACATCATTTGATGTGTGAGCTGCCAAAGCTACAATGAAGGCATCTGCATCACTCTCAGAAGAGTCATTTTTTGAAGAGTTATTCTTCTTCTTCTTTTTCTCCTCCTTACAATCCTTTCGAATATGACCAGACTGCCCAAAATTTCAGCATTTCACCTTGGAATTTTTACCAAGAGACTTTGATCTCCCTTCAGATTTGGATTTAGACTTCCTGTCCTTCTTCTTGCCTCTCTCCTTCAATCTGCCTTGAACAACAAGAGCCTCTTTGGCCATCTCATAATAATTCCTCCACATTTCTTCTGACAACAATAAGGCAACCACATCTTCCATCTTGAAAGTAGTTGTTGTCCTTCCAATAGCCATTACCAGATGGTCCCAAGTGTCAGGTAAGGAGCATAATAGAAGCATGCAGTGATCCTCCTCCTCTATATTCACACCCATAGATGCCAACTGAGCAACAATCATATTAAACGAATTCAGATGGTCTGCTATAGATGCACCTTCTTCCATCTTCAAGGAGTACAACTTCTTCCTCAAGAATAACTTATTCAGTAGAGACTTCCCTTGATAAATGTCACCAAATTTCTTCCATAATGAAGTTGCAGTCTTCTCCTCATGGGCGTTTAGGAGTATAGAATCATCCAGACAAAGTCTTACCAACCCTCTAGCTTTTCTATCTACGAGATCCTAGTCTTCGTATTTCATACTTTGTGGCATAGTTCCAGACATAGCAATCTAGAGGTCTCTATCCGTCAACAAGTCCTCTATTTTGAGCTTCCACAACTCAAAATTGCTGCCATTGAATTTTTCAATTTCTACTCTACTTGATGTACTTTCCATCTCAAGAAGTAGACTAAGTGATTTTTTCTTCCTTTGCAAGACTCCCACTGAAACAAGATTAGCACAAAAAAGAAGTCCTACTCACAAGGATAACACAACTAGTTAGGCTCTGATACCATTTGAGAGGAAGAGACAATAATGTAGAAAATGTCTTCCTAATGCAAAATCCTCAGAGAAGAAGTGCAAAAAACTTTAACAATTTTTATACATGTTTGAGATGCACATTAATAGAACAACAGGAGAGACAAAAAAATCACACACACACAGATAACACCAGATATACATGGGAAAACCCTTATGAGAGAAAAACCCACCACACCAAGTAAAGTCACTTTGTATTACAGTAAAACAATTACATACAGTAAAGAGACCACTGCGGTATGGTGGTATCACCACACAACTGCCAAAAACAATGGTGCCCTGTGCTACTGCTCGTTAGGTTGAAGGTTCCCGCGATATGGTGGTATCACTGCACTATTGCACCTCTACATAAAAGCTCCTGTGATATGGCGGTATCACTGTGCTACTGCTAGGCAGTATGAAATCCCCCACAATATGGCGGTAACACCGTGCTACCATGCCTCTTCCACAAACACCTAGCGGTATGGAGGTAAAGGCATGAACACCAAAGGGAAATTTTCAAAGTCTTTAACATAGGTTCAAGCCAGCAATTTGAGGTACATTTTCCAACAAGATCCCTCTTGATGAAGACTTATTGGCTTCCTCCACACTCTAACTTAATGAAGATCATAGGCCCCAAGGACCATTGAACTGGCACACCACTTGTACATATTTGTGCTCATGGGCTTTCTCAATGCATCAGTGACATTCTTCAAAGTATCCACGGTTTCTAGATTAACCTTTCCATCATCCACCATATCATGAATGAAATGATACTGTACATCAATGTGCTTCATCTTGGCATGGAACGTGAGATTTTTTTCCAAATAAATAGCACTCTGACTGTCATCGAAAATCATAATCTACCCTACATTAAACCCGATATCTGAACATAAATGCCTAAGCCAATCGACTTCTTAATAGGAATGTGTTGCTACCATATACTCTACCTCAGTAGTAGATAAAGTGACTATCGCCCGCCGCTTGCTCATCCAACTCGCTGCTCCACCAAATAACATGAAGATGTATCCACTAGTGGATCTTCTATTGTCAATGCCCCCTGTCCAATCAAAATCCACATATCCACGAATGCTAAGAGATCTTTGTGATCTTGCCTAATTTCCATGATAACACATAACAAACTTTGAGGTACCCTTCAAATATGTAAAACCCCTCTTCACAACATCACAATGCAGCTTTCTTGGGTTGGCCATAAATCGACTAAGAATTCCCACCACTTGGGAAATGTATGGCCTAGTACAGACCATTGCATACATTAAACTACCAACAAGGCTTTCATATGGTACCTTGGTCATGTCCTCCATTTCAACAGAAGACTTCAGACACTCTTGAATAGATAGCTTCATTTCTTGCAACATGGGAACAACTAGCTGCTTGCAATCAATCATTCCAAATATCTCAAGGACAGTATTGATATACTTACTCTAGCTAAGCCAAAGCTTTCTATTTCCTCTATCCCTTTTCATTTCCATCCCTAGTATGTACCTTTCTACACCAAGATATTTCATTTCAAACTTTGAAGACAACTGAGACTTAAGATCAGAAATAATAGTCTTACTATTTCCTATGAACAACATATCATCCACGTATAGGGTAATAATAAGCACACGATCATTTTTAGTTTTGTAATACACACAATGATTAGATTTTGATCTCTCAAATCCCAATGACAACACAAAGGTTTCAAGCTTTTGGTACCACATTCTAGGCGATTGTTTCAAACCATACAAAGATTTCTCTAACTTGGAAACTAGGCTTTCTTTACCTTTTTCAACGAAGTGCTCAGGCTGGGACATATAAATTTCTTCTTCTAGCTCTCCATGGATAAACATTGTCTTCACATCCATCTTCTCGATCTCTAAGTGATACGCTGCTGCAAGTGACAAAAGAAATATGATAGATGTTAGGTTAGCTAGAGGAGAAAAATTTTCTCCATAATCAATTCCCTCAACCTGGGAATACCCTTTTGCGACCAAATGAGCTTTATACTTTCCAAAACTGCCATCCAGACTAGTCTTCTTCTTAAATACCCATTTACAGACAATAGGCCTTTGCCCTTCAGGTAAAGGTACCAAATCCCAGGTTTCATTCTTCTTTAATGATTCCATTTCTTCATTCATGGCTTCCAACCAGGAATTTGAATCAAACATATTAATCACCTCTTTCACAGTCCTAGGTTCATCAATGCTAGTAATCAAAGCATAGGCACAATTCAAATCTAACGTGAAAAATCCATACCTATCGGGTTGACACTTCTCACGTGTAGACCTCCTCATAGGCTAAGGCTGAGGTTGTGGTTCTTCTTCTTCAAAACTCTCAGAGCTGCTTGAACTCTCCTCAGTTTCAGGTACACTATGTAGTTCCTCTTTTTCTAGAGTTCAGGGAATTTCAACTACATCATTCTTCTTTTCCCTTTTATCTATCTCTAACTGCGGATCAGCTATTGAAGGCTTCAACTCATGAAAGATTACACTTCTACTATACAAAACCTTCTCAGTATCAGGATTCCAAAGCTTGAATCCTTTCACACCAACACCATAACCGATGAAGATACATTTAACAACCTTGTTCTCCAAATTTAATCTTTTCTCATTTGGCACATATGCATATCCCTCATACCCAAAGACACAAATATGTCTCAGAGAGGGCTTCTTACCAGACCATGCTTCCAAAGGTTTTTTGTCAACAAGAGTCAAATAAGGTGAACGATTTACCAAGTAACATGTAGCCACAACCTCAATCCAAAACTTCTTCTCTAGACCAACACTGCTCAACATACTCCTTGCTCTTTCCATTAGCATCATGTTTAACCTTTCAGCAACTCCATTCTGTTGTGGAGTATAAGGCATAGTTTTATACCTTTTAATCCCATGGTCTTTGTAGTACCTTTCAAAATCTACAGAACAAAACTCACCGCCATTATCCATCATCAAGCATTTAATTTTCTTTCTAGGTTGATTCTCTACCAAGTTTTTAAAATCTTTAAACTGACTAAACACTTCTTATTTACTCTTAAGAAGGTATACAAATTCCCTGCTCGAATAATCATCAATAAAAGAAACATAATATCTAGACTTTGATAATGAAGGAACATTTACTAGACCAAATACATCAAAATGAACATAATCAAGTACACTAGAAGATTTATGAGGACTCAAATAAAATGAAACATGATGTTTCTTTCCATAAATGCAATGTTCACAGAAATCAAACTCAAGGTTGCAATCAACAAGCCCTTCAATAAGATTTTTATTTTTCAAGGTTTTTAAACCCTTCTCACCTATGTGACAGAGTCTATGATGCCACAACATGGTCTTCTCTATTGGGAGTTTCACCTCTAGGGAATTTTCACCCAGAAGAGCATCATTCTCCTTCTCTACATGAGCAGTTTTTCTTGACTTTATAGAGAAGTTGTTACATTGAATAGGGCGTGCAACCAACTTGTACAAAGTACCTGTGCGTACACCCTTAGCCAACACCATTGCACCTCTAGTCATCTTACAACCTCCACTCGAGAAAGAAACTTGCACGCCAGCATCATTAAACTTACTAACCAAAATCAAGTTATGAGCCAAACCTAGTATTTGTAGTACATCACCAATCCATTTGATTCTTCCATTAGGGAATTGGATTTTGACTCTTCCATGACCAAAAATCTCCAGAGTTGAATCACTTTCTAGGTACACCTTTCCACCATCATACTTTTCATTCTTGGTGAACCAATCTCTATGTGATGTCATGTATGTTTGTGTGTGTTGTCTTGCTACATTTCATACATGTGTGTTCCTTTGTGCCTATGTTGTCTAGAAATGCAATCCTAGATTTTGGGGGATTGGTCAAATCCCTTAGATCATTTTTCATCCTATCTCTTGAACATTTAGACAATTATACCCCTCTTGACATATATTTTCTATTTTAGTGTGAGTTTGAGCATAAGTTCATACTATCACTAAAGTGGGAGCTAAATGCAGCATCATAAATTTACACCTTTGACAATTTCACACTATGTTTTGCTCCCCTAAAATTATTGAGCCTAATTGACCCTCTAATTTTCTAAACTATGTTATTTGAGCCCTACTTTTAATATTTTTTGAGAAATTACAAGCATTGAACAAATACATTTATTTAATTTTTTACCCCCAACACCTAAATCCTAGAATATAGGGCCAATATTAGTGTTCCCTTGGACATCTAAGTCTCCCTATTTTGCGAGGATCCAAATTTGAATATGATGGTGTTGGAAATTTAACATTTGAAATTCAATTTTTAAATGTGAGTTGTTAGCATTTAATTTCCAAGAAATTGAATAAATGACTGTAAATACCTAATTATTGCATTATTTGAAATCGTGAAAAATTGAGAACAAAAATTATTGTCAAGAGAAACATTTCAATGATTATTGTAGCAATTCAATATCCAAGCATCATGTCAAATATTATGTGAGTTTTTGCATGTGTATGTTATTGTCTTTTGTGAAGGCTAACCCTTGTTTTAGGTCTCTAAACAATTCAAGAAAGAAAAATTAAAGACATTGAAGTGATGTGCATGAATTCAATTCTTCAAGGAAGCCATTGAAGGATGGTGAGTGGATGGATTTTGTTGATTCATCATTCCTTCCTATCATTTATCTTTCCCATCATCAACATTGCCATTGTGAAAGTAAAAAAACTAACATGGGGTTTGACTAAGGCAAGCCTCCAAATGGTACAACATTTATTCTCTCTTTGAATGTGCACATTTCAATTTTGAAGAAAATTGAAGGAAGCTTGAAGATAATTTATCCATTGTTGCATTAAAATCCCTACACCTTGTCAAGTGCTAAAAACACACACAATTATCTAGCAGTGATCCAACAAGTCTACAAGAGGAAACGAGGATCTTTGATTTGACATCAGATGACTACAAAATTAGAGTTGAAAAGGCATACAAGGACCCAGATGCCCTAGGGAAAATCTATCCTCATATTTACACCAATACCTAACTTTTAGGATAGGTATAAAACACTTTTCCCTTCCTAGATCTTCTTGAAAATCTCTGTTTTAATCTAATGATTGTCGTGATCTTGCATTTTTCATATTAGGCCACATAGTCTAATTAGGTTAATCAAGGAAAATCAATTCCAATCCATTTCCAAGACTCAAAAAGATGCGGATCTGGAGGTTTGAGTGGCTCATATACATGGTTGAAATTCAATCTAAAACCGTGTTGATTTGCATCCTAATGAACCCTTAAAAAAAGAGAAAATTAGCACTAGGTTGTATACATTAAACTTAGGGTTCCATTTTTCTTTGTTACATTTTTTAAACTTAGGTTTCCATTTTTCATTATTACATTTTTTAAACTTGGAGTTCCCTTATTCTTTGTTACACTTAATTTTATGGAAAATATTACCAAAGGAAATCCTATTCAAACCTTTAACCTTATCTTTAACCCTTTTTAATTTTTGAGCCATACAATATATTAGAGTACCATAATAAGGAAGATTTCACAAACTTCCAACATGTTCTTTGAAATCATGGTGATAAGTCCAAATGATTTTATACCTAGAAGGAAAGAGACCCTTAGCCAAAACCTCATCCCAATTTAGAAGAATAACATTATGGTATGAGCACATTCAAGGAAGAGTGAATAATAAAAGTTTATTGAGAATATTCCAACTATTGGAAATCAAGAACCTATCGATTTTAACTTAAATATGATTATTTTCTTATTTCCTATTCGACCAAGTAACCAAAGAACCTTGTAAATCGATATCGATAAGCCCCATAGAGGAAAGAAATAAACAATATCTAAATACTATCAAAGAAATCATCCAAACCCCTAATTTAAAAAAAAGAATAGGGGCGTGTTAAAGTCACCACCAAGCATCCAATACTATGTTTGTCTACTAGAGATCAGAGAGGCTAGGGTAGCCTAGAAATAAGGATTTGTGCCCTAGAATTAAGAGTGTAAATATTAATCAGATTTCATTTCATAAAGGTATAGAAATCTTCCATAGAGGTCATCAAGTTGTTTTGCAATGATTTCCTTTGACAAATTTATTTCTAGCAGGGTTTCACATAGTAGTTATCCCACTAGAAGCCTTTTCTGCATCAGTAACATAATAATCAGTAGAAGGCCAAATATCCCCAATAATCTAGTCAAATATAGACTATTGCATCTTAGTTTCTTGGATAAGAAGAATTTCATTTTTTAGATCAGCTAAACAACTCTTAATAAGATTCTACTTACAAGGGCTATTTGACCCTCTAATATTTTAAGACAAAATCTTCCTAACTAACTACAAAAAAATTCAATACCATCTTGATATTAACAATAGGAGACAAAGGCCTCCAAAGCCTCTCATTTCTTCTTCTTTTTGGCTCCAAAGAACTATCCAATATATTTTTTTTACCAAAAGCAACAACAAGTGATGCATCCTTATTTATTAATAGTATGTAAGGGCGACTTACAAAGAATATGCACCAAACATATACTAGCTACTTATAGTAGAATGTAGTTCTTAAGAGATAATAATATAAGACTAGTGAATCCCTAGTAATCATATTTCTCTATCGATTCTTTGTAGAGATGAATCTAACTATATGGGATAGATCCATGACTACAAACCTATCATGCACCCATGAAATTGACCTATGCAATTTACAAGTAATTCCTCCTTGCTTTTCCTACGATGAATTGGTTTCTTCTATATTTATTAATGTCCATAATGGCTCACAACATTGATGAATATTTTGACAAGGTTGTCATATAGCTAAGCCACAAGGGCACTACACCATGATCAACCCCCTTGAATTTGTATAATATTGAAACAACACCCTTTAGTAATGCACATGCTTTGAGAATGATTATACAACAAGATTGCTTTTAGAGTATGAATTGAAATGTGGAGATACAAATGATTTATCCTTAGAATGAATAAATTCAATACATTTAACTGGAATGATAATTTTTTTAATAAGAATGATAAATAAATGAATAAATAAAGTAAATGCCTATACTTTGTAAACATTGAAAAGGGTAAATGATAGATATATAGAAAAATGTATAAATTGCAACTAAGAATAGAATAAAAGATCTAGTTCTATAAAAAAAAAAATATTATTTACCAATATTTCTATATATCGGAACACTTATCAAAACAAATATTTAAATAAGGGAGGATGGGATGGGTCTGTAGATTTCACCATGACAAATATAGAAAAGGTACTGGTTGGGGGAACGATTTTTCCACATGGAAATAGAGATTAAAATAATCCATTTGAGTTCACCGACATAACATAATCTTCAGTTTACCCACATAAACTCATGAGTTAACCGACATAAACTATTCTTGATCTTACCATGGTGTACAGCTGTTATTTCTCAAGTGGAAAATATAGAGAAAAAAATGGCAAAAGGAAAGGCTTGAAAATCTTATAATATTTACGTTGTAGGCGAGTCAAACCATGGAAAACCATTCAAGACATGTGATTCGCAACCCATAAAGGGTCTTCAATCTGGCGGACTATTGTTTAGTATGGAGGAACCAGCTGTGAGAATAAAAGCTTTAAAAAATGTTTTAGAGCTCCCGAAAGTCCAGGCTCTGACCACTTCTGCTCCTACTCTTTAGTCGCAATATCTATTTTGATTGCACATCTTGTTTTCAAATGATAAATGATCTGCCCCAGCACAGACAATCTGGCCCACCGAGCAGGTACAAAGATCTGATTCATAACCTAATTTTCTACATCGCAATCCACTGCTCTCCAAGGAGAGAATTGATGAACCCTAATCCTTTTTCCTTCTAAAGTCCATTTCACGCCCAGCTCGCTCAGGTAGCAGATGGAACATCTTTTTCTCACCCTTTGCTGAACTTAATAAACCCAATGGCTACTTTTCCCTACTTCATGAACTTCAAGACTAATAACCTTGAATTGGAAGATTACGGCCAGTCAAAAATGAGTTCCTTTTCACCAAGCTACCTCTTTCAATATCCCCAATCACAGGAATATAATCAATGTTTTGTGGAATGCTATGAGAAGATCTCAGATAGCCCTCACGTTAACCCTAGTTATTTGGAAAACATGGTTAATTCTACTCATTCCAAAGGGAAGGAGAAAATCGTGCATCCCACGAAACAAATCACTCACAAAGTGATTGAAAAGAAGCGGCGTAGTGACATGAATTGTCTCTATTCACAACTGAGATCATTACTTCCGCATGAAAGTCTTCAGGTATGATTTTCTTTTATCTCTTACAACACACAGATAGCTGTACTGGGTATTCGTTTGCTTTGAGTTTTGTTAACGTTGTGCAGGGAAAGCGATCGCTCTCAGACCAAGTGCTAGAGGCGATTAAATACGTTCGCCATTTGGAGCAGCAGATCAGAGACCTCACCAAGAAAAGAGATGATTGCAATATTGCAGCAGCTTTTTCTAGGGCTGTGGAAGTTTCTGTTACCCTAGAATTCCATAAATCAGGTGAGGGTTTCCCATGTGTGAAAATAAAGTCAGTTGGTTCAGCCTCAATTCAGATCTCTGTCAACGCCTTCAAAAGTCCGGTTGCCTTAGCGGACCTTCTGCTGGTGATGGAAGAATCGGGGCTTGAAATTGTGACTGCTTCTTCTTTTTCAACAAGTGAAAGATTCTTCCATATTGTATATACCAAGGTATTTTTGGTTTCTCTTGAACGTCAAGTAAACGAGGTGTTTTTCTTACAATGCCCTACAGATTTTATGGTGTTTTCTCTATACAACGCTGATATGTATTTTGTTTTTTTTCAGGTGGCAAACCCTAACTGTAATAACATCGATGGACTCTGTGTGAAACTTCGGCATTTGATCCTGCAAAGGAAAATTCGGGATTTTGACGCTGATAAATCTTAGTAAGTTTAATGATTCAGTTCACTATTTTTAGTTTGGCTAGCCTGTAAGCTTCATAATGCACTACATCATCTTATGATCACAAGATTTCTTCTGTAAATTACCAGCAGGCCATTTCTGTAGAACTTAACATGGATCACTCGCTCCCTTTGTCTTTCAATTAGAATACTTTATGTAAAGGTGACTGATACTTTCTTACTGCTCCAGGTCAAATGTATAAAGTTGCAGAGCTTCTGGAATGAATGAGTTGTTTTAGTTTCATGGCTAAATCAAATAACAGATGTTCCTTATGAACTTCATCAGGGATTTTCTTTCTATATACATACCCAGGTCAAAGGAACTAAGTATTGTATGCCAACCGTTTGGTATTTAACTAAGCTTTCTATGACATGGTACATGCCGTTTCATATCAAATTTTTATTATTTTGAGGGCATGTCATTAAGATTTATCCTTTTAAACATTTTGGATCCTAACAGTTGGGGCTCAAATTATGCATTTGACAGTTCTTTATATGTATATATCAGATTCACTTTAATAGAGGTTTTCAAATAATGGTATTGGGAAGTATAACGTCTTAAAACCAGAAGACGTAGCGTATACATAAACCTTGATAGAAGTATTTATCATATACTATTTTCAAAATTAATTTGATTCTGCATTTTTTAAGTTCTCTCTGCATTCCATTTTCTATTGTTAATCTGTTAAGGAAATTATTAGATTTTATCTTTAATTGATTTTTTTTAATAATTATTTATAATCAATTCAGAATTTTAAGTTTTCAAATCTAAATCTAAATATATAAATCAATTCATTATCTACAACTAATTTCTGTATGAGACTTATTATGGTATTCATACAGTAATGTTCATTGAATATATTTGATTTAATTGCTTTATTATACTTATTCTATATCTTGACCTTCATATAGGTAATAAGTGAATGCAATTCTATTGTGCCAAAGATAATTTTAAACCTCTATGTACTAGATCTTTTGCCTCATCTTATATTAAGGTAGTTGGGACTTTTCTATCTATTATTGTTTGTTATTTTGTAGTTTTGTAGTTTCCTATATTCCTTCATTTAACTTTGTAGACTACCTAGCATTTTGGGATGGTAGTAATCTAATTGTATAGTTAATTTTTTGTGAGAAAAGATTAGTTATTCTCAAAGGAGACCCCAAGTGATCAATGTGCATTGATTGTTGTTAATTATATGAAGGAGGTCGTTTTTTATTTGTGCTCTATTATGTGTGAATAGCTTGAGTGATTGGAAAGGGAATCATAGTGTGTTTTTATAGACTATAATGAGAAATGTAAGCACTTTTCAAAGACTGCAAATTGATTTGTGTGCCTTCTTCTGTTCAACTAGAACAATACTTAAATTTTGAAAAGTGTATTCTTTATTATTCTCTTGATTAAAGAAACATCATTTAAAATACCGTATAAATATATGAAGGTTTTATTCAAGTATTTATAAGTTTAAGAAACATTAAAGTTAATCCCTTTCTACATGGTAATATATTGAGTGGAATTTTGTGATAGAATAAAATAGAGAATATGCTTAACACTTAAGTGTATGAGATTTATGTAAAATTTTCTGCCAATGGATGTGTGGATATTCATTATGGACTTAAATTTGACTAATAATCTTCATTTAAAAATATTAGAGCTTGAACCTACAAAGAAATATTGTAAAGCTTTTGATTTGAAGATGTATGATAATTTATAAAAAAGGTGGTCTATTAGAGGGCCACCATTAAAGAAACATAATATAAATATATTTTTATGTGTAGGTACAATTTTAATGTACAAGAGGAGCATCTAGTTTTAGAGATTTCACTAAAAATTTGCAATTAATATTTTGTGTAATTGTGCATTTTTTAATGGAAGCTATGGTAGGGAATGCTATATCTAACATTTTGATTCTCTTCTTTGAAGGAGAACAATTTTAAACTATCGGTGCACTAGGAGATATAATTTATTTGATATGTAGAACCAATAGATGTAAATATATTAAATGATCATTAAACAAGGGAGAAGAAAGAAAATGTGAGAAAAGACAATGAAACTTACCTTTTTTATCTAAGGTATCATAGATAAATATAATTTTCCTAGGTTAAGTGTTTTCTCTCAATTCAAGGAAGCATGGGAAATACTCATGAATTATTATCAAGTCACGTAAACTATTAAATTTTAAACAATGAGGGAAAAATATAAACATACCTAATAATGATATTATGATTGTTTTCTACTAAGATGGATGGTCTAATTAATCAAATGGAAGTCTTAGGTGAATATATTTCTAAACATAATGGCTTCATAAAAAATAAGGATATTAACTCACAAGCTAGATATTGCGGATTTTTTAGTTTACATTTTTAAATAGCTTTCAAGGATGAAGATAGATAAACTCAATGGAGATGGGGTGTAAAATACCCTTGCTTTGTACTACTTTTATTTTGGTTTCAATAAATTTTTACCCATCTTTATGTTTAAAGATAGATAAATTTGATGGAATTTTCATAATTACCATAGAAATGATAAATCATAATGAAGAAATCTTAGAATAGGAATTATGAATGAAGGAAAGCCTAAGAGGTAAAGAACAACATTCTTCAAGAATATAATTAAATAATAAATGAGTGTATATATTTCCAGATGAAGAGTTATAAACATTAGAGAAAGAAGAAGATTAAGAGGCAATAATAATCATGGATGTAATAATTAAAATTTATTTTCAATGCCCTCGCTGCGATAAGTTTAGAAACTATGAATTATAATGTTGCTATACATAAGATAAAATGAAAAACAAGATTACTTATAATAATATTGAAGATAAAAACATTATCCATTCCCTACTTGATAGGAAATTCAAGTGAGAATAATATTGATTTTTGGTGTTATTAATAGCTGAAATTAAATAAGAATGTGTGCTTTAATTTTTATTAGAAGTGTAATAAAAATATAGTATTGGGGGGGAAACCCATTTGGTCGAGTGATTGGGATGGTTGTGCTAAGGCTTTGGGTTCATCCCATGTAGGTCCAAGGTTCAACTCATGCCGACCGAATTAACCTAGTGTCCAGTCTGGTGTGACCCTGTGACTATCACCCCAGGAGGATTAGTCTCACCTTCACTTGCCCCTTTAGGAATCCCAACTTAGCATAAAAATAAGCCTAAGGTAAGGACTATGGGGAATCGTTGGGCTGAGTCATGAGGATACCTCCTGTGTACCAAAAAAAGTAAAAATAAAAATAAAAAAATATAGTTTTGGGAGATAATTAGTCCCATGGAGCCAAAGGAAAGGATAATGTTTTAGTTCTAATTTAATGTGTTAAGGTAAAACATATTAATGAAATATTATTGGTTTTAACATTCAAGATTATTTTTTTGTATATTGGGTAGTTGATAGAAAAAATATTAAGTGAATTTTGATCAACAAGAGTGCATAATAAGAGAAAAAAAAACATGAATGCAAGTACTGCAAGGGAAAAAGTAGTGCAAGTGATAGGATGTTTCATCTCTATTTAACTCAAAGCAATTAAGAATTAAGGATTAGTCAAATTAATGGATGTATAATATGGAACTGTAGATATTATCATCGCAACTTTATCAAGTTAATTTTACTCATAGGATTAAGAATGGTTCAATTTCTATTGCTCATTAAAGATATATAAGAAGTGATAAGATTGTATTCTTAAAAAGTAGCATAGACCTAAAATTCCAATTGATAAATCAAAATGAGAAAAATAAAATCTTGAGATGATTCAGAAGGATTTATTTCTTCATATGGAAACACATTCTTTGAACAATTAAAAATATTTTATAATTTTCATTAATGATTAATCACAATAAAACTGGGTATACTTCTTGATTGAAAAATTAAAAGTGTTTGAAAAGTTTATAAAATAGAGGATGTTTAAAATATAGTGGAAAATATATTAATACTATAAGTTTAGAAAATGGAGGTGAATACAAATAAAATTAGTTTCTATATTTATATGTAAATAATGCAATCAAGAGAGAAACTACTACATCCTACACTCCATGAGAAAGTAGACTTGATAAAATAAGAATGGGACAAATAATAAAATAGGAAGAAGGATGAAATAAAAAAAATGATACGAGTTTTTGGGTATAAATAGTATGCACAAAAATGTATCTTTTAAATATGAGATATATGAAAGTAAAATGAATGAATAATGGACATAAATGATCTAAAATTAAGCTTATTTTTTCATTTGAATGTATGTTGATGTTTTTTTATGTACACATACTAAAGAAGAAACATCTAGAATAGATTGTAAATCCCTAAAATGGATTTCAATGGTCATTGGTTATAAACTAAAGGATATAGTTGGTAATATTTAATAGAAAATATATTAATGATAAGTAGAGATGTGGTATTTAATGAATTTTGAAACACCAAACAAAAGAAAATTAAAGAGAAATAAAAAGACTTGAAATCAAAAAATCAAAATCAAAATATAATTCCTAATATTACAATCCCATTACAAACTTCAAAATAAGTGATGTTGATTCCCCTTGTAGTATGTCGATGTGACTCAACAACATAAAACTAGACTTGAATAATGATCGATTGATTTCAGGTATTGACAAAGTTGTTTTGCATAAGATGTAAGATATGAAAATGATGAAGAAAAGATTATATTTATAGACTTTTTAAGCATAAATTAAATTAAATATAAAGATAAGAGTAAAGGCTTTAGTTTAAAAAAATGTATGTGGATTCAACTCAAATAATAAGTAGAAAGTTGTCATTTCAAAGTAATGAAGAGATAATATTTAATTGATGAATAATTGTGCACATCAAGTTTTCATTCAAACAGAAAATTGATTAATGGATGAAGGAGAAGATTTTATGAGGGCCAATTATGTCCCATTTTATGCCACATTTTAGCCTATTTCATACACCTTCATACCCATTCCCACATTCCATTTATGTTCCATATCATACCATTTTACCATTTTATGTTGCATATGATTAAATATATATAAGCGGTATTTAATATAGTTTTGGATTAAATATGGAAATTAATTATTTATTATCTTTAATAATAAGCATTATGATTCCAAGCCTTGGGAAAATCAATCTTGTAGCATACAAATTATAAGAACTTCCTGATCTTCCTGTCGCCTTCTTCATGGGAACCTTCCTGCCACTTTCCTTACAAGAATACAATGTGTCCATACTGTTGTGGCTAGCTTGAGTTTAAATGGTGACCAAGTTCCCCCTTGATGCTGATTGTGCATATTTTATTTAATGGAATATTTTATATGGTTCTATGTTGGAGAAATAAAAGGTTCATTCTATTGATTGGTCCAACATAGCAAAGATTTTCTTTCAGCTCACCTTGCGAACCAAAGGAAGGGCCCACTCTCGGAACACTCCATGAGATTGTTTTATATTTGAATTAGTTCAAATTCATATTTTGTGTGGTGTGTTTCGTGTTAAGAAAATTAAGTTGTAGAGCTTAACAAGTTCCTGATTCAATCTCATTTTAAACTCTAAAAGCCTTGATATTTAGTTAATGTGATCGATTCATTATTAATACAATCATATTCTTGGTGTGATCAATGCACTATTAAATGTAACTGTTATTTGGAATTCAAATATTTGTGTAGTTTATTTAACATAAATTATTTTCAAAGCTATTTGATTTCTATCGTAGTTAATATTTTATGTTTCCTAAATAGAAGAAAGTAGCTCCTATCACCAAGAAGTGGCAGTTCTTGTCGCCAAAATTAGTCTGATTTTCTTAAGGTTTATTTTCATAGGATGTATTCATAACCACTCATCTCATTACTATCAACCCTTGTGTATATTTCCATGATACCTTTCAAAATCTTATGATCCTTGAATTGATAGGTATAGAACAAACTAAAATTCATTATTAAACATCAAATCCATTTCACTCTTTTCCCTAGTTTTGGCCTATCAAGATTCTAAAACCAAATGGAGTTAAGTGATTAGAGAAGAAACAATTGTGATTAGATTAAGACTAGAAGGGATAGTACACACATACCAAAATAACCATTAAGGCAAATGAGGGACTCACAAGAAGTGAAACACCTCACAAACTAAGAAAAAAACATAAAACTTAAAACATAAACAACTCGGCTAGTAAAAATGAACATAGACAACACAAAAATGACTAGCATAGGACCACAGAAAATCTACAAGTCTCTTCTTCCTGGCTTTAGCACAATCATGGCTATATGTTTACAATGAGGTGTGACTGATATAGAGGGATCTACAAACAATGGTTCTCATAGTAGTGCCAAGTTAATTATCATGTGGTTTGATGTACTTGTGATAACACTTATATGGTCTATGGTACCTGAGACCAATGATTTCCTTCCACTACTAAGCCAAGAATAAGAGCTTATCCTCAAAATATAAAGGACCTTTCTACACAGTCTGAGTATCCACCTCAACATCTAGAGCCTAGGTATCCATTGCCTTGCCTTTCCATTGCTTGTGACCAGCATCATGCCCTTCCTCATCCACCCATCGCCTTGCCTTTCTTCTACTTGTGACTAGCATCATGCCCTTGCTCAACCATCCATTTTCCCTAGCCCTTCCTAATCTCTCGATATAAGAGATAAATGGTGAGGGTAGTTTTCTTCACGGTCACCTTACTATAATCGATTATGACTTGGAGGCAATGAGTGGTTTTTTCTTGGTTCTTGTGTATAGCATCAATCTCCATATGTAAATTATTTTAGTCCTCCTCTGTGCCAACAATTTCATGCAACTCTTTCAGCTACTTATCCCATCTAGCCCAATACTCAAATGACTTAGCCAATGAGGCTATCATTTCCCAACGACCTTTGTCCTCCACCTCCCCCAGCCAAGGAACCTACTGTTGTAGCGTCTTATTCTCCAGAATTTGAATTTTCTCTTTAGCAGTGACCAATTGACCTAAGAGTCATTTAAGGATGTCATTTTGAACACTAACCATCTCTGAAATTTCATTATTTATTTTCCAAAGGGGTTTGCTAGGAGCATGCTCATGTCAAAAATAACCTCGGGTTCAGTTTGAGTCCCCTCCAAATTGATGCAAAATTTTGGAATTTTGATGGCTAGGGTTAATAACAAGGGGCGTTGGGGATGTAAGAGACCTCTAAATGAATAGGGGAGTGCATGGGGGACTTGGAAGGGGTAGGATTCCATGACCGATTGTTTGTGTTATCCAACTCGTTGGACCCAGAAGTAGAGATAGGAGTGGGCTCAGATAGGGGAGCAACTTTAATGAGGTCCAAAGGGGTTTCATCATTAGAAGGGTTTTTACCATGGGCACGAGTGAAACAGTGAGTAGTAGGAGGGGTTTCGTCTAGGGTAATGGATGAATTGGGGTCCACAATAGGGTCAAGAATAGACATGGTGTTCTTTTTAATAGTGGTAGGGGAGGGTAACACAATGGTCTATTACTAGAAAAGACAAAATATGATCCCTTGGTGAATGGTTCAATTTCTGCATTTACCTTGGAAATAGTTGACTAAAGAGATAAAAATGGAATTTATTTGAACATGGATAATTAGTTCTTATTGAATTAAATAGATAAATGGAGATTATTAATAAATGTTAACTAAAGAATGATGTGATAAATAAAAAATTATTAATAATAAATGAATAATTAATGATGATATTTTTCGATGTCTACATTTTGTCCCTCTTTAAAAGAATATTTGAAGTTATATTGTGGGTATGTGCAGGATCATCATGGAAAAAACAAGCCCTTAAGTGGCAATAAAATTCAGAAAAATCAAAGTTAGGCAACTTGACATAAAAATTTGATTAAGTTATCTATATTATTTCAAAAATATGTAAGAATAGAATATGTAGAAAATTAGATGTAGTTTCTAAAATACTAGGTTTATTTAAAAAAATAAAAAATCTATTTGGTGAAAAATTGAAATTTCAATGTAGTAGTACTTAAATTTTAGGTAAAAAATAAGAAGTAGGTGTCTGTCTAACCACCCTAACCACAATAAAATGACAATATTGTTTTATAATATTTTAGATATAAGTAGAGGACTCATGTCCCAATGTGATGCATATTTTTTTTGTAATTTTCTTCCAAGTAAATAATTAATTATGAATTTTTTATTACAAATTTTAAAAAATATAAAAACTCATATATCTAACCACCTTAACTTGGTCAAAACTTCATAAAATTCAATTTTTATTTTTTTAATCCTATAGTATGTGAAGCATAGAATGTGACACATATTTCAGATTCAAATAATGTGATACCATTTGAAAGTTGTAGATGTTTTCCAATCAACCTATCAATCATGACTTTAGTTGTCATTCAAATAGAAAATGAATAAGAATTATTTATTAAAGTCAAAATAAAGCATAATTTATATTGGTGGAAATCTGAGAATCTCATTTAAAAACCCTTTTCGTTTCATCAATTTTGGGTAAAAAAAATGTCGTCAGCCACATGGGCCATCATATCACTTACATATCGCCACTTTTTGGCCCATCATGATCCTGCACATACCCTTGTTTGAAAGAAAATAAAATTTTCTAAGAAGAAAAATTATAAAATATGATGATGATATTTCCCTAGTCCAGTGAGAAATGGAAAATTAGAAAAGGTGAGATGATTGGTTCCCTCTAAAGAGATAGGATTTAGGAATTTTTAGTGTCTACAAGAAGAAGAAAAAGAAAATGAGTTATCTAGTGGGAAAATAAGAAATTATTGGAATCACAAAGGAGGGTAGAAAATAATGATCACTCAAATATTATATTAAGCTCAAATTTCCAGTTAAAATGACAAGGTCATAAATAAAAGTGAACTATGCATAGATGACTCAAGTCCTTGAAATAATAAGATAATATTATTTAAGAAGTGTCAATAAAAGTAAGAGTGATTTGTATTTTTTCATAATATTTCATTCAATCCTTTCCTTTTAATATTATTTCGATTGCCTCATAGTTATAATTAATCCAAAAAATGTTCAATTGGCCCCATTGAATGCCATTAATTTTACTCATTCTACCTCTATCTCATGGTCCTTACCTTTTATATAATTTTTCATTGTAGCATATATATGTGATTATATGATATTAGGTTCTAAGATCTTAGTAGTGATCATTTATAACGGTGAAATAAACAAAGGGGGTGAACATATATAAGTGGTAGAGCTATTATATAGTGTTATCTTTTGAGAAACATTTGACTATTTTTATCAAATGACCCTCAAAGTTATAAAAAATATTAGAGATCTTAGGTTACTTAGGTTTTATTAGATTTTACAAGAAGTAAAAACTAAGCTAAGATCTGATGATAGTCATATATCACATGCAACACCAATTTACAAATTGTTGAAGATGAAAATAGTGGAATGGAGAGAGAATTCTAAAATAGAGAAAATAGAGATAATTACAAGATAATTTTGATAATACTCATGTTACTCTCATTTAAATAGATGAGGTGAGAGGAGAGTGGTATATATATATATCAAAATATGAGCATATACATCCAAGAGGTTCATTATATCCAACTACCCATAATAGGTGGGAGGTTTTACCAGACTTGGTAAATATCAAAACATGTGGTATAACCTACATAGGTACAGATAACCTAATAGTTATGAGAGAAGGCACAAGAAGCCAAAAGAGGGTGTGTAACTCAACTACCCATGTGAGGTAGAAAGTGACACACATAGATGGATTCTTCCATGTTTTCTCATATTAACCAAGTTTAATAACCTAATCAAGCTTAATATTATATGTATGAAAAAAGATATATATCCCCTAACATAAGGAAAATAAAAACCTACACTAACACCCCTTTAAGCATATCTTAGGTGGGTAAAAATGTGGGTCCTAGAAAATAAATTTTGATGAGGTATCCATGTATAAATAGATCCCCTAAAAATAACCCCTCTTAAAAGAGGAAGCCCCCTCAAAATAGAGTCATATTCTTGTCAACCAAACCATCTATCGAAAATATTTTTTGATAGATCCACTTGCATCAAAAAAAAAATGTTCTCTTAGGAAGAGGTTCTACATACCATGTATGGATCCTCTCCAAGGAATTTAACTTTTCATGTATAGAAGCATCCCTCTTAAGAATACCAAAAGCTTGTCAAAAGGTTTGTACATCAGAAGTTGAAGCAATGAAGAGATGTGGAACCTACTACAATTGTGACCTTGTTATTCTTGTATTTGATGGATCACCAACCCAATCACTTATTGAATCCAATATTTGACAAGTCCAAAGAGGCCTTGAAGCTAGAGAGTTCAAATGAGAATCATCAACCTCTATATAATGACTTGAGAAGAATGTGAATCCTTGTCATCATTGTCACCATTTGAAGCAAAGGAAGAAGACTCATCATCAGTATTATGGGGATTAAGATTCTTTGAAGAACTATCATCATGATGTAATGTCTCCAATGTAAGAGAAGTGGCAGGATAATAATTAGGTGTCATCTCCTCAAAATCAAAACTCCTCTCAATAAACAACTTGTGAGTGGTGGGATGGAGAGGAATTTACCCTTTGGAATCATTAGGGTGCTCAAAAGTATACAATATTTTCTCTATGCATCCATATCCTTACATTACTCTATTGGAATGTGGGTCAATGATACATAACTAAACACTCAAAATTTATTAACTATAATGGATTTTGACCACTTTAAGCTTTTAAATGAGTTACCCCTCAAAATCTTTATGAGGAAGCTATTTCTTGATGTAATATACTTAGTTTATGGCTTTTGCCTAGTATTGAGGGCTTAAATATTTTGAGTGTATTATATATTTTTGTATCTCCTTCAAGGATCTATTCTTACATTATGCCACACCATTTTATTAATGAATACATGAAACTATGTGCTACATGGTAAAACCTTTTGAATCACAAAACTATTCAAACTGATTTTAAACATATTCACCCCATTATTTCTACATATAATGTTGATTAAATTCCTAGATTATTTCTCTATAAAATATTTGAAATCTTGAAAAGACTCAAATACCTCAAACTTATGTTTGAGAATGTAAACCCAAGTATATTTATAAATATAATTAATAAATATCAATACATATTGATTCATGTTGAAGGATGGATGTGGAAGTGGTCTTGCTAAGTCATTGTACTAAATCCAATAGTTATGTGGCCCTCCATGCTCTACCTTTCTCATATTCTCCTTAGGATGATTACAAAGAATGCATACTTTGAAAAATTCATCAAAAAATATAATACAAGGAAACCCTAAAACCATCTCGCATTGACTAAGATATTGTTATTAATGTTAGGTCAAGTAGCCACACCGATGATGCCACAAAAAACTCACCTCATATGAATTACTCAATAATTTTATCGAACGAGAGGCACAAAAAAGAGAAATTATATATAGTCTAGAATGATGATTGGATTTTCTACAACAACTATCGAACCATTGTGCATTTCATTGATTACCATTGTATCTGGTGTGAAATCAACTCACTTTCTAAATCCTATGTTAATGATCTAATAATTAGATAGGAGATTAATCTGGAACATAAATAACATCTTTAAATTTTAATTTTCCCACATCAATAAACTCTCTCCCATGTACTTCATGAGCATCATCACCCATTAATATGGAATCCATAGAACATGTTTATAGTGAGGTACATTCATCTTGTGAGGAAGACATGTTGTGCAAACAACCTAGTTGAAGGATCCAATTAGTAGGATGTGAATAAACAATAACTAGGTCCTTTCCTTTTCTTTTCCCATTACATTTATATATGTCCTTAGAAGACCTTTCTGATAAAGTTTGTTTGATATAATCATGCACCTTAATATTATTCTTTTCTTGAAGATGTGAAAGGTGATCAATTTGTTTCTTTAAACACATATGTTCATTGAAAAAAATCTTATAGTAGGAAGACTTGACTATATCCTTCTTTGGTTGTTCACCTTTTGGTGAAGAGGTTTGATTAGTTGTATTTGAAGAAGCGTGTTTCTAATCTTTCTTCTTCTCTCCCTGGCCCTTTTATTTATTATCCTATTTTCTAGATCATTTCTATTCTTTTGTGCCTTGATTTTCAACCAAGTAATGAGATTTAAAGGTTTTAATTAGTAGATTAACCCATATCAATATTTTATTTACTCAACATTGGAACATGAACCAATGAAGGTGTTATGTTTGGCTAACTTGGACTCAAAGGATAGCCAAACTACCCTACCTCTATTCCTTTATTCAAAAGAGGTTAGATTCATAAGAATTATTTAATTAACCTAATTTATCTAATCCATAATCTATTAAATGAATAATTACATAGACAAAAAAACATAATTGCGTAGAAACAAACATAGATCTAAGAATGGAAGATAGAGGAGAACCTGTCACTAAAAGAAAATGATGAATTAGTAGGATATGGGTGTTGGAAACCCTAGTCCTAGGTATTTTAGTTGGTTTGAATTATTTTCAACCTATCACCATAAACAAAATTTAGATTTGGATTAGGGAAAATGGTTGATTTGTATACGACCTTGCCTAGGTCAAAACTCATTTTTGTATTTCCACCTCCATAAGAGAAATGATAGTGATGATAAAGAGTGTGTGCTCTTCGGAGAACATGGGAAAAATAGATCATAAAGATTGAAATAAATTAAAGAACATAAGATAGAGTAATGTTATGTATGAAACCCTTGTTGGAGTGATTCCATTACACAAGTTGTCGCAAGGAGTTGATAATGAAGGGATGATATTCTTTGAATATATAAAAGGGTAAGTTCATATAATAAAATAGACATTTTTAGCAATCATTTATAAAATAATAGATATTGGTTACATGTGTATTCACAATTAGTGCATAATCATTCATAATTTATAATAATTGTCCAAATGGGAGGGAAATAGTTGTTTATATATGCACCATGAGTAATTTTTGGATTTAGTCGAAAAGGTATCATTTTCAAGACACCAAAGGTGTACACTAGAGTTTGAAACTTTTAAAAATATAATTACTAATACAAGGTCACCCAACACTCTTGTCTAGGGATTTTTTGCTCCAAAAATTCATGATATCAAGTAATTTAATTTATTTCCTTATTCTAGCCTTGAAATGAATATATAATGAGTATAATTAATTATACATGAAAAATAGAGTTTTAAACCTAATGTAAAATTATTAGGGGTGAAAATTTACAACACTACAAATTGTAACCATTTTAACCAATTTATGCTACTTCATAGTGATTTTTTCAGAAAATTCATCTAGAGAAGTCATTTTGTAGGTGAAACCTTTTGGTAGCATAGAATATAGAAAGAAATACAAAATAGTTTGGAGCAAGCTTGGATAGAATACCCAAGATTAGTTTCTAATATTTATCTTCAATTCGACATTACTTTAACTATAATCTGTTAGCTTTCAATTTTCTGAAGAAGTACTGTATGGTACAAAAACTTGTAGGAGGGTAAGTGAAAAAATATGGGGAGCCAAAAAGGGGGCTTAAGTGGCCACTTTTTTTATGAAATCAGGAAATATTGACCTTGGATGTGAAATTGAGGATAGTTACACTCAAGATTTTGAGATGCAAAAAAAATAAGGATTGAAGTGCTCTGAGCCTACTTTCTAAACTGCTAATTTATTTTGAAAATGGTTGAGATTAACGGTTTCAAAAGAGGTACATACAAAAATTGGTTGTGTTTTTGTCAGAAAAACATAACATAGCAACTTTTGTACATCCCTAGAATGGTGAACATTTTTTTAGTATTTTTAAAATTATTCCAGTGAGAAATTAGCTAATAGTATGTAGTTGATGCATGATTTTTGTGATCATTTTTTAATGAATATTTGAGTTTTTACTAATTTTATAAGTGAAAAATTCCTAAAAATCAGAATTTTGGCTATGCTACCCTTACAAATTTTGGAAACTAATTGAATTTTTTTTTAATTTGTAGAATGGAGTATAGTTTATAAAAATGTAATTTATTTGAAATTTCTATGTATGGTTAATTTATAACGAAAGAAACACCAAACACTATTTTAGTCCAAAAAAGAGACACACAAACAATATAAATTATATATGAAAGGCTTAACATTATCAAAAAGTGAAAAAAATTACATCGTTGGATAGCTAAGAGAGAACCTAACATTACCCAAGTGTTCTATTTTTTTGACATTGAAACACGTGCAATCCTGATGGTGAGCATGAACCCGATTATGTGAAATATTGTAGAGTTTGCAAAAACACGTTTCTGGTCATTGGGAATGCCCTCCAAGCCTTTGGGTTGGTATTCCATGGAAAATACCAAGCCTAAGGCTTGGGGATTCCGAAAGCAAGATATAACGGGCATGCATTATATCTTAGTTTTGACATGGTTTTTGGCATTTGTGTGGGACAAGTCTAGCAAGACATAACATCAGTGCGGTATAACACAATCTGGTTATGTCTTGCTTTATGTTAAATGACACTCTATTGAATCTATGCTTATATATTTGTATGTTTGTATGTACATGTATGCTTGTATGTCATGTATGTATGTATGCATGCATGCTTGTATGTATGTATGCCTATATGTATGTAAGATTGTATCTGCATATGTACATTTATGCTTGTATGTATGTAGTATTATATGTACATATGTATTATTCTTGTGTGTATGTAAGTATGTATGTATTTATGTATTTCTTTATAGGGAGGGATAATTTTAAGAGAGAGAGAGAGAGAGAGTTGTCTAGGTAGCATGGGAGGGAGAGACCATAGAAAGAGGGGTAGCGAGGTAGTGACAGAGATTCTTGAGAGAGGGAGAGGGGTGGAAGGGAGAGCCTAAGAGAGAGGGAGTAGGGGAGAAGGGGTTGGAGTGAGAGGGACTTAGTTAGGTAGGGTGGGAAGGATAGAGGGAGAGGGAGAGATAGATAGGGGTGGGAGAGAGAATTGAGAGAGAGGGAGAGAGAGAGGGGAGGAGAGAGAGAGGTAGATAAAGAGAGAGTTATGTAGGTAGGGTTCCAAAGGGAGAGACTTGAGAGTGTGAGGGGGTGAGAGGGAGATACTTGAGAGATAGGTAGTGAGAGGGAGTGGGAGAGAGAAGTGGGAGAGATATGGAGTGTGAGAGTGAGAGACCTGGGAGAGAGAGAGAGGGTGTGAGAGGGACTGACCTAGGAGAGGGAGAGATATAGGGAGGTGGAGTGATAGGGACTTACCTAGGTAGAGTGGGAGGGACATATAGAGAGAGGGGAGAGGGAGAGGTGGGGTGGGAGGGAGAGAGGGAGTGGGAGAGAGGGGGAGTGATGGAGATGAAGTGGGAGGGAGATAGAGAGAGAGAGAGATAGATAGAGGGAGCGAGAGAGAGTGGTAGTTATTGATTGAGCAAGAGATATGTAGAAAGAGGGAGAGGGTAGATAAGACAATTAGAGAGAATTGGGAGAGAGAGGCTGAGAGAGAAATGGATAGGGTTGAGAAATTATAGGAGTTTATGGATTAAGTGGAGGACCTATAGGGTTGATAGTTGAGGAAGTATTAAGTTTAAGGTTAAGGTTTAAAGGATTATGGTTGAGAGTAGAGAATTAGAAAAGATTCACAGTTTAAGGTTTAGGAGTTGAGCATTAGAGGTTGGAGTATAAGTTTGAGAGTATATAGTTGAAAAAGAAATTAGAGTTGAGGGTCCCAATATAAAAGGTAGAGGTATATAGGTTGAGGTTTAATGTGTATAGGAGTAGAGGTTTAGGGTTAAAGGAGTTTAAGAGTAGATGGTAGAGATTGATAGTATAGAATTGAAAGTTAGGGTTGAGGAGGTCCAATGTATAGAAATTGAGAGAATCCTAAAGGGTTGATAGTTGAGGAGTAGAAATTTAGAAGTTGAGATTTAAGGTTTTAGGGATTAGGAAATGACTTTCTTAGGTTTTAATAGTTTATAGGTTGAAAGTTAGGAGTTGAAATAGAAGTATTAGAGTAGAGGTAGAAATTAGAAAGTTTAAGGTTGAGAGTTTAGGGTTTAAAGTTAAAATGTTTAAAGGTTGAGTTTTAGAAGTTGAAGTGATTAAGGTATTGAGATGGAGGGAGAATTAAGCTAGAGAGAAGGAGAGAACATGAGGAAGGGACAAAGATAGATGAGGGTTGAGGATTCAATGTATAGGGTAAAGGGTTGAGAATTTAGGATATAGGGTTGATGACCTATAGGGTTGACGGATTAGGGTATTAGGTTGAGGGTATAGGATTGAGGGATTAGGGTTGAGGATTTAGGGTATAGGGTTGGTGGATTAGGGTTGAGGGTCCATTATATAGGGTAGAGGGTATAGGGGTTGAGGGAGTGAGAGAGAGAGACTTGAGAGAGGGAGAGAGGGTAGGAGGGAGAGAATCAAGAGAGAGACAAAGGGAGGGAGTGGGAGAGATATATAGGGTATAGGGTAGAGGGTTTAAAATTCAGGCTATAGGGTTGAGGACCTTTAGGGTTGATGGTTTAGGGTATTGGGTTGATGGTATAGGGTTGGGGAATTAGGGTTGAGGGTAGAGGGTAGAAGGTTTAAGGGTTTTGGGTTTAAGGGTTTACGGTTGAGGGTTTAAGGTTGAGGGTAGAGGGTATATGGTTTGAGGGTATAGGTTTTAGGGTAAATAGGGTAGAGGGTAGAGGGTTGAAGGTTTAAGGGTAGAGAGATTAAGGGTTTTAGGTTGAGGGTAGAGGGTAGAGGGTTTAGGGCTTAGGGTTTAAGGGTTTAGAGTTGAGAGATTAGGGTAGAGGGTAGAGGGTAGAGGGTAGAGGGTTTAGGGGTAGAGGGTAGATGATTTAAGTGCTAATTGTATAGGGTGGAGGGTTAAGGGTAGAGGGGAGAGAGATAGAAGGAGTGAGTGAGTGAGTGAGAGAGAGAGAGAGACTTGAGAGATAATTGAGAGAGAGAGGGAGGTAGGGTATATGGGTTGAGGGATTAGGGTTTAAGGGTTGAGGGTTGAGGGTTGAGGGTTGAGGGTTGAGGGATTAAGGCTCAAGAGGGTTGAGGTATTAGGGTAGAGAGTTTAGGGTTTGAGGGTATAGGTTTTAGGGTTTAGGGTTGAGGGTAGAGAGTTAAGGGTTTAAGGGTAGATGGATTAAGGTTTTAGGGTATAGGTTAGAGGGTACGTGGTTGAAGGATTAGGGTTGAGGGTGCAATGTATAGGGTCAAGGGTATAGTGCTTGAGGGTTGAGGGATTAAGGGTTGAGCATTGAGAATTTGGGGTTGAGCGTTTAATGTATAGGGTAGAGGGTAGAGGGTATAGGGTAGAGGGTTTAAGGGTTGAGGGTTGAGGGTTTAAGGTTCATGGATGGGGGTATAGGGTTGGGGATTAGGGTTGAGGGTCCAATGTATGAGGTAGAGGGTATAGGGGTTGAGGAAGTGAAATAGAGAGACTTGAGAGATGGAGAGGGGGTAGGAGGGAGAGAATTGAGAGAGAGAGGGAGGGTATAGGGGTTGAGGGATTAGGGTTTAAGGGTTGAGGTTTGAGGGTTGAGGAATTAAGGGTCAAGAGGGTTGAGGGATTAGGGTAGAGAGTTTATGGTTTGAGGGTATAGGTTTGAGGGTTAAGGGTTGAGGGTAGAGGGTTGAGGGTTTAAGGGTAGAGGGATTAAGGGTTTAAGGTATAGGTTTGAGGGTCTAATGTATAGGGTAGAGGTTATAGGGGTTGAGGGTTGAGGGATTAAGGGTTGAGAGTCGAGAATTGAGGGTTGAGGGTAGAGGGTAGAGGGTAGAGGGTAGAGGTTTTAATGGTTTAGTGTTTAAGGGTTGAGGGTTGAGGGTTTAGGGTTGAGGGATGAGGGTATAAGG
>CM021107.1:152598708-152621867 GCA_007115665.2 Sequoiadendron giganteum | reverse complement strand
AAGTGGGAGGGAGATAGAGAGAGAGAGAGATAGATAGAGGGAGCGAGAGAGAGTGGTAGTTATTGATTGAGCAAGAGATATGTAGAAAGAGGGAGAGGGTAGATAGAGACAATTAGAGAGGGTAGGAGAGAGGGAGGCATAGAGAGAAATGGATAGGGGTTGAGGGTATAGGGTTTATGGATTAGGGTGGAGGACCTATAGGGTTGATGGTTGAGGGTATTAGGGTTTAAGGGTTAAGGGTTTAGGGATTATGGTTGAGGGTAGAGGGTAGAAGATTTGTGGTTTAGGGTTTAGGGTTGAACGTAGAGGGTTTAGGGTATAGGTTTGAGGGTATATGGTTGAAGAATTAGGTTGAGGGTCCAATATAAAGGGTAGAGGGTATATGGGTTGAGGGTTTAATGTATAGGGTAGAGGGTTTAAGGGTTCAGGGTTTAAGGTAGATGGTAGAGGATTGATGGTATAGAGTTGAGGGATTAGGGTTGAGGGTCCAATGTATAGGGTGGAGAATATAGGGGTTGATGGTTGAGGGTAGAGGGTAGAGGGTTGAGGATTTAAGGGTTTAGGGATTAGGGAAATGACTTTTCTTGGGTTTAATGGTTTATGGGTTGAGGGATTAGGGTTGAGAGTAGAGGGTATTGGGTAGAGGATAGAGGGTAGAAGGTTTAAGGGTTGAGGGTTTAGGGTTTAGGGTTAAGTGTTTAAGGGTTGAGGTTTTAGGATTGAGTGATTAGGGTAGAGAGATGGAGGGAGAATTAAGCTAGAGAGAAGGAGAGAACATGAGGAAGGGACAAAGATAGATGAGGGTTGAGGATTCAATGTATAGGGTAAAGGGTTGAGAATTTAGGATATAGGGTTGATGACCTATAGGGTTGACGGATTAGGGTATTAGGTTGAGGGTATAGGATTGAGGGATTAGGGTTGAGGATTTAGGGTATAGGGTTGGTGGATTAGGGTTGAGGGTCCATTATATAGGGTAGAGGGTATAGGGGTTGAGGGAGTGAGAGAGAGAGACTTGAGAGAGGGAGAGAGGGTAGGAGGGAGAGAATCAAGAGAGAGACAAAGGGAGGGAGTGGGAGAGATATATAGGGTATAGGGTAGAGGGTTTAAAATTCAGGCTATAGGGTTGAGGACCTTTAGGGTTGATGGTTTAGGGTATTGGGTTGATGGTATAGGGTTGGGGAATTAGGGTTGAGGGTAGAGGGTAGAAGGTTTAAGGGTTTTGGGTTTAAGGGTTTACGGTTGAGGGTTTAAGGTTGAGGGTAGAGGGTATATGGTTTGAGGGTATAGGTTTTAGGGTAAATAGGGTAGAGGGTAGAGGGTTGAAGGTTTAAGGGTAGAGAGATTAAGGGTTTTAGGTTGAGGGTAGAGGGTAGAGGGTTTAGGGCTTAGGGTTTAAGGGTTTAGAGTTGAGAGATTAGGGTAGAGGGTAGAGGGTAGAGGGTAGAGGGTTTAGGGGTAGAGGGTAGATGATTTAAGTGCTAATTGTATAGGGTGGAGGGTTAAGGGTAGAGGGGAGAGAGATAGAAGGAGTGAGTGAGTGAGTGAGAGAGAGAGAGAGACTTGAGAGATAATTGAGAGAGAGAGGGAGGTAGGGTATATGGGTTGAGGGATTAGGGTTTAAGGGTTGAGGGTTGAGGGTTGAGGGTTGAGGGTTGAGGGATTAAGGCTCAAGAGGGTTGAGGTATTAGGGTAGAGAGTTTAGGGTTTGAGGGTATAGGTTTTAGGGTTTAGGGTTGAGGGTAGAGAGTTAAGGGTTTAAGGGTAGATGGATTAAGGTTTTAGGGTATAGGTTAGAGGGTACGTGGTTGAAGGATTAGGGTTGAGGGTGCAATGTATAGGGTCAAGGGTATAGTGCTTGAGGGTTGAGGGATTAAGGGTTGAGCATTGAGAATTTGGGGTTGAGCGTTTAATGTATAGGGTAGAGGGTAGAGGGTATAGGGTAGAGGGTTTAAGGGTTGAGGGTTGAGGGTTTAAGGTTCATGGATGGGGGTATAGGGTTGGGGATTAGGGTTGAGGGTCCAATGTATGAGGTAGAGGGTATAGGGGTTGAGGAAGTGAAATAGAGAGACTTGAGAGATGGAGAGGGGGTAGGAGGGAGAGAATTGAGAGAGAGAGGGAGGGTATAGGGGTTGAGGGATTAGGGTTTAAGGGTTGAGGTTTGAGGGTTGAGGAATTAAGGGTCAAGAGGGTTGAGGGATTAGGGTAGAGAGTTTATGGTTTGAGGGTATAGGTTTGAGGGTTAAGGGTTGAGGGTAGAGGGTTGAGGGTTTAAGGGTAGAGGGATTAAGGGTTTAAGGTATAGGTTTGAGGGTCTAATGTATAGGGTAGAGGTTATAGGGGTTGAGGGTTGAGGGATTAAGGGTTGAGAGTCGAGAA
This sequence comes from Sequoiadendron giganteum, assembly GCA_007115665.2. NCBI lineage: Eukaryota > Viridiplantae > Streptophyta > Pinopsida > Cupressales > Cupressaceae > Sequoiadendron > Sequoiadendron giganteum. The sequence goes on along the minus strand of CM021107.1, from coordinate 152,619,491 downwards.
TTGAGGGTTGAGGGTAGAGGGTAGAGGGTAGAGGGTAGAGGTTTTAATGGTTTAGTGTTTAAGGGTTGAGGGTTGAGGGTTTAGGGTTGAGGGATGAGGGTATAAGGTTGGGGGATTAGGGTTGAGGGAGTGAGAGAGATAGAGAGAGACTTGAGAGAGGGAGAGGGGGTAGGAGGGAGAGAATTGAGAGAGAGACAGAGGGAGGGAGTGGGAGAGATAAAGGATAGAGGGTAGAGGGTATAGGGTTGATGGATTAGGGTTGAGGGTAGAGGGTAGAAGGTTTAAGGGTTTTGGGTTTAAGGGTCTAGGGTTGAGGGTAGAGGATTTAGGTTTTGAGGGAATAGGTTTTAGGGTAAATAGGGTAGGGTAGAGGGTTGAGGGTTTAAGGGAAGATGGATTAAGGGTAGATGGTTTAAGGGTTAAGGGTTTAGGGTTATAAGGGTTGAGGGCTTAATGTATAGTGTAGAGGGTAGAGGGTTTAAGGGTTGAGGGTTGAGGGTTTAAGGTTGAGGGATGAGGGTATAGAGTTAGTGGATTAGGGTTGAGGGTCTAATGTATAGGGTAGTGGGTATAGGGGTTGAGGGAGTGAGAGAGAGACTTCGAGAGGGAGAGGTGGTAGGAGGGAGAGAATTGATAGAGAGAGAGGGAGGGAGGGAGTGTGAGAGATATAGAGGGTAGAGGGTAGAGGGTTCAGAATTGAACCTATAGGGTTTAGGACCTTTAGGGTTGATTGTTTAGGGTATTGGGTTGATGGTATAGGGTTGAGGGATTAGGGTTGAGGGTAGAGGGTAGAAATTTTAATGGTTTTGGGTTTAAGGGTTTAGGGTTGAGGGCAGAGGGTTTAGGGTTTGAGGGTATAGGTTTTAGGGTAAATACGGTAGAGGGTAGAGGGTTGAGGGTTTAAGGGTTTTGGGTTTTGGGTTGAGGGTAGAGGGTAGAGGGTAGAGGGTTCAAGGTTTTAGGTTTTAGGTTTGAGGATAGAGGGTAGATGGTTTAAGGGTTGGGAGTTGAGGGTTTAAGGTTAAGGGATGAGGGTATAGGTTTGGTGGATTAGGGTTGAGGGTCCAGTGTATAGGGTAGAGGGTATAGGGGTTGATGTAGTGAGAGAGATACTTGAGAGAAGGAGAGGGGATAGGAGGGAGAGAATTGAGAGAGAGAGAGGGGGAGGGAGTGTGAGAGATATAGAGGGTAGAGGGTAGAGGGTTGATAATTGAGGGTATAGGGTTGATGACCTTTAGGGTTGATAGTTTAGGGTATTGGGTTAATGGTATAGGGTTGAGGGTAGAGGGTAGAAGTTTTAAGGGTTTTGGGTTTAAGGGTTTAGGGTTGATGGTAGAGTGTTTAGCTTTTTAGGGTATAGGTTTTAGGGTAAATAGGGTTGATATTAGAGGGTTGAGGGTTTAAGGGTAGATGGATTAAGGGTTTTGGGTAGAGGGTAGAGGGTAGAGGGTTTATGGTTTAAGGGTTTAGGGTTGAGGGTTTAGGGTTGAGGTTAGAGGGTTTAGGGTTTAGGGTAAATTGGAGATATATAGAAGTAGTAAGTGAGAGCGAGAGAGACTTGAGAGAGGGAAATGGGGTAAGAGGGAGAGAATTGAGAGAGAGAGAGAGAGGGTATAGGGGTTAAGGGTTGAGAGATTAAGGGTCAAGATGGTTGAGGGATTACGGTATATAGTTTAGGGTTTGAGGGTATAGGTTTTAACGTTTAGGGTTGAGGCTTGAAGCTTGAGGGTGTAAGTGTAGAGGGATTAAGGGTTTAGGTTATAGGTTCTAGGGTACGTGGTTGAAGGATTAGGGTTTAGGTTCCAATGTATAGGGTAGAGGGTATAGGGGTTAAGGTTTGAGGGATTAGGGGATGAGGGTTGAGAATTGATAATTGAGGCTTTAATATATAGGGTAGAGGGTAGAGGGTACAGGTTTTAAGGGTTTAGGGTTTAAGTGTTGAGGATTGGGGGTTTAGGGTTGAGGGATGAGGGTATAGGGTTGGGGGATCAGGGTTCATGGTTCAATGTATAGGATAGAGGGTATAGGTTTTGAGGGAGTGAGAGAGAGAGACTTTAGAGAGGGAGACAGGTTAGGAGGGAGAGAATTGAGAGAGAGAGAGAGAGAGGGAGGGAGTGGGAGATATATAAAGGGTAGAGGGTAGAGGGTTGATGATTGAGGGTAAAGGGTTGAGGACCTTTAAGGTTGATGGTATAGGGTTGAGGATCTTTAAGGTTGATGGTAGAGGGTAGAAGGTTTAAGGGTTTTGGATTTAAGGGTTTAAGGGTTTAGGGTTGAGGGTTTAGGGTTTAGGGTTTAGGGTTTGAGGGTAGAGTTTTTTTAGGTAAATAGGGTTGAGGGTAGAGGGTTGAGGGTTTAAGGGTAGAGGGATTAAGGGTTTTGGGTTGAGGGTAGAGGGTAGAGGATTTAGGGTTTGAATGTTTAGGGTTGAGGGTTTAGGGTTGAGGTTAGAGGGTTTAGGGTTTAGGGTTTAGGGTAGAGGGTAGAGGGTAGAGGGGGGAGATATAGGAGTGAGTGAGTGAGAGAGAGAGAGATAGAGAGACTTGAGAGAGGGAGAGGCGGTAGGAGGGATTGAATTAAGAGAGAGAGAGGGAGGTTATAGGGGTTGAAGGATTAGGGTTTGAGAGTTGAGGGTTGAGGGAATAAGGATGAAGAGGGTTGAGGGATTAGGATAGAGAGTTTAGGTTTTGAGGGTATAGGTGTAGATAGGGGAAAAATCTAAAATCTGAGATCTTATTAGATTAAGATTCAAATTTTCACCATCCTCAATGTAGTTACCTATAAAACATATTCATGCAAGATAAATAATCTAATCTAAACAAAAATGCATGTCACTAGGGATTCACTCCATTGTTCTTCTCAATCTCGCATAAGAATGCAAGCTTTGAAGGATTTGCCTATGGATGAAATGTTGATCGCTCACTATTGTAGCATAACGATAGGATGGGGATGATGGAAGAAGACTAGATAGCTCAAAGACAATGGATGGAAGTGAAGAATTATTTTGACAGAGTGAGTGTGCTGGAAGAAGTCAATCCTAAATGGCTTGTGAGAGGTTGTATTTATAGAGTTTCAACATGGATGAAGAAGAAGATTTGATTTGATTTGATTTTTGACAAAAGAGGAAATACAACCTCAGATGAGATAAGATTCTAATAAAATAGAAAGATATTGATTTTTCGTTTTAAAGGAAATAAATCCTGAAAAAGATGAGAAAGATAAGTGATGAATTATCTAATTAAATAAATTAATTAGATACACATGAGTTCCGATTTGGAAAGAAAGTGAGAATATCCTTTTAAATTTTATTAATTAGATAAATATTTAATTTATTTAATTTTAACGTTGGATTTATGATTTCATTAATTAAATAAGATAATTATTTAATTAATATTAGAAGAATGGAGGGATTATGAAAGGAAATGATTTAATTAATTAAATAATATAAATTATTTAATTAACATTAGAAGAATGGATGGATTGTGAATGAAAATGATTTAATTAATTAATTAAATAATATAAATTATTTAATTGACATTGGAAGAATGAAGGGATTATGAATGAAATTAGTCAAATAAATAATATTTATTTAACTAATTAGATGATGACATGGGTACCTAAGGTAAAACATGCTACAAGATATCTAAATGACCTAATGTCATGACAAAGTGTCATAAGAGGACACTTTTGGGTGTCTACATTTGCCCCTCTTTGAGATAATGTTCGAGATGATGAGATTTGTGTTGAGTAACATCATTTCAAAGAAGCTAAAATACGGATAGAGGAAAATGGATTATGATAGAAAGATAAGCTAATGCTGATGATAAGATGGGGAAAAGGATAAGATGATGATTGGATGGTGATGATATAAGAATAAGATGATGATGCCCCCTCGAGAGGATAAGCGAGTTGGAAGGACATGGGTATGCTCTCGAAATGGATGAAATGATAAAAGATGGATAAAGAGATGGATAATACGTTATGCTGCAAGAAAGTGAGCAATCATGGTGTTTGCTATAGCACTAGATGTTATGCACCAAGATATAAGAACCAAGGTGACGGTATGTCTCGTGCCCCAACATAATATAACCTTGTCGAAAAATATGAGGGAGTAAACTTAGAGCATTAAAGTCCTAATGCACAAAAGGTATGATAAGACCTTAGATGCAAAGGATAGTGAAAAAATCCATTCTAACATACACAAGATATGAATATTAGCTGAAATGATACGGATTTGATACAAATGCAAGATAAAATGATATCACACACAAGCAAGAAAGCAAGCATGCACAAATGATTCAAAAAAAAAAAAGGTATTGCCCCTCTCAAGCTGTAAACCATTGATTAATTGTTTGAATGATGATGATGATAGTGTTTTCATTGTGGGGAATGATATATCCCTAGATCAACACAAGGATGACTGATTGACTAATTGGTTGATTGGTTGATTTGGTTTACGACAAGATTAGGATCAAGACCATTGATGCAATTGGATAATTTGACAAGATTAATCGACTTGATTGGTATGGATTGATGATTGACTTGCATTTGGATTATTGCTATGAATGATGAATGAATGAATGGATTTGATGAAGATGATTGATTGGTTGAAATTGGAAGACTGGATTGGATGGATTGATTTTATTGCTTGGATTTTTGTTGGTTATTTGATTTTTTTGTCTTTTTTTTTCAAGACTTTTTTCCATTTTTTTGTATTTTTTGGAATGTTTTGACTTCTTCTTTTCTTTTTGAAATGTTTTGATTTTTTTTTGTAATTTTTTAAGACTTTTTTGATTTTTAGGGATTTCTTCAGGACATTTTAATGGAAGAATGCTAGGATGAGACTAATGAATAGGATGATTAAAATCAACTAGATAAGATATGGACACAAATGTCTGAGTATTTTTCCCCTATTCCTCATCAAGACCAAGGAAAGGAAGAAAGGATGCATTTAGATATGATGGTGGAATATGGATAAGGTGAAGGATATGTCATGAATGATATGGATAAAGTGTATATGATAAGATGTATGATGTTCAAGAAGATCCTTAACCTTGTCAAGATCAAAGGTGGAAAGGTAAAGGTTGAACACAAAGAGGATAATGGATATGAATGACAAGATGGACGAAACTTGCCCCCAAGTGTAAAGTGCAAGAGGAATATGGAAGATAGGATGTGGATAGGGATACAAAGGAAGGAATCAAGCATCAAGTTTCATGACTAATATCCCTCGAATATGTGGCCTAATAAACCATGGAAATAGACTTATAAATTTTGGCATGATGGAAGAAACTAAGGACTCAAGCAAAGGTTTTGATTAAAGGAGGATAATGGGGGATGGATGTTGGCTCATGGATAGGAGGTTGGAAGGCTTGCTGATGGATAGATGGAAAGGATGGCAAGATTAACATAGGCACACACCTTGAAGGGTGGTGGAGTGATGGAAGAGAAGTGGATTTTGAATTTAGAGATTTAGATGGAGGAGTGGATGGGGATTTTTGGAAATAAGTACCCAAAATGGATGGTGGTGATAAAGGATATTTAGAATTGGATGGATTTTTTGGATAAGCAAGTTTGGATGCCAATTTTTATTTTATTGCTTCTACGAGACTTTTAGGAATCCACATAGCTTTTGACTTTGATGTTTGATTCATGGGCCTTTGTGGCCTTTGAGATTTTTCATTTTGCTTTACGGGCCTTTGTGGCCTTTGAAATTTTTCTTTTTTCTTTATGGGCCTTTGTGGCTTTTGAAAATTTTCTTTTTGATATGTGGGCCTTTGTGGCCTTTGAATTTTTTTGTTTTGAATTTGGATCAGATTTTCTTTTATTTTCGTATGTCTCTTCGAGGAGACGTGTTGATCCTTTAATGTATGCAGATTCTGATATGGAAGCTTTTGACATTTGGCACCCAAATTGCTTCCAAAAGCAATGGGATAGGTGGACGAAGATGAATGATATGAAGGTATTGTGGATGGGTTGGTGTAGGTATGTTGGAAAAGGTTCATGGGTGTGTACCTTTGTTGATCTTAACTAGGGATATGAGGGATGTAGGGCCCCAATATGGATGGAAGGGTTGATGAACTAGGGTTTGGATGATAAGGAACAAGGATAGATGGAAGGTTTGGTGGTCTAGGATAAGGACCTAGGATAGATGAAAGGTTTGATGGATATGTATTGTTTATGAAACAGGATGCAAGTCCATGTTGTGGAGGATATGATATGTTTGAAAGTATAGGTGTTGGAAGTAAACCAGAGTGGATAAAGGTAGAGGATTCCATTTTATAGGTGTGGGGTTCATGGATAGCTTGAATAGGGGTGATAGACTCTTGTGGAGGACTGTGATCACGACATGAAGATAAAGGGGTGCTTTGATCTTGACTTGGGGTAGGATCATGGGATGGGATGGATGGCATCATTTGATCTTGGTTATAAGATGGAAGGGGATCATGACATGGAGATGAAGGGATGCTTTGATCTTGACTTAGAGGAAGGGGATCATTGCATGGAATAGAAGTTAGACTTTGATCTTGATTTAGAGAGGGATCATGAGATGGAAGGGTATCATGTGATGGAGTGGGTGTGACATCTTGATCTTGATTGGGAGGGGTATCATGAGATGGAAGGGTATCATGTGATGGGGTGGGTGTGACATCTTGATCTTGATTGGGAGGGGTATCATGAGATGCAAGGGTAATGAATGGAAAATTTTGTTCTCGTGATGGACTAGGGTCATGCCATGGAGGTGGTATAATGGGATCATGATATGAGGTGGATATGCTTGGATCATCAAATGGGTTGCATATGGTAGGATTATGAGAGGGTATGGGTTCCTTAGATGAGGCAGAAGGGGATGACTCTTGAGTAGGCTCAACATGATGGTCAATAACATGGAGACATGATGGAGGTTGACTTGGGATCAATGGGGGAGATTCTTGGATAGGCTCAAGGGGGAGGCTACATGATGGGGCTATAAGAATGGGCATGGTTCTTGAAGATTCTTTGGTAGGTGGATGAATGGATTTAGGTAATGCCATATGCTTGGTTTTGAAATGTTTGAATTTAGGGCGAGGATTTGGAGAATTTAAAGGCTCTTGATTTTGGTGCCAAGGTGGAATTGGGCTCCTATGTTCTTGTTGTGATATGGGTGGATATATTGATGTAGCATTTACATGATGATGAAGGTGACACATAGGATTTTGGTTGAATGTATTGAGGTTGGAATGGAGTTTGGGCTTGGTGTGGCATGATTTGTTGTTGTGATAATGATGTGTAGGATAATGGTTGTTGAAAGGTGGATTGATATGGATAAGGGTTGACATTAGAAGAGGTGTGATAGGTTAATGTAGGGGTGACATGATATGTGGATGGATGAGGTTGATCAGATTGATGTGAAATTTGTTGATGTGGTGATTGGAATTGATGTTGTGCTTGTTGGGTTTGACAAGTCGCCATGAGGTATTGTGCTTGTGCTATGAGTTGTTGCATTTGAAGTGATTGGTTTGTTTGAAGTTGAGATTGTTGGATGAGGTCTTGGATCCTGTGTATAATTTGTTGTTCTAAGGGTTGTGGTAATTGCTAAAGTGATTGGAGGAGGTCTTGGAATTGGGGTACTAGGTCTTCTAATGTTGGCATGGTGTGAAATGATGTTGATTAGATTAAGGAGATGAGGATGATCAAGATATGATGTGGAATGATAAGATTGGATGACTTGGATGATGTTTCAAGTGCTTATTGGAAGTTTGGCTTGGGCAATATCAAACACAAGATCTCACATGTAAATGCATGAACACACACACTAAACACAATGATAAATTTGTCTTTCAAGATTAAATGTTATGATTAAGAAAACACTCGAATACACAACAATAAGCCTAATGATATTCAATTGGGTATGGCTAATTTGGTTTTGAACTAGGATCCACAAGGTTGACTAGGGATGATTTGAAAGAAAAATCCTACCACACAGCTGAGAGAAAGTGGTAACCCACCCTTCACCTTCACTTCCCAAAGGTATAAAGTTATTTGGGGCTTAGCCAAGAGTGACAATATTTTAACTCTCAAACAAGCGTGTCTTTCGATTCACACTTCGACTAGGTCATCCCTAGGGGTGATGAAATCCCCTAGTAGGCCTCCTATGATGTGTTTGACAAAAGCAAACCAAGTGAGGTGTTTTTGATCACACACGCACTTGACTCACACTCGCAATTGTTAATTTCCCTTAGAAAAATGAAATGTGTGGAAACTAGTTCAAGCACTTGTTATTTTTAAATCCCCAATCCAAAATATGTGATGGAAGACACTTGTTCATTTTAACCCAATTTCAATGATGTGACAGCAAACAAGATGTTTGTTTTAAGCCCAAAATTCAAATGTGTTGGAAAATAATGATTAAGAGATGAAAGAGGAAACAAGTGCACCTGATTATTTTTGCTTTCCAAATTGTTGTTGTAATTGGTCTCAATACTTGTTTAGCTCCGTATGATTCACCTACAAGTCACCAAATCAAGAAAGAAAAAGTAAACTTGCATAGGAGAAAGCTAAGTGAAAAATATGAATGCTAATAAAATTTGATTATGACACATTCACCTGATAAAATTTGTACCATTGTAATGGTCGTCTCGTTAGCTTTCCGATGAATCCTCATTTGTGCGATTTGGAGCCTGTATGAAAAAGTTATGATAAAAAAGAAAGAAAAAAATTTAAAAAAAAATAAAAAAAATACCCCTTTCTAGATTAAATCTAAATTAGAAAGCTTTTAAATCTAAAATCTAAAATCTAATTTAAAAGCTAATTAAAAATCAAAATCTAACAAAAATATAACTAAAAAATCTAATCTAAAAAATCTAATTAAAAAAATAAAATAAATCTATTAAAAATCTAATTTAAAAATCTAAAATCTAAAAATCGAATTAAATTTTAATTAAAAATCTAAAATCTAAATTAATTAAAAATCTAAGATCTACATTAAATTATAAAAAACTAAAAATCTTAAATCTAAATTTATGTCTACATCTAAATTAATTTTAAAATCTAAAGTAAATTTAAAAAAAAAAAAAAAAAACTAAATTTATTAAGATCGAAAAAACTAGATTTAAATCTAAAATCTATATCTAAATTAGTTAACAAAGAAAGGGAGAATTGACTCGATGAAATGAAATGGAAACAAGCCGAAATGGTTGCTGATTTTCTTCCCTTCCTACATATTGTTTTCCTACTTGGGTGTCGCCATGGAGGATCTCATCATAGGTTCCCACTCTAACTATTGATTATTACCTAGCTTGGAGGCATGGGTCTGATGCAATAGTGAGGGAGGTTGCAGGGTTCAAGATTATGCATTTAATGTTTTTGTACAACCCTTAGAAGGCCTGTCGTAGTGGGAAAAAGTACTCACCTTATGGGAACGACCTAAGTGGGAACACCTAAAGCCAAGGTTTCCAACCCACTATAATCAAAAGAAAGTTGTTGATGAAAATCCAACTTGACAGTAGTAGATAGGATAACCATCCCCAAAGCCTTTGTTTTAAAGGTTGGGAGGTCTCTCGAGGGAGTATATCCATTATCACACTGAACGGAAAGACGTACTAAGAACCTAGTGTAGTAGCCAACCAAGTCAGTAACCAAACATCCTTTCAATCACAGTGCAAGGGGAGGGAAGAATCTCCCCCCAAGACACTCACCATATAATCACCACGGACTATTTGCTCAGGGGATTCGGTATCCACTTCGGTCACCTTGAGTATGCACTTGGAAAAGAAAAAAACACGGGTGCCCTCTAGGGGGTGACAAGGCTGTGTCAGTCGACATGATTTTAAGATGTGGGTTGTGATTGCGAGGATGACCCACTTGACCATTAAGAGTGAGTCTATCTGAACAAGCATTTCATTTTTTATTTTTTTTTATTTCTGTATTTCCCAAGGATTTTTAAAATTCTTCAAACAAATTAATCACAAATCAGAATCACTAAAACTTGTCAAAAACTACAAACTGTGTTTGAGTTTTTATCTAAAATTCCATATTGCGACGCAAGCACTCTGCTGCACCGTATTCGACATTTGAAAAGCCACATTCGCTCTGATGAGCTACATTTGAGCCATCAGGAGCCGCATTCACTCTATCAAAACACAATCGACACTTACAGAGCCACATTTGCAATCAGTGAGCCGCATTCGGTTAATTGAGCCACATTTGCTAGACATAAACCCGCATTTACAAAACAGTGTCGCAATCGACACTTCCAAAACTGCATTCGACTCTGTAAGCCACATTTACTCTATCGTAACGCATTTGATGTGACACATTTGCCTAAAACTCATAAACAATTTCTCACTGTCAAAAATAGAAAGTCCACAACTTGTCTGAAATCCAATCAAGTCTTCCTTCACTGTTTCAAGTGAAACTAGACTCTGAATTGCTCAACTATCATTAAACATTGCATTTTCTTAGATACCATTTTAGGCTCATAATAGGTTTCATACTCATTAGATTTCATTGATAGTTTCACCATCTCCTTAGACACTCACTTTTGAAGATTTTAGGAGTTGATTCTTATCATTCATTGTCCAAACTTTGCATTCAACAATAGGTTATCATTGGACCCAATTACCTTTGTCATTTTTTCAATCCTTTGGTGAATTATTTCCCATTCAATAGTCTAGTGTGGAAATTTCACTTTGTCCTAGTTATAGTTCTTCCACGGTCCATTGGTTTTCCAAAAGTTGAATCATTGCAAGGACTTTGTTTGCCCAAGTTTGTCCTCTTTAGATCTCTCATTAGTAAGTACATCTTAGGATAATTTATTGCATACCATTTAGTGTCACTCCACTTGCATCCACAAGCCATTTTCATAGCATCCTTTAAAAATCCAAAAGAAACAAAACATAGTCTCATATTTATATCATTTTTTTTCCATCGTCCTAAGTTGAGCAAAACTTTGTATGGTTGAAACTAGACTACAGAAAAAGAAAAGACTCATGGATTCCTTTGGACAAGACAACAAATTTCTTGGGTTCACAACTGGCATGAACTCATTTCCTAATGCCACGAACAATCCTTGTTTTGATACGGAAAATTCCAACTTCGATCCTTTTAGTGAGATGAACATCCCATCATCTCCATCACATCTTTTTGAACCATTTATCCGATGGGATGAAAATGGGGATGTCTTTGAAGAACACATACAAGGTACCACTCAAAACCCAGAAGTGGCCTCTTTTTTGGAAGAAATGGTCTTAAATGACCCTTCTAGATTCCTAGTTATGCTCCTTGACCAAGGGGCTAAGTTACCAAAGGGATTCGATATTAACACTCTTAGACCAACTTCTCCCACTCCAACATCATACAATTCCTCCATGGGAGCTTCTTCATAGAATGTCATCAACACACTCAATTCTACCTCCCTTGGTCATACCACTACCACAACCAATACAACATCTATTGGGGGATCATCTTCCCAAACCAACACCACATCACTATCCATCCCCCAACTAACATCCACCATTCCTTCACAAACAATGGGGGAAACCACATCAAACCTCTTTGGAACTACATCTAGTTCCATCAATACATCAGTAAACCTATTATTAGGTTCTTCAAGTGCCATAGCAACCAACTCATCCAACCCATTTGGGCGAAATAAACGAAGAGTTTTCATTCAAGGCACCCAATCCAGTTCATCACAGGTTAATACCAACACCAACATTCCTCAAAGTCAAAATCTTTTATTTGGGCAAGGCAATCAAGGCACTCAATCATACACTCCATTTGGGCATCAACAAGCTCAAAATCAACAAGGCCATCAATCTTTCACTCCATTTGGACATCAACAAAATCAAAACCAGCAAGGTCCTCAAATTTAGTCCAACATGGTAGGATATCACATTCCCACTTATGCTTCTCAAATCCATACGCAGCAACACATCCCTCATCAAAATACTCATTTCCAACAACCGCCTAATCACAACACTCATTTTGCTCGCCGACAACCCATTCCCAATCAAAACATCTCCTCACAACATTTGGGGAATCAAATCGCCTCTATCACCAACATAGGTGATGCTACTAACCATCCCATGGTGGAAGCACTCACACAACAACTCGCTGCTCTTCAAACACAAGTGGAGACCTTGCAACAATCCAATAAAAATTCATACATGTCACATGACTTGTGTCCTTATCCGTTTGATACAAATTTGTATATGCCACCATTTCCTCATGGATATGTAGTCCCTCATTTTCCCAAGTATAAAGGAAAAACAAACCCCCTTGAACACATAAGGGAATTCACCACTAGTTGTATTGACATTGCTTATGAGCAAACTTATCTCATGAGACTCTTTTCTAGAAGTCTTGGAGGTCATGCACTAGAATGGTTCTCACTTTTGCCTAAGGGAATAAAAACATGGGACGAATTGGCAAACAAGTTTGTCAAAAACTATGCTTACAATATTGACACAGACATTGACATCGCCTCCTTATGCAAACTTACCCAAGAGAATGCGGGAGAGACTTTCATTCCATTTTTTCAAAGATGGAGAACCTTAGCAAGCAGATGTTTGGTAGAAATACCTGAAAAGGAGAAAGTAACCATGTTTGTGCAAACTCTCCTTGGACCACTAAGATATGGATTACAAGTCCATTGTTGCACCCCTTTTATTGACCTTGTTGAAAGGGGGTTCAACTAGAAAAATCCTTGATTGCCAAAGGTGAATTGAAATATGGTGGAAAAACCATCAACACAACCACCAATAATAACCCAAGTAGCTCAAATGACAAAAACAAGTACTGGGTTAAGAACAAACACATCACAAGTGATGGTGTAGTTGATGCAGAAACCATCAATGCAACAGGTCATGTACTCATAATCAAAGGAGTACACAATCAAAATGCACCTATAAATACACCGACACCAACTGCAAATGCTCTTCAAAACAATCATGCACAATCTAATCAAAGGTAGTTGCGTCAACCATGACAGTTCCAAAAGCATACATTCACCCCGTTGGGTGAACCCATCGAAACTGTCTTAAAGAAACTTCTTCAAAACGACGTCATCACGCTGGAAGAGCCAAAACCGTATGACCTTGGTCGATTCAAGTTGTCATGGTGGGATGACAATTCATTCTATGATTACCATCGTGCCAAAGGGCACAAAGCCTCCTCTTGTCGCCAATTGCAAAATCTGGTGCAAGATCTCATAGAAAACCACACCATTGAGTTGAGTGGTCAATCTTTTTCATCTAATGCAGATCATACCATACACAAAAACCCACTACAGGATCATGGTAAAGCTTCCTCGTCTGGCACAAAGCATACAAACAATCAAGCCAACCGTATCCACCCAACCTATAATACTACTCGTCCTGCATATAGTTATCCTGATGGTACTATTATTAACAATCTTCGTGCTGCTAATGAAGATGAATCTGTTAATACCATCAACATAAAAAGAGCTCCAGAATGCAATGTGACTATGTGTAAAGGCAAGGTCACTATCCCAAGTCCTTTTTCCCATCAACCAAAGATCACCATACTTGGTCCATCCACTAGACAATCCACCCCAAAACCAGAGTTCAACATTGTTGAGCAGTTAGATAAAACACTTGCTCAAATATCCATCCTTGAACTACTCCATATTTCACCTACGCATAAGGCTATCCTAGATAAAGTACTGCAAGAATCATCTGTCCCTACCAACATCGATGTCAACCACTTTGAGACCATGGTCAGATACTTGAATTCACCTCACCACATCACCTTTTTGGATAGTGACTATTCTTCACCCAAAACATCCCACAATGATGCCCTTCACATTGAAGTCTTTGTCCACAAGCATAAGGTTTGACGAGTCCTAGTAGATGGCAGAGCAGGATTGAATATCTGCTCTCTGAAATTGGTCAAAGCTCTTAGTTTCTCCGAGGCATGTGTAGATGCTAAAAAAAGCATCGTCATCAAAGCATATGATGATAAAGAACGTGCTTCTAAAGGCGTTATTACAATTCCACTTCGAGTGGGACCAGTCATCATAGATACCACATGCCAGGTCCTGGATCATGATATCCACTATAATATATTACTTGGTCACCCTTGGATTCATACTTTAAAGGAAATTCCATCCACGTACCACCAATGCCTCAAATTCCCTTTTGATGGAACTGAGATCACTATCCCTGGAGATCCTAATCCATTTCAATACTGCACCAACCTATGAGCTACTGCTAAGCACCAGGTACCCATCAATCGAGATGCCTCATCTTCCACCGCATCCAAATATATTGACCCAATGACACTCATGAAATCATCCATTCCATCATCTTCTACCACACCATCTCCATCGACTTCCATCCCAAGTAAAGATATTCAGATCTAGGACCTTGGTTGTGGGGAATTTAAATTAAATATGGCTTATTGTATAACTACAATACCGAAGCCACCTAAAGTCTATGGAAGACCATGTTTTGCAATTGAGCCCAAAGTAACTTTCAATGTTCCACCAAAAATTTTTTTTACACGATGGGGTGATATGGGTGATGAAGACATCATTGACATGGATAACTGGATCTACAAAGACCCAACAGAGTTATCTCCACTACCGTTGCATCTTTATGGCAAAGGATATGATATATGTAAAGCCCAAGGTTTTGATGGGACAAGCGGCCTTGGAAAGAACAACAATGGAAGAAGGGAACCTATTATTATAACGAAAAGACCAAGATACATAGGGCTAGGGTTCAACCAACTCGGAACTGACGATCAATGTATCTATGAATTTTCAAGTAAGGATGTAATGGCAATAGAAAGTGTAGGGACAAGCGAAGAATCCCTAACCGAAATAGACTCAAATGAATGGGAATGGGGATCTGACAAAACCGTCAATGACTATGACATTGATGAACTATTCTTAGAACCTGGCCAACCTTCCTTTGAAGAACGATTCCACCAACAATATAACATTGACCCTATTGACCGACATTCTAAAGACAAGAAATGGGTAAGCATTCCTTGGAACCCAGAAGAACATAAAGTGTCATTGGCAATACCTGAATCATCCCACCCCATTCCTGAGCCCACCCAGGAGCCTAACCTACATGAACCCATTATCCATACTTCTAAAATACCTACCACTAGTCACAATGATGATAATTTCATCCCATATTATGATTTTGAATTTGATTCCCCTAACTCAGAGTATGGAACATCCATTGCATTAGACACAGAAGTGGAAATTGACAACTTTGCCTATACACTTGAGGCATCAATTTGCACACTTTCCACATCTTCCCCATCCTTTACCAACACTAACGATGGAATCCCCCTTGTGTACCCACAACTAATCGACTAGGACCAACATGATCCACCGGTGATGGACATATTTCAAAATGACGAGGCAATTGCAGAATTCATGGGACTAAGAGATGTTATTCCATGGGGGGATCACAAAATAGGATTCTCTATTGATCTAGATTGTGCACCTTACTTCAGGGAGACGGTGCAATCCTCCAGTTGCAAAAATACAAAAAAGAAAAAAGAAAAAGAAATGCCTTTAGGTGAAAACTGCAAGCCACCTTCTAGCAGTAAAATAGTAAAACAAAGGATGCATCTGAAGGTGAAAAACTCTCTGAGGTGCCTAAGGGTGGAGGATTGGACTTTCTCCCTATAAGAAAGGAAAAATTGGCCATGCTCATTGAGGATACAATAGAAGTTAACATAGCCACACCAGAGAATCCCAAAATGATTCTCTTGGTCGCATCATTATCAGATGAAGAAAAACCTGAGTTTACACAATTCTTCATAGAGAGAAAAGTTAACTTCACACGGTCATATGCTGACATGCCAGGGCTTGATCCTGAATTAGTTTTGCATCATCTTCCTTTAATCCCAGGAATCAAGCCAATCAAACAAAAGTTGTGCAAGATGCACCCACAGATAGCACTACTTGTCAAGGTAGAATAAAAAAAGTTATTGGATGCTGAATTCATAAGATCAATTGATTATGCGGATTGGATATCAAACATTATTCTTGTTACCAAGCCGAATGGACAAATCCATATCTACACAGATTTCAGAGATTTAAACAAAGCTTTCCCAAAGGATGGCTTCCCCTTACCAAACATAGACATGATTGTTGAACTCATGGCAGGATATGAGATGCTATCTCTCATGGATGGCTTTTCTGGCTATAACCAAATCTGGATTGCAATAGAGGATCAACATAAAACAACATTCACTTGTCCTTGGGGAACATACTGTTGGAACATCATGCCTTTTGGCCTAAAGAATGCAGGTGCTACCTACCAAAGGGCTATAAAAACAATCTTCCATGACATGATGCACATTCTAATGGAGGATTATGTGGATGACCTATTGGAAAAATCCTTGACAAGGACAGAACATCTTAAAGTCTTAGACAAAATTTTTAGATGGCTTGAGGATTACAAGGTTAGATTGAACCCAAAGAAATGTGTCTTTGGAGTGACATCAGGTAAGTTGTTGGGATACATAGTTTCAAGATGAGGCATTGAGGTTGATCCTGCAAAAGTAAAAGCAATTCTTGACATGCCTCCACCAAAGGGAATCAGTGAGCTGTGCACACTTTAGGGTAGATTGCAATCTATTCACCATTTCATTGCATAGTTGGCAGACAAGTGTCAACCATTCCAATATCTACTATGCAAAAGCATTCCTTTTGTATGGACATATAAGTGCAACATAGCCTTTGACCAAATAAAAGAATATCTGTTGACACCACCAGTGTTGATGCCGCCTATTGAGGGAAAACCATTAATCCTATATGTCTCTACAACGACAAATGCATTGGGGGAATTATTGGTGCAAAATGACCATGAAGAAAAAGAAAGAGCCATATATTATATCAGTCGCACACTAATTGGATATGAGCTCAATTACACAACTATTGAAAGGGCATACCTTGCAATTGTTTTCGCGGCACAAAAATTAAGACACTATATGCTAAGCCATCAAACACATTTAGTGGCAAAGATTGACCCATTAAAATATCTTTTGAGTTGAGCAACATTGACAAGCCGTTTGGCAAAATGGGTCATGATATTAAGCAAATATGACATATAGTATGTGGAGCGCAAGGCTATAAAGGGTCAAGTAATAGCGGATCAACTGGAAGATGCACCAATCCAGGCTACTCATCCATTGATAACTGATTTTCCTGATGAGTCTATTTTCCACGTAGAACCAACTTCACCATGGAAACTATACTTTGATGGGTCCCACACGAGTCATGGCTCAGGAGCTGGCATATTATTTATCACACCACAAGGGGATTCAATTCCTAAATAATTTCGGATTGCCTTCCCTTGTACAAATAATATTGTGGAATACGAGGCATTGGTCACAAGTCTCAAGATATCAATCAAATGGAAAATTCAGACATTGCTCGTATTCGAGGATTCTCAACTAGTCATCAATTAGGTGAATGATGACTATGAAACAAAGGATGAGAAGTTGCTTCCCTACAAAAGAATGGTGGATAGTTTCTTGATGTATTTCAAAATGATTGCATTTGAACAAATCTCGAGGAGACAAAATAAAGTAGCCGATGCAATGGGGACCATTGGATCTCTCCTAGACATCCCTAAGGATGTGTCACAATTTGAATTCTTAGTGGAATAGTTGTTGATGCCTGCATACATTATTCCAGAGTCTGAAATTGTGTGCAAGATTGTTGGTCCCGGTTCACCTTGGTATCAAGACATATATGAGTATCTTAAAACCCAGACCCTCCCACCCAACCTATCTAACAACCAAAGAAAATCCTTTATTTGAAAAGCGGCTAGACATACCATCGTCAGTGACACCTTATACCACCGTGGCTTTGACAACACCCTTCTTCGTTGTCTCGACACTGATGAAGCCCAAATGACCTTACGAGAAGTACATGAGGGTATATGTAGATCTCATTTGAGTGGTCCAACCTTAGCTAGGAAAGTCACCAGACTAGGATACTACTGGCCGACATTAGAAAAAGATGCTCTTCAATTTGTCAGAACATGTTAGAAATGCCAGGTGCACAGTGATCTGATTCATGCACCTACACAAGAATTGAGACCTATCACTTTTCCATGGCCTTTTGCATAATGGGGACTTGACCTCGTGGGTAAGATCCATCCATCCTCTTCAAATGGCCACAAATTCATAATAACTACCACTGAGTATTTCACTAAGTGTATTGAAGGCATCCCTCTCACTTACATTACCAATAAACAAATATCCAAGTTTATCCTAAATACATCATTTTCCGGTATGGTGTCCCACAATCCATCATCACAGATAATAGCAGTCCATTCAAAAATCAAGACGTTTGTGAACTCTATGAGCGATTCCACATCCAGCACCACTTTTCCACCCCATACTACCCACAAGGTAATGGCCAAGTTGAGGCATCAAATAAAAAAATCCTTCACATTCTAAAGAAGATCGTCAATGACGCTAGCCAAGATGGGCACCTACAACTCAATCCTACTTTATGGGCCTATCATACCAGCATTCGTACCCCTACTAGAGCCACTCCATTTTCCCTGGTTTACGGATCTAAGGCCATATTACCCATCGAGGTCGAAATTCCTTCTCTCCTTGTTTCTTTGAAAGAAATGATTAATGATGAAGAGTACAGACATACTCATCTCCATGAGCTAGAAATGTTACAAGAAAGACGGAAAAATGCCTTAAATCATCTACAGGCATGTCAAAATCGTCTCTGCAGAAGTTATAACAAAAGAGTCATGGTGAAAATTTTTGAAATCAATGACTTGGCTTTCATGTAGAATCCTAGAAATCAAGCAGACCGTGAAAAGCTTGGTAAGTTTGAGGCTAATTAGCTCAGTCCTTATATCATTACTGCTACATTTGGTTCCAGAGCTTATCAGTTGGCCACATCTGATGGAGAACAACTAACATAACCTATCAATAGATTACACCTCAAAAAGTTCTACACATAGCACCAAAGAGCTTGGCTTAAAACCTACAAAATATAAAAAAATTGAAAAATACAAAAAAATCATCCCTTGATGAAAACCTAGCAAACAAGCGTCTTGGTGACACAAAAAAAAAAAAAATCAATCAAAAAATGGCAAAAATAGTAAAAAGAAATGAATTCATCCAATAGTGAAAACCTGGCAAACAGGTGGTTTCGATAAGTACCATGGTGAAAACCTGGCAAACAGGCGCCATGCGTAGTCAATCATTGTTTCAGCATCTACTATTACTCAAATCGACCTCTACCCATTTGTCATAATCACAAAGGTCTGACACATTCACGACATCCGTCCTAAGTCCTATCAATTCTGACCATGGCTAACATTTGGTTGACATTATTCCTTGCATATCTTTGCCTTTACCTGGCGTCTACCTATCTCCATATCATTGAACTTGGGTATTCCTCGACTTGTCTGGGGGCAAGAACTTTATCATGTAACTACAGTGGGTACCGCACATGATCCTGCATTCTCAAAAGGTCCTGAAAAAATCCTAAAAATCGGAAAAAGTCCTAAGAAAATCCTAAAAATCTGAAAAAGTCTTGAAAAAATCATAAAAATCTGAAAAAGTCCAAAAAAAAGACCTAAAACTCAGAAAGCGTTCTAAGAAAATACAAAAACATCCAAATCAATGTCAAAATCCAAAATCAAAGTCCATCTGATCAATTCAATCGATCACATCAATCAATCTTTTGTCCATGTCCGAACTACGTTGTCTCTGCGCTTTTGCTACATAGGCAAGATTCATCTTTGAATCCCCAGGACATTAGGTCAGTCCTTCTAGGTTTGTCAAAATAAAATCATGATTCAAACTTTTGTCCTTTGGACAATGTCATTGGTCGTGTCAAACTACGAGGTCTCTGAGTGCACGACGTAGGCAAGGCCATCAATCAATGGACCCCTGAGGCCACACTAGGTCAGTCCATTAGGGTTCTTGGCACTACACATTCACACATGTCAAACTATCTCCAAATCAACTGAATCTCATGTCAATCTTGAGCTATCAGTCTTTCAAAAATCTGTTTCATCAGCAATCTCAGTCAACTCAGCATGTCAGCAATGACATGTAGTCAAAATCATATCAAAATAATTTATCATGGCAAAACTTTGAGTTCTTCTTCAAGATGTGTCCTTCTGAAGAGCAACTCTTGTCACTTCTTTATGCTTTTGGATGTGTCCTTCCTAAGCATCATCATCATCATCTAGCAATTTTTGATGGATTCTCCTAACTTTGAGAATCAATCTCCTAGATATCAATGTCATTTAGGATGTGTCCTTCCTAAATTTGATATCGCTCGACATTTGACAAACATCTGACATTAAAACACTTGGAAAACACTTGGCAAACTTTTGTTTTTTCTGTCTTTTGATAATTATCATGATATCAGTTCCTTATGTCCTAGGAACCATGACATATCATGATGTTTATCCTTGACTACTTATCACTCTACTATTAGTTTTCCAGGATGTCCTGACTTCAGGATTTAGAGAAGCAACAACGTAGTACAATGATTTTACTGTCTCTTTTACTATCATGTGGCTAGTTTCTCAAGGATGTCCTCTCATCAGGATTTAGAGAAACAACGACGTCTCATGATTGATTTGGTTTTTCTAGTGGTTGGTCATGATAAAGTGACTAGGGGCAATTGTGTTCCTTGCATGAGTCATGATCATCCTTTGTCTATGACTGTTGATCTACGTGATGGTTCGACCTTGCACACTATTGATCTATGTCATATCATAGTGTTTCTCGACCATCATGGCATTTTCGGCCAATGA
>CM021107.1:152449646-152598608 GCA_007115665.2 Sequoiadendron giganteum | reverse complement strand
TATTAATTCCCTATACAACTTCCAGAGTTAATGGATCCATGAGAGGTGTTTAGTCCATGTCACGAATCCCGAGGGGAGCGCTGACCATCTGCCAACAAAGCGTCACTCCTTAAAAATGTTGTTTACTGAAAAAAATTAGTTTTCGAAGGAGATGGAAAAAGAAGTGCAATCTGATTCTAAAAATTTTGAAAAAAATATATTTAGAGTCTACAGATAAAATATCACAAATCACTAGTTTGCATCATCTTCAAATTCCTCACGGTTTAGCCATTATAGGTGCCCGAAAGTGAAGATTTAGTTAGAAAAAATTATTTCAATGTCCAGTTTGGCCAAAAATTGTAATCCAATATTGTGGGATCACCTAGACCTAGAGGATATTTGTAATTGGAGGCCTATCACCTTGCTCAATGTCTCTCACAAGATAATTGTCAAAGCTTTAGCTCTCAAAGTGTGTCATCTCCTTCCTCAAATTGTGAGGCCTAACAAAACTAGATTCATTAAATCTAGGTATATTTTAGATAATATTAATATATTTTTGGGATGTATGGAATGGGCTAGGTTCTCTCAACATAAGGCTATATTCCTTAAAATTTATTTTTCCAAGGCTTATGACCATATTGAATGGCCCTTTAATCTAGCCATGCTTCAAAATTTAGGATTTGGGTCTTATTGCATTTTTTCAATTACTATGCTCTTTGTAGATTCCTTGGTTGTCATTACTATTAATGGTCAACAATCCAATGCTTTTAGGATTTTCAAGTCCATTCGCCAAGGTTTCCCCTTAGATATGGTTCTCTATGTGCGTACTATTGAAGGATTTAGTTACCTTCTAGGTCATTTTGTGTCTCAAGGGCTAGTCAAAGGTATACCTCTACCTAATTGCTCAACTCATCTTGTTAATAGCCACTTTGCAAATGATTCCTTCCACACTCTTGGAAGAGGAGAAAAATATCAAACAGGCCCTTAAGTTTTGTAAAGCTTTTGGTTCTACCATTTAGTGGCATAAGACTCAATGTTATAGATAATCCTTTCTCCTCGTGCCTTCTTGGATCAACTCTTACGATTCAAAATGTATTGTTCAAGATGAATTTTTCAAATTCCTAGGCACTCCCTTTGCCTTCTAGGCTTCACAAGTATCCTTATGGAAATTTTTCCTTACCAAAATTGAAAAGACGCTGACCTACTAGATTACCAAACCCATTTCTTTGGCAGTGAAATTTCATGTTCGTTCCAAGATTATTGCGACCACTCATGTTTATTATTCCTCATGTTGGAATCCTTCTGAGGCCTCATATATGAAATTGGGCAAGCTTCTTCATGATTTTTTTAAGACACCTTAAAAAAATCATGATATTTCACAAGGTGGCCTAGGAGTTCTACTGCCTCCTTCAAGATTTTGGAGGTTTAGAGCTTTTAACCACCCAACGCAAAGTTTGTCTCTTTGCATTAAGAGGATCATTTGTGCCCTTCAATGCGATGAAGCCTAGAAAATCCTTTTTGTTGAACAAAGGTTTTCATTGATGTCAAAGGTTGGCATTGATGTAGTAAGAGGATTGATGTCAAAGGTGTGTCAAATAATATATGATTAGAGGTGGCACTATCTTTTTCAAGAGTTGTGTTAGCATACCTTTTTTTGTTCATAATTATATTATCATATCACTAAATCAAGAAACATACATTACTAGCTATTGAGGAGTGTTTGTGTGCGATTGTTGTATGCTTGCAATATCATGCATTCATCTATTCACTATGATAGAGGTGATCTGGAAGGCTATATCAAAATGGTTAAGTTTAGTGTTGGTTCAATATTTCTCAGGTCTTTTTTTGGAGGTGTTGTAGGCTCTACGATTTTAGAGGAGAGTATTCCTACACATGTTCTATCATATTCCAAAGTTTCTAGAATATATAAATTCAACATGCAGAAAGATTGAAGTGGCAGAAATTTCTATGTGTCTATCTATTAACCAATTGGTGTTCAAGACTTGTGTGGTAACGGCTAGTAGCGTACAGAATTCAAATCTAGCATGTGGTGTCAAGATAAGACTTGGTTAACGTTCATTTGGTAGCCACAATATCATGTTATTCTAGCTTAAACAAATTTTAATTTGGACCGACCTATTACACGTTTCATGAAAATTGAATTTAGGTCCACCTTATGTCCTAGTTACTTTCAGATCCCAGGCCAACATGGAAGAGTGTTAATGCAATGTCATGTATATATTCCTTATTTGCACAGATGCACAATGTGAAGTATAATTTTGTGTGATGCATAAATTGAAGAGAACGTGATTATACAACAAGATTATCTTGTGAAGCTAAAGGGTTGCATCCTAGAGTGTGTGCCTTTATTAGAAGATATATGAAGTGTGGAAGAGTGTTTGAAGCAACTTCGGTACGTGTATGAGGTGTGTTTAGCTATATTAAAGATCTGCAAGTGTTATTTGTGTAATCTGGTAGGATTGGTGTTCTACTTGTAGAGTTGGTGCTCAGTTCATTATTTTGGAAATTGGTGTCTCCAGCAGGTTGGTGCCTACAAATACAATTGGGGATAGGTGTCTCTGGTAGGTTGGTGTCTACTTCATATTATAAAATTCACTTTTTATATTATTTCTTTGTGAGGCTAGATTTGGACAGTAGCTCCAAGCAACTATTCTCACTATGGTTTTTCCCATCTTGGGTTTTCATGTATATCCAGTGTTCAATTGTGTGAATGTGTGTTCATTGCTTGATTAGTAGTAGTGAAGATTCAAGTTACATAATCTAATAATTGTGTTGAAGTTAATATTTTCAAATTGATTTGATCTATTGATTCACCCCCCTCTTAGTAGATTGTGTGCCCTTCACTTGTGTCGCATTAGATTACCTTGAGCCATCTATTTAGATGGCCTATTTGGAAGAGGATTGGGTTGCAAACCCTTCTTACCATGAAGAACATAGTGCAAATCCAAGGGAATTTCTTGATAAAAATTATTTGGAGAGCTTGGGAAGCCATGAAGCCCTGAATTTTCTAGAATGCTTATGTATTTTTTGATGGGCTTTCCATCAACCAATAGAATATCTGGTGGTCCCCATTTCACAAGATCATGATTTCCCATTGGAAAGGTTGCATTGGATGTGTTCCTTGAGATTTCAAGGAAAGCCTCAACGAGTCTTGTTTCATGGATTGAAGCTAAATCCAAGTTTTACCTTTCTAATCAATATTGTGAAACTTTTTATATAGTCATGGGGGCAATAATAGTTGATATGATTCACAAAATCGATATCAATTCTTCTAGAACCTAGTGGAAAGATTGGAAGTAGGGTTCAAACATCACTTTTTAGAATTACAAACCATGACAAGGATATATTTGACTCTCTCCCCACTTCCCTATGGTTCCCACTTTGAATCAATAAAGGTATTTGCAATCACTAGTCTTAGTTTGGCAACATAAATTTCATACTATTTGGTTAGTTGTTTTAGAGCCCAAATTGGCTCACTTTACCTAGTGTATTTTTTTCTAAGGCCTTCCTATTGGTTCTAGGTTATCCCATTTGGGATTTTTAGACCCCCATTGCCCATTTTATGGGAAAATTGAGTCTTCAAAGCACCTTTTCTAGTTTTATCCAAGAACTTAAAATATTTGGACCTAGATCCGTGATTTTTTCAAGCCCTTCAAACCAAGATTATTTTCATGGCATATGGTTCTTTAAGGGGATTGGATTTGCATCCCTCACAAATTCAACCAAATTTGACATGATTTCAGGGTGTATATTATCTTCAACATATCTAGAAAGATGGAAATTTAGCTATATTTTCCAATTGTTTTGTTGATCAAAAAGTTTCACTTTTTTCTAAAGCTAAGAATTGACTTTAAGTGCAAGAAATAAAAGTTGCACTTGATGTGTCCCACTTACAAGTTATCCTTGACCATAGGGGAAATGCCCCTTGTGTCTTGGTTGGAGTTACTTCATCTCCCTCTTTCTCTAGGAGTCACTCACCTTCTCATGAGTACCATCATGGAAGGAGTTTTTCTACTTGAGATGCTTGGGAGACTCACTCCTAGGCTTCTCCCTCGACTACAAGAAGGGATTATGGTCAGTTGGGTTGGTCATGGCCTACTCCTCGATGCTTTGCCTCCTCACCACCCACTATAGGAATCTATGGGTGGTGTATCAATGGTGATTCCAAAAAATTATCTTGGCTGGCTATTGCTATTTTGTCAGCCCGTGTTAGTGGAGAAGAAGATAAAGATAAAGATGGATGGGACCCTCCTGTGGAAACTCTAGACCCTGTTGATATATGGGGAAAGTTGAGTTACTGGGATCCTCCTACTATTTTAGCCACCTAGTTGAATTGTATTTGTTTCTTTGTTTTTATGCTCTAACCTTTAGCCACATGTGAAATCGGTGTGACTTATTCACCTTTTTTGTGAATACATGTAATATTATTTTATAAATGATAATCTAGACACTTAATCATCAAAAATTTAAAATGATCACATAAAAATCCTTCATCTCCTTTATGCACATTAGTTCATATGTCATCATCAACAAAACTTGTATACTTTTACACGCATCTAAAATTTTATTTAACTTGTCAAAATTGTGTTTTAATACCATAAGAGCATCACTAGGTAGGTAATATCATATCACGTGAGTTCATAATGGGCTATTTAATATTGAGAAAAAATAGATAGATAAGCCACAAGGTGTTAGGGTTAGACTTGGTAATTATTTATTTTTTCTTAGGTATTTGGTGGTAAGAGAGTGGAAGGGTTGGGGTTTGGTAGATAAGGGATAGGAAGTTGGATGAAAAATTATTATTTTAAATTTATCTATTTACTCAGCTTTCATGAGGTCACAAAGAGGAATCGATTATGCTAATTATGTAGGGATTACATACATATCTGTTTAGTCCTAAGTGGTGAAATGAAAAATATATTCCTACACTATAAAGGAGAGATAAGTTTGTTTTTGAAAGAGGGAATTGACCTATACACACCTTTAAATATAGCTTATAAGGTAAATTGGAAAGGACTTTCTTTGTGGGGATCGCCAAGAGGGATACATACATCATAATTTCTCACTTGACAAAAAAATGAATCAACAAGTGAATCACCCTTCTTCAAGTATTCTACCCACTTCATATGTCTATGGTTCAACTTCCCTTAAGGTTGTTGATGTATATAAAAGCCTAATGGTCTATGTATATAATAAACTCCTAGGCAAATAGATAGTTCCTCCAATAACACAAAATTCAAATAATGGCATTAAACTTTTAGTCATACACCAAGTACTTTTTCCTAGGATAATTCAACTTCATATTGAAGAATATGATTGGTTGTCCTTCCTAAATAAAAACTACGTCCAAATAATTAATAGTTTAGAAACTAGATTTTAAGCACTGGTGTTCTTGTTCTTATTACTTCAAATTTTGAGTTAGGAAGGACAATCAATCATATTCTTCAATTTGAACCTATTTTTTACCCAAAAAATTGGTGTTTCATGTGCTCCCCCATTTTTTGAGTTCCACTAATTATTTTACAAATCTATTTGGTTGAAAGTTAGCTAAGATCATGTACTAGTACACTTTTTTTCATGATTCTTAATGAATATATTGTTTTTTACTAATTTTTTAAGTGGAGAAATCTAGAATGAAAAATAGCATCCTAATCTACTAATTTTGAGAAAAATAATCAAAAATTAAATTAATTTTCTTTCAATGTGTGTACTAGAATAAAATGCAAAATGTGAAAAAAAAAATCAAAATTGAATGAGTGGATTTGAAATGACATAGAAAAATAAATACATGTGTTTTCTAGAAAAAATGAAGACACTACTAAATGTAATTAAAGATGAAAACCTTAATGTATTTAGGTTTTTTAAAAATTGAATAGTTAAAAAGCTGAAGTAGGGCATAATTTTCATAATATTATTCTAAAATATGAACACCTGGTGGAGAGCACACTTATTTTTTATATATTTTTGGTAAAACACTAATTTAGGATCACTACAAGTAGGTCCAACCCTTTCACTTAGATATCCAAGCCTAAGGGGTGGGATTCCTAAGAAATTGAAACCAAATGTGTGTAAGTTATAATGTACATGCATTATAATTTGAAAAATGACAAAGGCAAAATATTAATGCATGGTTTTCTTTATTTTTTACAATTTATAATGAACATGAATTTTGTCTTTAGTATCCTAAACCATATTGTGTGCATGTTATAACATGCATGCTTTATGCTTGATTTTTCCTTCAAAACATTTTTGACCACTATTTTTCCCTATCTTTGCGCACTTACCCTTACATCACACTGTAGAAGAGGGGGACCAACCACACCAAGGCTCCAAGTCACGGAGAGTCGAGAGCGAAAGGCTGCCCTAATCTACCTCAAGCTGGATAAGAGTTCTTAGGTCAAAGATAGAGAATGAAGAGCACTCTCAAGTGCTTTTTTCACTCTACTAATCTAAATGTTTGGGTAGGGCTAAATGAGCCAGTTTCTAGAACCCGAATTGTACCTCAGATAGCTCTTTTCCCGAGGACAATAGTACAGGTCAGGGACGACAACGCGACATGTTGGCATCTCTCTAGGGCGCTAGTGTTTGTACGACCAGAAAGTGTGAAAGTATAGTATGGAATACAAAAACCTACTAACGGTTTGGCCAATGAAGTTTAACGTACTAAACAGAATTATAGATGACAAAATACAAGAGATAACTAAAGATATGAAGTAAGTAAAAGTGACGAAGATGAAAGTGATGAAGATTAACTCACTATGAGTCCAGTTTTCCAGCAATATCCACACGTACATGAACCTACTCACAACCAAGAGAGGGAAAATGTTGTGGTTGTATAGGGGTTTTCCTCAGTATAACCCCCGCTTTGGTGTTTCCACCTCCACGGAAAGCCAAATAGATGAAGAGAAATAGAAACACGATAAAGGAAATGTCGGAAAGGACAATATCAAACACTACAAAAAACACAATGCTACTCTACCAAACCACAACGAAAGAAGGATAGTGAAGCAATACCACCTCCACCCAAAAGCACTCAAGGCCAATGAAGGGATAATGCAAGACTACGAACTTGGAAAAGTCAACATAGTCACAGTGGTGACAAAGGAGGTCTCACAAGACACCGAGATCACAGCTTCTATGGTAGCACAACACATTCTTAGTGAATTTGATGGAGCAAAAAATCGCTAAGTGATGCTCAAGAGATCAAGCTAGTGTATGTAATTGTCCAAGAGATTGTAGAAGATGGAATGAAAATGGGAGGGAAAGAGTTGTTCTCAGGTCGATTGGAAGGTGTAGAGGCGTTACGCTTCATCTCCAATGGATAACGTAATGTCTTTGTGGATTCCAGAGGCGGGAATATTTCAAGGACGGTAGCATGCCGTGCAGATGTCTATGCGTCACAGTGCATCCTCAACAGAAACCCTCCCACCAACACAAGAGACAAGCACCAAGTGGATGCAAGGTAAGTAGGTGATGTGGAATTATTTAGTCAAGTTTGATTTTTCTAAAGTAGGGGGTGTGAAAGGGGAATTTGCGAGAGGGGTGCAAATTTTCTCCTATGCATTTTCCCCCCACTTTAGCAAGCATGAGTGTCAATAAATTTTTGATAAAGTAGATCAAAGAGTTTAGAAATGTATACCTAAACCATCAAGGAATCAGACCGCAATCTGGTGAACTCAAAAGCGTAGGGAAGGAAAATAACTCCACAGGTAATCTCTCCTGAGGAGGTGCAAACAAAGGACTCTATAGATCCTCAGAGCTATAGAGTTGATCAAAGTGCATTGAAGGCCCGCAGACCAACGATGGATAAATCCCGCAAGATGTAAGTGCTTCACAGATCCTCAGACCTGCAAAGAAGGCACCCCTAGGTACTCTCTCTTGAAGGAAGACTGATGTAAGGGGACTCTGCGGAGTCGAACTCAAAAGAAGCTTCACAGGTGCACCTGCAAAGCAACATGTTTATCCACAAACAAAACATGTTAGATATCAAAAAGAAACCATGCAGGTAGACAAGCAAGTAGACAATCACGGAGACAATCAAAAATTGAAGGAAGAGATTTCAAAGGGGTCCCTCAAGAACCCTTCAAAAGAAAAGGCATCCAATCAAGGGACACATTTTTGAAAGTGTAAGAAGATTTTTTCGCAAATCAATTCAACATTAAGGAATCCTTTTGAAAGATGTTCACTTCATCAAGGCCCCTCGCAAGGGGAAGGTCAAAACTTCACCCACAGGAGAACACACTCCCTCCTTGGAGGAAGGCTTTTTTTCAAGTTCTTTCTTTACGAACCCATGATGAAGGAAAAATATTCTACTAGGGGTCCTTGTTGAGGACTGCGATTTTTGAAAAATATTTTGAAAGGATTTTCAAGAAAAGATTCATTGGCCACTAAATGCATTTTTTGAAAATTGAAGTGACATGATAGCCCCCCCTTAGGATGTTGCATGTTGAACGCAGAGGCACGTGACATCCTAAGGAGAGAAAAGCAAGAATGAAAAAGTGATGTGGCCCATGAAACATAGTGAGATGTAATTATGGTAATGTTGTCGCACACGCGAGGGACAACACATGATTACCACAACATCACAAAGCAAGCATGAAAGATAAGAGGGCAAAGAATGAAAAAAGGAACAAAACATCATGAACAAGAGACACAGGGGCGATCTAATATTTATGGGTCAGGGTTGCTCATAAATATAGATAAATAAGTATAATAGTATATTAATGAACTGTCATCAACCCCCTACTATATCAAACCATATGAGGAATGTATGAGAAGAAAAAGTAAAAATAAAAAATTGGGTCAACATGGAAGGGAAGCCTAAATGCCCCCAACACTTTGCATCGTCCCCAATTGTCAAAAAACAATACACATAATAGAGGAAGAATGATGTAACAAATAGAGAAATTTTTACGACACAAAAAAGCTCTTGCATCCAAGCACCTACAATGGTGACAAAGGTCATCCAGGAACACATAACGCAAGCATGAGGGAACACAAACACATACACAATCTACTCTACAGATAAAGAAGATGCACACCCTAGTCCTCATCAACCAAGAGGTCGTCGGCTTCCTAATCTAGATCATTATATAGAGAAGGTGGACGAGCCTACTGTAGACACATAAAAATGACCAAGACCTGCAAGCACTATTTTACCACTTTTCATCAGGACATGATTATAGCATTTTAATTATGTTTCTAACCCACATTCAGCTATTAATTAAATAATTTATAATTATTTAATTAATTCATAATATCTCTCATTCTTCATGATTATTAAATAAATTAATCTTATTTATTTAATTTAATATGTCACTAATAGTCAAAGTCTTCTAATAATTAAATAAAGTCGTCTTATTTATTTAATTAATCCTTATCATTAATGTCCTCCTGATTATTAAATTAATATATTTTAATATATCTATTTAATATGTCACTAATTCCTAAATCCTCTCTTAATTAAATAAATTCATTTATTTATTTAATTAATTAACTACTTCTTCTAAATTAAATAATTATTTGTAATTATTTAATTATGGCATGTGACACTTTTATATTTTTAAATAAAACAAATCATTTAAAAATATCTCACATGGTTAACTGATTCTTCATTTAGTAATTAATTTCAAAAATCAATTACTAATTACCTCACAAAATCTGTATTTTGAATTAATTTAATTCAAAAAGGGAAATATTCTTCTACAAATCAAGTAATTTCTAAAATTATTGATTTTCTAAAATCTCATCCTCTTGTCTTCTGATTTTTACTAATTTCATCTCAACTGTCACATTCAGTCTTGATTTAATTCATTTAATTAAATCTTATTTACACATATGGGTATTTTTCCCTAACCCTAATTGAGAGTTGCCTTATTGAATCTTGACCTTTGATTCTAGGGCATTCTTCAATCTCTCATCTTGTCCGTACGTTCAAGATTGCATTTTCTATAAAATGACAATCTTGATCTCATTTTCGGATCCATGATCATTTACTTGAGAAACTTTTATTATAGGCATTCTTCATATCATAGGCTATTGATTACTATTTGCATATTAGAATAGAGTTTCTAGTTTGCATATTAGTTTAAGTTTAAAATCCTTCAAAAGCTTTGTTGAGGCTAGGCTTAGAGAGTTGCTCACACTAAGGCTGAGGGCATCCATCATTCCAAAGCTGGAGAAGGTGCAGTGGAAGTCAGCCATGGGATACTAGATGGGTGAGATCTTTCTTAATAGTTCTTCCATTTATTTATTTATTTCCTTTGCATTCTATTGCTTGGTTTATATTAACTTGCAGGTACAACTAATCACTTGTTGATCTTGCAGGAAGATTTTAGATCATTACATTGGTGAACTCAATATTTTAATGAATTTTTTGCAGGTGTCGTACGACTTTGAATATTTTTTTTGTAGGTTGAAGTACGGAACGACGCATTTGCAGGACAAAACAACGCAATCACTCTGTCGCATCACATTTGCAATCGCGAGCGACACAATAGCTCTGTTGCACTACAAACGAGCCTTCAAATGATGCATTTGACGCAACATGACACATCTGCAAGAAATTGAACCGCAGGTAACTGGTAATAGATTTGATTTTTTTTTTTTGGGTTGTTATTGTAATCTAGATCCGACGTATCCATGGCCAGAATTTCATTTTTTCTTCCATTTTTGGTGTTTAAAAAGAACCAACCCTAGGATAGACACATAAATTTCAATTTACCAATCCTAGGATAGGCAATCTAATTGGAATTTATCAATCTAGGGTAGCCACCAAATTTTTCTTTTTGGATTAACAATGAACACCATGTTTTCATGAAGCAACATCTTCACCTAGATTAGAAATTTTCTATTTTTGGGTTTAAAATTGAACAATCTTGCTTTGTGTGTTTTGGATAATAGGCATATGCTCTCCCCTTTACTGGGTGATCAAAAATCCAGACCTATCCCTTTTCATACTTATGCATTTAATGTTTTATTACAACCCTTAGAAGGTCTGCCATAGTGGGAAAAAGTACTCACCCTATGGGAACGACCTAAGTGGGAACACCTAAAGCCAAGGTTTCCAACCCACTATAATCAAAAGAAAGTTGTTGATGAAAATCCAACTTGACAGTAGTAGACAGGATAACCATCCCCAAAGCCTTTGTTCTAAAGGTTGGGAGGTCTCTCAAAGGAGTATATCCATTGTCACACTGAACAGAAAGACTTACTAAGAACCTAGTGTAGTAGCCAGCCGAGTCAGTAACCAAACATCGTTTTGATCACAATGCAAGGGGAGGGAAGAATCTCCCCCCCAAGACACTCACCATATAATCACCACATATTTTTTGCTCAGGGGATTCAGTATCCACTTCCGTCACCTTGAGTACGCACCTGGAAAAGACAAAAACACGGGCGCCCTCTAGGGGGTGACAAGGCTGTGTGAGTTGACGTGATTTTAAGATGTGGGTTGTGATTGCGAGGATGACCCACTTGACCATTAAGAGTGAGTCTGCTTGAACATGCACTTCATATTTTTGATTTTTGTGTTTGCCAAGGATTTTAAAAAACTTCAACAAATTAAAAATCACAAAAAACTTGTCAAAAAAAAAAAAAACTGTAAACTGTGTTTGGGTTTTTTCCATAAAATTCAATATTGCAACGCAAGTGCTTTGCTGCACCGCATTGACAAGCTACAAAGCTGCACTCACCCTAATGAGCCACACTTGAGCCATCAAGAGCCACATTAGCTCTGTTAAACCACAATTGACACTTACAGAGCCGCATTTGCCAACATTGAGCCGCAGTTGACAGACATAAACCTGCATTCGCCAGACTGTATCACAATCGACACTTCCAAAACCGCATTTGATTTTGTGAGCCGCATTTGCTATGACACATTTGCTAGAACCTGCAATTAACTTTTCACTGTCAAAACAGAAAGTCCAAAACCTGTCTTCAGTCAATCCAATCTTTCTTCACTGTTACAGTCCAAACCAAAACGGTCTATTGCTCAACTTTCCATCAATCATTGCATTTTAGATACCATTTTAGGCTCATAATAGGTTTCATTTTCATTAGATCGCATTGATAGTTTCACCATCTCCTTAGACACTCACTTTTGCAGATTTTAGGAGTTGACTCTTATCATTCATTGTCCAAACTTTGCATTCAACAATAGGTTATCATTGGATCCAATTACCTTTGTCATTTTGTTAATCCTTTGGTGAATTATTTCCCACTCAATAGTCTAGTGTGGAAATTTCACTTTGTCCTAGTTATAGTCCTTCCACGGTCCATTGGTTTTCCAAAAGTTGAATCATTGCAAGAACTTTGTTTGCCCAAGTTTGTCCTCTTTAGATCTCTCACTAGTAAGTGCATCTTAGGATCATTTATTGCATATCATTTGGCATCTCCATTTAGTGTCACTCCACTTGCATCCACAAGCCTTTTTCATAGCATCCTTTAAAAATCCAAAAAAACCAAAAACATAGTCTCATATTTAGATCATTTTTTGCCATCATCCCAAGTTGAGCAAAACTTTGTATGGTTGAAACTAGACTACAGAAAAAGAAAAGACTCATGGATTCCTTTGGACAAGACACCAACTTTTTTGGGTTCACAACTGGCATGAACTCATTTCCTAATGCCATGAACAATCCTTGTTTTGACATGAAAAATTCCAACTTCAATCCTTTTAGTGAGATGAACATCCCATTATCTCCATCACATCTTTTTGAGCCATTTATCCGACGGGATGAAAATGGGGATGTCTTTGAAGAAGACATACAAGCTGCCGCTCAAAACCCAGAAGTGGCCTCTTTTGTGGAAGAAATGGTCTTAAGTGACCCATCTAGATTCCTAGCTATGCTCCTTGACCAAGGGGCTAAGTTACCAAAGGGATTTGATCTTAACACTCTTAGACCAACTTCTCCCACTCCATTATCACACAATTCCTCCATGGGAGCCTCTTCACAAAACATCATCAACACAATCAATGCTACCTCCCTTGGTCATACTACCGCCACAACCAACACAACATCTATTGGGGGATCATCTTCCCAGACCAACACCACATCACAATCCATCCCCCAACAAACACCCACAATTCCTTCACAAACAATGGGGGCAACCACATCAAACCTCTTTGGAACCACATCTAGTTCCATGAGTACATTAGCAAACCTATTATTAGGTTCTTCAAGTGCAATAGCAACCAACTCATCCAACCCTTTTGGGAGAAATAAACGAAGAGTTTTCATTCAAGGCACCAAATCCACTTCATCACAGGCTAATACCAACACCAACATTCCTCAAAGTCAAAATCTTTTATTTGGGCAAGGCAATCAAGGCACTCAATCATACACTCCATTTGGGCATCGACAAGCTCAAAATCAACAAGGCCATCAATCTTTCACTCCATTTGGACATAAACAAAATCAAAACTAGCAAGGTCCTCAAATTCAGTCCAACATGGCAGGATATCACATCCCCACTTATGCCTCTCAAGTTCATACGCAGCAGCATATCCCTCATCAAAATACTCATTTCGAACAATCGCCTAATCACAACACTCATTTTTCTCACTGACAACCCATTCCAAATCATAACATCTCATCACAACAGCAGGGGACTCAAGCTGCCCCTATCACCAACATAGGTGATGCTACCAACCATCCCATGGTGGAAGCACTCACACAACAACTCGCTGCTCTTCAAACACAAGTGGAGACCTTGCAACAATCCAATAAAAATTCATACATGTCACATGACTTGTGTCCTTATCCGTTTGATACAAATTTGTATATGCCACCATTTCCTCATGGATATGTAGTCCCTCATTTTCCCAAGTATAAAGGAAAAACAAACCCCCTTGAACACATAAGGGAATTCACCACTAGTTGTATTGACATTGCTTATGAGCAAACTTATCTCATGAGACTCTTTTCTAGAAGTCTTGGAGGTCATGCACTAGAATGGTTCTCACTTTTGCCTAAGGGAATAAAAACATGGGACGAATTGGCAAACAAGTTTGTCAAAAACTATGCTTACAATATTGACACAGACATTGACATCGCCTCCTTATGCAAACTTACCCAAGAGAATGCGGGAGAGACTTTCATTCCATTTTTTCAAAGATGGAGAACCTTAGCAAGCAGATGTTTGGTAGAAATACCTGAAAAGGAGAAAGTAACCATGTTTGTGCAAACTCTCCTTGGACCACTAAGATATGGATTACAAGTCCATTGTTGCACCCCTTTTATTGACCTTGTTGAAAGGGGGTTCAACTAGAAAAATCCTTGATTGCCAAAGGTGAATTGAAATATGGTGGAAAAACCATCAACACAACCACCAATAATAACCCAAGTAGCTCAAATGACAAAAACAAGTACTGGGTTAAGAACAAACACATCACAAGTGATGGTGTAGTTGATGCAGAAACCATCAATGCAACAGGTCATGTACTCATAATCAAAGGAGTACACAATCAAAATGCACCTATAAATACACCGACACCAACTGCAAATGCTCTTCAAAACAATCATGCACAATCTAATCAAAGGTAGTTGCGTCAACCATGACAGTTCCAAAAGCATACATTCACCCCGTTGGGTGAACCCATCGAAACTGTCTTAAAGAAACTTCTTCAAAACGACGTCATCACGCTGGAAGAGCCAAAACCGTATGACCTTGGTCGATTCAAGTTGTCATGGTGGGATGACAATTCATTCTATGATTACCATCGTGCCAAAGGGCACAAAGCCTCCTCTTGTCGCCAATTGCAAAATCTGGTGCAAGATCTCATAGAAAACCACACCATTGAGTTGAGTGGTCAATCTTTTTCATCTAATGCAGATCATACCATACACAAAAACCCACTACAGGATCATGGTAAAGCTTCCTCGTCTGGCACAAAGCATACAAACAATCAAGCCAACCGTATCCACCCAACCTATAATACTACTCGTCCTGCATATAGTTATCCTGATGGTACTATTATTAACAATCTTCGTGCTGCTAATGAAGATGAATCTGTTAATACCATCAACATAAAAAGAGCTCCAGAATGCAATGTGACTATGTGTAAAGGCAAGGTCACTATCCCAAGTCCTTTTTCCCATCAACCAAAGATCACCATACTTGGTCCATCCACTAGACAATCCACCCCAAAACCAGAGTTCAACATTGTTGAGCAGTTAGATAAAACACTTGCTCAAATATCCATCCTTGAACTACTCCATATTTCACCTACGCATAAGGCTATCCTAGATAAAGTACTGCAAGAATCATCTGTCCCTACCAACATCGATGTCAACCACTTTGAGACCATGGTCAGATACTTGAATTCACCTCACCACATCACCTTTTTGGATAGTGACTATTCTTCACCCAAAACATCCCACAATGATGCCCTTCACATTGAAGTCTTTGTCCACAAGCATAAGGTTTGACGAGTCCTAGTAGATGGCAGAGCAGGATTGAATATCTGCTCTCTGAAATTGGTCAAAGCTCTTAGTTTCTCCGAGGCATGTGTAGATGCTAAAAAAAGCATCGTCATCAAAGCATATGATGATAAAGAACGTGCTTCTAAAGGCGTTATTACAATTCCACTTCGAGTGGGACCAGTCATCATAGATACCACATGCCAGGTCCTGGATCATGATATCCACTATAATATATTACTTGGTCACCCTTGGATTCATACTTTAAAGGAAATTCCATCCACGTACCACCAATGCCTCAAATTCCCTTTTGATGGAACTGAGATCACTATCCCTGGAGATCCTAATCCATTTCAATACTGCACCAACCTATGAGCTACTGCTAAGCACCAGGTACCCATCAATCGAGATGCCTCATCTTCCACCGCATCCAAATATATTGACCCAATGACACTCATGAAATCATCCATTCCATCATCTTCTACCACACCATCTCCATCGACTTCCATCCCAAGTAAAGATATTCAGATCTAGGACCTTGGTTGTGGGGAATTTAAATTAAATATGGCTTATTGTATAACTACAATACCGAAGCCACCTAAAGTCTATGGAAGACCATGTTTTGCAATTGAGCCCAAAGTAACTTTCAATGTTCCACCAAAAATTTTTTTTACACGATGGGGTGATATGGGTGATGAAGACATCATTGACATGGATAACTGGATCTACAAAGACCCAACAGAGTTATCTCCACTACCGTTGCATCTTTATGGCAAAGGATATGATATATGTAAAGCCCAAGGTTTTGATGGGACAAGCGGCCTTGGAAAGAACAACAATGGAAGAAGGGAACCTATTATTATAACGAAAAGACCAAGATACATAGGGCTAGGGTTCAACCAACTCGGAACTGACGATCAATGTATCTATGAATTTTCAAGTAAGGATGTAATGGCAATAGAAAGTGTAGGGACAAGCGAAGAATCCCTAACCGAAATAGACTCAAATGAATGGGAATGGGGATCTGACAAAACCGTCAATGACTATGACATTGATGAACTATTCTTAGAACCTGGCCAACCTTCCTTTGAAGAACGATTCCACCAACAATATAACATTGACCCTATTGACCGACATTCTAAAGACAAGAAATGGGTAAGCATTCCTTGGAACCCAGAAGAACATAAAGTGTCATTGGCAATACCTGAATCATCCCACCCCATTCCTGAGCCCACCCAGGAGCCTAACCTACATGAACCCATTATCCATACTTCTAAAATACCTACCACTAGTCACAATGATGATAATTTCATCCCATATTATGATTTTGAATTTGATTCCCCTAACTCAGAGTATGGAACATCCATTGCATTAGACACAGAAGTGGAAATTGACAACTTTGCCTATACACTTGAGGCATCAATTTGCACACTTTCCACATCTTCCCCATCCTTTACCAACACTAACGATGGAATCCCCCTTGTGTACCCACAACTAATCGACTAGGACCAACATGATCCACCGGTGATGGACATATTTCAAAATGACGAGGCAATTGCAGAATTCATGGGACTAAGAGATGTTATTCCATGGGGGGATCACAAAATAGGATTCTCTATTGATCTAGATTGTGCACCTTACTTCAGGGAGACGGTGCAATCCTCCAGTTGCAAAAATACAAAAAAGAAAAAAGAAAAAGAAATGCCTTTAGGTGAAAACTGCAAGCCACCTTCTAGCAGTAAAATAGTAAAACAAAGGATGCATCTGAAGGTGAAAAACTCTCTGAGGTGCCTAAGGGTGGAGGATTGGACTTTCTCCCTATAAGAAAGGAAAAATTGGCCATGCTCATTGAGGATACAATAGAAGTTAACATAGCCACACCAGAGAATCCCAAAATGATTCTCTTGGTCGCATCATTATCAGATGAAGAAAAACCTGAGTTTACACAATTCTTCATAGAGAGAAAAGTTAACTTCACACGGTCATATGCTGACATGCCAGGGCTTGATCCTGAATTAGTTTTGCATCATCTTCCTTTAATCCCAGGAATCAAGCCAATCAAACAAAAGTTGTGCAAGATGCACCCACAGATAGCACTACTTGTCAAGGTAGAATAAAAAAAGTTATTGGATGCTGAATTCATAAGATCAATTGATTATGCGGATTGGATATCAAACATTATTCTTGTTACCAAGCCGAATGGACAAATCCATATCTACACAGATTTCAGAGATTTAAACAAAGCTTTCCCAAAGGATGGCTTCCCCTTACCAAACATAGACATGATTGTTGAACTCATGGCAGGATATGAGATGCTATCTCTCATGGATGGCTTTTCTGGCTATAACCAAATCTGGATTGCAATAGAGGATCAACATAAAACAACATTCACTTGTCCTTGGGGAACATACTGTTGGAACATCATGCCTTTTGGCCTAAAGAATGCAGGTGCTACCTACCAAAGGGCTATAAAAACAATCTTCCATGACATGATGCACATTCTAATGGAGGATTATGTGGATGACCTATTGGAAAAATCCTTGACAAGGACAGAACATCTTAAAGTCTTAGACAAAATTTTTAGATGGCTTGAGGATTACAAGGTTAGATTGAACCCAAAGAAATGTGTCTTTGGAGTGACATCAGGTAAGTTGTTGGGATACATAGTTTCAAGATGAGGCATTGAGGTTGATCCTGCAAAAGTAAAAGCAATTCTTGACATGCCTCCACCAAAGGGAATCAGTGAGCTGTGCACACTTTAGGGTAGATTGCAATCTATTCACCATTTCATTGCATAGTTGGCAGACAAGTGTCAACCATTCCAATATCTACTATGCAAAAGCATTCCTTTTGTATGGACATATAAGTGCAACATAGCCTTTGACCAAATAAAAGAATATCTGTTGACACCACCAGTGTTGATGCCGCCTATTGAGGGAAAACCATTAATCCTATATGTCTCTACAACGACAAATGCATTGGGGGAATTATTGGTGCAAAATGACCATGAAGAAAAAGAAAGAGCCATATATTATATCAGTCGCACACTAATTGGATATGAGCTCAATTACACAACTATTGAAAG
Organism: Sequoiadendron giganteum; assembly: GCA_007115665.2. Lineage (NCBI taxonomy): Eukaryota > Viridiplantae > Streptophyta > Pinopsida > Cupressales > Cupressaceae > Sequoiadendron > Sequoiadendron giganteum. The sequence continues at coordinate 152,580,098 of CM021107.1, read as the reverse complement.
GGCATACCTTGCAATTGTTTTCGCGGCACAAAAATTAAGACACTATATGCTAAGCCATCAAACACATTTAGTGGCAAAGATTGACCCATTAAAATATCTTTTGAGTTGAGCAACATTGACAAGCCGTTTGGCAAAATGGGTCATGATATTAAGCAAATATGACATATAGTATGTGGAGCGCAAGGCTATAAAGGGTCAAGTAATAGCGGATCAACTGGAAGATGCACCAATCCAGGCTACTCATCCATTGATAACTGATTTTCCTGATGAGTCTATTTTCCACGTAGAACCAACTTCACCATGGAAACTATACTTTGATGGGTCCCACACGAGTCATGGCTCAGGAGCTGGCATATTATTTATCACACCACAAGGGGATTCAATTCCTAAATAATTTCGGATTGCCTTCCCTTGTACAAATAATATTGTGGAATACGAGGCATTGGTCACAAGTCTCAAGATATCAATCAAATGGAAAATTCAGACATTGCTCGTATTCGAGGATTCTCAACTAGTCATCAATTAGGTGAATGATGACTATGAAACAAAGGATGAGAAGTTGCTTCCCTACAAAAGAATGGTGGATAGTTTCTTGATGTATTTCAAAATGATTGCATTTGAACAAATCTCGAGGAGACAAAATAAAGTAGCCGATGCAATGGGGACCATTGGATCTCTCCTAGACATCCCTAAGGATGTGTCACAATTTGAATTCTTAGTGGAATAGTTGTTGATGCCTGCATACATTATTCCAGAGTCTGAAATTGTGTGCAAGATTGTTGGTCCCGGTTCACCTTGGTATCAAGACATATATGAGTATCTTAAAACCCAGACCCTCCCACCCAACCTATCTAACAACCAAAGAAAATCCTTTATTTGAAAAGCGGCTAGACATACCATCGTCAGTGACACCTTATACCACCGTGGCTTTGACAACACCCTTCTTCGTTGTCTCGACACTGATGAAGCCCAAATGACCTTACGAGAAGTACATGAGGGTATATGTAGATCTCATTTGAGTGGTCCAACCTTAGCTAGGAAAGTCACCAGACTAGGATACTACTGGCCGACATTAGAAAAAGATGCTCTTCAATTTGTCAGAACATGTTAGAAATGCCAGGTGCACAGTGATCTGATTCATGCACCTACACAAGAATTGAGACCTATCACTTTTCCATGGCCTTTTGCATAATGGGGACTTGACCTCGTGGGTAAGATCCATCCATCCTCTTCAAATGGCCACAAATTCATAATAACTACCACTGAGTATTTCACTAAGTGTATTGAAGGCATCCCTCTCACTTACATTACCAATAAACAAATATCCAAGTTTATCCTAAATACATCATTTTCCGGTATGGTGTCCCACAATCCATCATCACAGATAATAGCAGTCCATTCAAAAATCAAGACGTTTGTGAACTCTATGAGCGATTCCACATCCAGCACCACTTTTCCACCCCATACTACCCACAAGGTAATGGCCAAGTTGAGGCATCAAATAAAAAAATCCTTCACATTCTAAAGAAGATCGTCAATGACGCTAGCCAAGATGGGCACCTACAACTCAATCCTACTTTATGGGCCTATCATACCAGCATTCGTACCCCTACTAGAGCCACTCCATTTTCCCTGGTTTACGGATCTAAGGCCATATTACCCATCGAGGTCGAAATTCCTTCTCTCCTTGTTTCTTTGAAAGAAATGATTAATGATGAAGAGTACAGACATACTCATCTCCATGAGCTAGAAATGTTACAAGAAAGACGGAAAAATGCCTTAAATCATCTACAGGCATGTCAAAATCGTCTCTGCAGAAGTTATAACAAAAGAGTCATGGTGAAAATTTTTGAAATCAATGACTTGGCTTTCATGTAGAATCCTAGAAATCAAGCAGACCGTGAAAAGCTTGGTAAGTTTGAGGCTAATTAGCTCAGTCCTTATATCATTACTGCTACATTTGGTTCCAGAGCTTATCAGTTGGCCACATCTGATGGAGAACAACTAACATAACCTATCAATAGATTACACCTCAAAAAGTTCTACACATAGCACCAAAGAGCTTGGCTTAAAACCTACAAAATATAAAAAAATTGAAAAATACAAAAAAATCATCCCTTGATGAAAACCTAGCAAACAAGCGTCTTGGTGACACAAAAAAAAAAAAAATCAATCAAAAAATGGCAAAAATAGTAAAAAGAAATGAATTCATCCAATAGTGAAAACCTGGCAAACAGGTGGTTTCGATAAGTACCATGGTGAAAACCTGGCAAACAGGCGCCATGCGTAGTCAATCATTGTTTCAGCATCTACTATTACTCAAATCGACCTCTACCCATTTGTCATAATCACAAAGGTCTGACACATTCACGACATCCGTCCTAAGTCCTATCAATTCTGACCATGGCTAACATTTGGTTGACATTATTCCTTGCATATCTTTGCCTTTACCTGGCGTCTACCTATCTCCATATCATTGAACTTGGGTATTCCTCGACTTGTCTGGGGGCAAGAACTTTATCATGTAACTACAGTGGGTACCGCACATGATCCTGCATTCTCAAAAGGTCCTGAAAAAATCCTAAAAATCGGAAAAAGTCCTAAGAAAATCCTAAAAATCTGAAAAAGTCTTGAAAAAATCATAAAAATCTGAAAAAGTCCAAAAAAAAGACCTAAAACTCAGAAAGCGTTCTAAGAAAATACAAAAACATCCAAATCAATGTCAAAATCCAAAATCAAAGTCCATCTGATCAATTCAATCGATCACATCAATCAATCTTTTGTCCATGTCCGAACTACGTTGTCTCTGCGCTTTTGCTACATAGGCAAGATTCATCTTTGAATCCCCAGGACATTAGGTCAGTCCTTCTAGGTTTGTCAAAATAAAATCATGATTCAAACTTTTGTCCTTTGGACAATGTCATTGGTCGTGTCAAACTACGAGGTCTCTGAGTGCACGACGTAGGCAAGGCCATCAATCAATGGACCCCTGAGGCCACACTAGGTCAGTCCATTAGGGTTCTTGGCACTACACATTCACACATGTCAAACTATCTCCAAATCAACTGAATCTCATGTCAATCTTGAGCTATCAGTCTTTCAAAAATCTGTTTCATCAGCAATCTCAGTCAACTCAGCATGTCAGCAATGACATGTAGTCAAAATCATATCAAAATAATTTATCATGGCAAAACTTTGAGTTCTTCTTCAAGATGTGTCCTTCTGAAGAGCAACTCTTGTCACTTCTTTATGCTTTTGGATGTGTCCTTCCTAAGCATCATCATCATCATCTAGCAATTTTTGATGGATTCTCCTAACTTTGAGAATCAATCTCCTAGATATCAATGTCATTTAGGATGTGTCCTTCCTAAATTTGATATCGCTCGACATTTGACAAACATCTGACATTAAAACACTTGGAAAACACTTGGCAAACTTTTGTTTTTTCTGTCTTTTGATAATTATCATGATATCAGTTCCTTATGTCCTAGGAACCATGACATATCATGATGTTTATCCTTGACTACTTATCACTCTACTATTAGTTTTCCAGGATGTCCTGACTTCAGGATTTAGAGAAGCAACAACGTAGTACAATGATTTTACTGTCTCTTTTACTATCATGTGGCTAGTTTCTCAAGGATGTCCTCTCATCAGGATTTAGAGAAACAACGACGTCTCATGATTGATTTGGTTTTTCTAGTGGTTGGTCATGATAAAGTGACTAGGGGCAATTGTGTTCCTTGCATGAGTCATGATCATCCTTTGTCTATGACTGTTGATCTACGTGATGGTTCGACCTTGCACACTATTGATCTATGTCATATCATAGTGTTTCTCGACCATCATGGCATTTTCGGCCAATGATGATTACAAAGAAACAACTAGAATAGCACTATAGCAAAGCTTTTGAAGGATTTTTATTTTTCACACTAACATGCATATCTTTCTTCGCACTAACATCCATCTTCATCTTCTCTTCTAGAGTTCTCTGACGATATCCTATGACATACAAAAACAAAGCTGCATACATAATGGCATGATCATTTCATATTCACATCTGCATATATCAGATACCATAATTCACATTGCATAAACATTATCATTTGCATCAACATATAAGCATCATAAATAAACATTTACATCAGCATCACATCAACATTACACAATGCATACATAACCACATCCATAATTGCATTCATAAACATAAGCATAATATCCATACATCTCATAGCATCATAAAAGCATCACATAAGCATCTCATAAAAACATAGAATACCATAACACATTACATCATATAAGCCACATCAAAATTGCATCACATATATAATCTCAAAAAGTGTTATGTCACAGGATAGAGTCAAATGATATCGCAAAAATAGAGCTCGCGGGCTCGAATATCAAAATATATATGTGTCTAAAGCAATTCCTAAGATGGCCCTCCTCCATCTCGTGGAGGTGAATTGCAAGGTAACTATGACTAATCCATCAGATGAATAGTGAACTAAATGGGTGTCCTCTCCAGTGTCTCACTCTGAGATCCTGTAGGATTAGTAACAGGAGGCTGACTCTGCTCTATCTGCTACCCTAAAGACACTGACCTGTGACCATGCTCTAACCGATGACCATGCTCTGATCTGTGGCTATGCCCTGATGAATGTATATGAGAGATGTGAGATATGTGGCCTGAAGACTACCCCAATGTAGTGGACCCTTCAGCACTAGTGTGATTACTACTGTGGGACCTGCTGCTGTGAGTCTGACTGCCACTACCTATCCTGCTATAGGATTGGGACAACCCTGGGTCCTATCTATTTGGCGGAACGACCTGCTCATATAATGTCGTGTATCAGCCCCTGCTCTCTGCTACCCTTTCCAACTCTCGAGCCATGTCCCCCGTCGGTCCAGCTCATAACTCTGCAAAATCTGAAACCCACCACTCTAACTCTTGTCGCCGAATGATAGCCTGATCCCTCTCAACCCGAGTGACCTCTGGCTCTGCTGCCAAGGCCTTGTTCTGAGACAAGGCCGCACCGAGTCTACTCTATAAGTCTATGATCCACTGATCAATGGTAGCATCCACAGGAAAAATGGGTGGTCTATCACCCTCATCATCCCCAAAGATCATGCGCTCCCATAGTCGCTGATCTGCCTCGTCCTCCTCCTCATCCTCCTCATCTCTCTCCCCCTCAGCCCAGATCTCCTCCACATCTATGTCAAGAGGATGTCCCCCAACAAGTGGATCCACCTCTACTCACTCCTCCGCCACCACCTCTACCTCCACTCTCTCCTCTGCAGCCTCTACCTCCACTCTCTCCTCCACCACCACCTCCACTCTCTCCTCCACCACCACCTCCACCTCCTCCTCAAACACCACCTCCACCTCCTCTAGCCTCCTCGGCTTTCACCTCTGGCTCTCTCTCCTCCCCCTCCTCCCAAATGGGTGAAAATGGTACAACACCCACTCTCTGTCTCACTCTCATGGGTTGCCTCCGCCCTCGGTCATCTCTCCTCCTCCTGGCACCCCTGCCATCTCCTCCACTGCCATCGTCACCTCCTCCACCTCCTCCACCTCCTCCACCTCCATCTCCCACATCTCTCCCTCCATCCTTGCCTCCATCTCTACCCCTGACACCTCTGCCATATCTCCCTCCATCTCTGCCACCCTGACCTCTCCTCGGTACTCGCGGAATAACTGATCTCCTATTAATGGGCAGTGGACCATCTGGATCTGTCAAAGGAATGGGTCTGTGAACCTACCACTAGGTGTCAAACTCAGCCGATGTGCCTGCATTTGTTGGACCCCCTCTCCATGCCCACTGAACTACCACCAAACTATCTACTTGCTGTTCTACAATGGTCATCAATATGGGTGGCCCCCACATGGTCTCTCTGGAAGACCGAGCATACTGTGTTGTGCCTACTAGCACAATCTACTGCTCCCCAAACTGTCATAGTACTCGCTGGGGTAGGTACATCTCAATGATCCGTTGTGTCTACATCGTGCGGCTAATAAGGTACCGAAACTATCTACAAAAGGAAAAGTGGCCATCCTCAACTAACCACTGGGCACAATCTCTGTATGGCCTCCACACAAAACTAATCATCGTGTCTATCTGATGACGCTAGTACCCGGTATCTCCAACACGAGTTTGGCTGACTAATCCTGCATACAGATAAACGTATGGCATCCCATCACCTAACTGTTGCATCTATATCGGCAGTCACAAAATGGGAATGTGCTCCCATACCCAAATCATGAGTAAGGTAGCCCCGTAGCTGATACTGTGACCCTGGAGATAGACTACCTCATGCAACTGGTGGTACAACATGACCAACAAGCATGGCCCCCAAGTGAAAATAGTCCTTTGTGACCTCATGCAAACAAGAAAATCCCCCCAACCAATGGGAAATCTGTGACCACGACGATCTGGGATTAGCAATCCAATGATCAAAGTCATGAGTATGGCATCGAATCAGGGAAATCGGTCGGCTACAACATCCCAGCCGATCTCATAACTATCCAAAGTCAGCTGCGCACCATCGGTACCCTCATACCTCTTTATCAAGACTTGTCGCCCTCAGTGTGGATCGTAGACCACCCTCTCTCTACTAATCGGAATGCAAAGAATGCGGTAAACATCCTCCAAAGTCACAGTCACCTCTCCAGTAGGTAGGTGGAACAAGCAGGTCTCAGAATGCCACCTCTCGCAAAGATTAGTAAGCAAACCTCTGTTTGCCTGAATAACGGGCATGTACATCACATGGTATAGGTCAAGGGCCATCAATCATTGTCTCTGTCTATCGCTGAGACAATCTCAAAAAGCATAGGTAGCTGGCCAGAACTCTCATGTATAAATGGGCACAAGCTGACTCTGCACAAGGAAAGGCCAAGGATTAGAACATATTGAGAAGCATTATGGAAATTTTGGTACTACTGACAAGTCAAGGGTACATAAAAATTAATCTCGGCAAAAGTTAAATATGGTCAACTTCAATTGTGTCACGTTGACTGGAAATGCATCACAATGTTTCAATTGCGGCTTGGGGCAAATCAAATGTGTTACAATACATCAAATGCATCGTTCTGACCATCAAATGCATGAGAGAACAAAAAATGCATTAGTCAAGCTATCGAATGCGCGATTCAACAGCATATGCGTCGTGAGACATGTCAAATACGTCGCAAATTTGCAAATGCATTGCAAAATCTTGCGATTGCGTCACAATTTTTCGATTACATCATTTCAACTTTCGAATGTGCAATCACACAAAATAACCTATGCTACCCATTGCACTTGCGTCACGACACAATCAAATGTGGTGAACATGAAGGAATTTGTGGCTTTCGCAATAGCATTTGTGTCACACTGCAATTGTTTTCCCCCCATTTTACCCTCATAAATGCATGATAGAGTACTTACCAGTGCCCTTGCACCCTTGGGTCGTCGAAATGTGCGCACGCGATATCCACGGTGTGTAGTCATAGGGATCACCATCATCTCTCAGAGCTCTAGTTTCTGATATATTCTATATGCAAATGAGAAAATGACATTTGGATTGACCTTTTCAACATATTTATAGGTTGAAAATTAGGGTTTTGACCTAGTAGGTCCTACTGGAGGCTCATTTGACCATCTTTGACCGGCATTTTGGCTACCTTAACATTCTTCATTTCTAAATTGGATCGCGCCATCACTTTTTTGGTAATTATTTGAGCTAATTGGGATATTTTCCAAATTTTTCCGACCGCGGGTCGAAATTTGAAAATTTTCCCGAGGGGGCATAGACACTCCATACCTTCACTGGGGCATATTTTGGACTTGTTTTCTTTGCCACAATGCAAGAAGCTGCATTATGACAAAGAGGGGCAAATGTAGACACATAAAAATGACCAAGACCTGCAAGCACTATTTTACCACTTTTCGTCAGGACATGATTATAGCATTTTAATTATGTTTCTAACCCACATTCAACTATTAATTAAATAATTTATAATTATTTTATTAATTCATAATATCTCTCATTCTTCATGATTATTAAATAAATAAATCTTATTTATTTAATTTAATAGGTCACTAATTGTCAAAGTCTTCTAATAATTAAATAAAGTCATCTTATTTATTTAATTAATCCTTATCATTAATGTCCTCCTGATTATTAAATTAATATATTTTAATATATCTATTTAATATGTCACTAATTCATTTATTTATTTAATTAATTAACTACTTCTTCTAAATTAAATAATTATTTTAATTATTTAATTATGGCATGTGACACTTTTATATTTTTAAATAAAACAAATCATTTAAAAATATCTCACATGGTTAACTGATTCTTCATTTAGTAATTAATTTCAAAAATCAAATACTAATTACCTCACAAAATCTATATTTTGAATTAATTTAATTCAAAAAGGGAAATATATTCTTCTACAAATCAAGTAATTTCTAAAATTATTGATTTTCTAAAATGTCATCCTCTTGTCTTCTGATTTTTGCTAATTTCATCTCAACTGTCACATTCAGTCTTGATTTAATTCTTTTAATTAAATCTTATTTACACATATGGGTATTTTTCCCTAACCCTAATTGAGAGTTGTCTTATTGAATCTGGACCTTTGATTCTAGGGTATTCCTCAATCTCTCATCTTGTCCATCTGTTCAAGATTGCATTTTCTATAAAATGACAATCTTGATTTCATTTTCGGATCCATGATTTATTTGTTTAACATACTTTTATTATAGGCATTTCATTCCCACACTTTAGGCTTTTTATTTATTTATTTGCAATAATAGGAGTAATATTATAGATTGCATTAGTTTATTGTTCAAATCCTTCAAAAGCTTTGTTGAGGCTAGGCTTAGAGAGTTGCTCATACACTAAGGCTGAGGGCATCCATCATTCCAAAGCTGGAGAAGGTGCAATGGAAGTCAGCCATGGGATACTAGATGGGTGAGATCTTTCTTAATAGTTCTCCCATTTATATATTTAATTCCTTTGCATTCTATTGCTCGGTTTATATTAACTTGCAGGTACAACTAATCACTTGTTGATGTTTGTAGGATATTTTAGGTCATTACAATAGGTTTCAGGGTTTAGGGTAGAGGGTTGATGGGTTAGGATTTAATGAGGGAGAGACTTGAGAGAGAGAGAGGGATAGAGTGGGAGAGAGATAGAGGGTATAGGGTAGAGCGTAGACGATTTATGGGTTAAGGGTAGAGGGTAGAGGGTTAAGGGTAGAGGGGAGAGATAGGATTGAGTGAGTGAGAGAGAGAATGGAGAGAGGGAGAGGTTGTAGGAGAGAGATAATTAAGAGAGTGAGAGAGAGGGAGGCAGTGGGAGAGATATACATGATAGAGGGTAGAGGGTTGAGAATTAAGGTATAGGGTTGAGGGCCTATAGGGTTGATGGTTTATGGTATTGGGTTAAGGGACAAGGGTTGAGGGTTGAGGTTTGAGGGTTGGGGGTAGAAGGTTTAAGGGTTTAGGGTTGAGGGTAGAGGGTTTATGGTTTGAGGGTATAGGTTTTTGGGTTTAGGGTTGAGGGTTGAGGGTTGAGGGTTTAAGAGTAAAGGGATTAAGGGTTGTGGGTTGAGGGTAGAGGGTAGAGAGAAAGATAGAGAAAAGACACCTATAAAAGCTCAACTTTATCATAATGCAAGCATATTTTGAAGTTGTATAGATACGACCATTATTTTAGAAAGAAATAATGCACTCACATTATAACACAAGAACACTATAATGCAATTGCATTTTGGCTCGCTCAAAAAATGATAAAAAACTCAATATACTCATGATCTCAAGGCTCAAATTCTGCATATTCTCTTGGTTTTGCACGTGCTCTGACAAAAAAGAGCTTTTTGATGATGTTGTGAAGTGTGCATGCATGTTTTTCACATTCCACCACCTTTTTCATGATCTTTCCACCACCTTTGCACAAAATAGCAGAGTTTTCACGTTAAAAGGCATGCAATATCAATTCAAGTCTTAATTCTATTCAAATGTGATATAAAATTGAAGTTTGGAGGGGAACAAGGTTTTGAAAAAATCAAATTGTTGAGGAGTTTGAAGAAAGAAGAAGTAAAGATTACATAATTGGGTAGAACTACTCCATTTGAAGCTCTGGTTTTTTAGGTATGTGAAATCTTTACACATTTTCTTTCATTCTATTATGGCTTACTTTCATTTTTGTTATTTTTCATATTCCATGTTGATCATTGTTTTTTTTTCATTATAACCTTAGCTTGTCAATGAACATTTTAAATTACACAATTCTTTACACTTGCCAATTATATTTTTAAACCACATCTCTTTGAGGCATTTTGTTTAACAATTGACTTACCTTGTGTATGCTTCCACATTTTAGTATACACATATATATGAAATAATTTATAAGGAAGTAAAATAAAACTTCATTTCTCAATCCTTTACTATGGATGTTAATACCACTCTCCAAATATTTCATTTTGGTATAGGCATGGGGGATGTTGGAAAATGTAGTTGAATTTGGTTTTACTCCTACAATTTGCATATGCTTGAAATTTTCTAAAGCATTTTCAATAAATCTATTTTTTGCATATCCTAAAATGATTATAGTCCATGAGGACATATCTTATTGAGGTATTTTGTCAAATAGTTATACCAAGTAGTTGATTGCATTGTCTATCCTACCAAATTTTCCATATATGTCTCTAAAAAATTGGAATATAATCCTCCCACATTGATAGATCTTTGAATCTATTTTGGTTTTCATCTCTATTTCTAAATTGACCTCATCACTAAACCTACCTCACCACTTATGTTATGATATATTTTAAATGTTTCCTTGATTAATCTACCTACAAGGGATTCTAACCCTTCTCTCCACTATTTCAAGACTCTTTATTCAAGGTGAAGTTAGCAACATGGGGAAAGGTGCATCCTATCTTGCAATCATGGCTCAAAATGGAATCATGGACAAGGAATTTGAATTGTTCGAAAATAAATTTTTTGTATAAATGTATGAAAAATGTGGTAGCATTGAAAAGCTAGTGAGCTCACTCACTAGCTTACAAATGTGGTAGGGTTCAAAACGTAGCGGCAACATATGCCTCATAGAAATGGGGTCTCATAGTGATGTACATCACCATGAGACCCTATTTCTATGAGGCATACACTGCCCCTACCTTTTCAACCCTACCGCACTGGCAAGCTAGTGAGATCTACTAGTTTTCCAATGCAGTAGAGTTGACAAGGTAGGGGTAGCGTATGCCTCATAAAAATGGGTTCACCGAATTGGAAAATGTTAAATACAAGCAGTGCAAAGTTGCAAAGTGGTGTAATTTTTATTCTACAACTCATGTGACCAAAAAGGCTATTTGAATGCATCTATATAGGTGGGTTTATGCTAGGCATGGTCATTTTTCACACACAAACATGTGGAATCACTCCGAGCTACATTCAACCGACAAAATCCGTTAAAAGTCCAAAGTGCAAATTAGTTGTAATCTTCAATAGGTTGTTACTCAAATGCCGTGACGCTTAGAAAATTCTTGTTTGAGCCTATGAGATCATGTTGGTCCCCTCTAAAATAAGATCTCTTGTGTTTTGCTATCTTAGAGCCATTTTCCCATGGTGGAGAATTTTCACTTGGGGAAAAAGTTGTCAAATGCAAGTAGTTGAAAGTTACAAAGTGGTGTAACTTTTGTTTGGTAACTCGTGTGACCAAAAGAACTATTCCAACATGTCTGGATGGTTACGTTTATAGTAGGAATGGTCCTCTTTTTCACCCAAACACATGGAATCGCTCTAAGCTACGTTCAACTGGAAGAATCCCTTAAGAGTTCAAAGTGCAAAATGACTACAAACTTTAGCATGTTGTTACTTGGATACCGTAATTCTTAGAAACTTCTCCTCTGAGCCTATGTGATCACACTGGGACTCTCTACAATAACCTCTCTCCATTTTTTCTATCTTAGAGGTGTTTTCTTGTGGTGGTTAATTTTCACTTGGGGAAGAAGTTGTCAAATACAAGTAGTTGAAAGTTGCAAAGTGGTGCAACTTTAGTTCTACAACTTGTGTGACCAAAAAAAATGTTCCAACACATCAGAAGGTTACATTTACACTAATTATGGTCCTCTTTCACACCCAAACATGGGGAATCACTCTAAGCTACATTCAACCAACATAATCCCTTAAGAGTCCAAAGTGCAAAATGGCTGCAAACTTCAACATGTTACTCAGATATCGTGATTCTTATAAACTTATTTTTTGAGCCTATGTGATCACATTGGGATCTTCTACAATTAAATCTCTCAATTTTCACTATCTCGGTGGCATTTTCCTATGGTGGCAAATTTCACTTAGGGAAAATTTTGTCAAATACAACATTTGAAAGTTGCAAAGTGGTGCAACTTTTATTTTCTAACTCGTGTGACCAAAAAAACTATTCAAATTCTCTTATATGGGTACATTTACACTAGGAATGGTCCTCTTTTGCACCCAAACACATGTAATCGCTTCGAGCTACATTCAACCGGTAGAATCCTTTTAAAGTCCAAAGTGCAAAATGGCTACAAACTTCAACCTGTTGTTACTCAAATACCATGATGCTTAGAAATTTTTTCATCTAAGCCTATGGAATAAAATTGGGCCCTTCTACAATAATCTCTCTTGATTTTCACTATATCGGAGACGTTTTCCTATGGTGGAAAATTTTCACTTGGGGAAAAAGTTGTCAAGTGCAAGTACTTGAAAGTTGCAAAGTGGTGAAACTTTCAGTATGCAACTCATGTGACCAAATGAAATATTCCAACACATCTAGATAGGTAATTTTATCCTAGGCATGGTCATCTTTCACTCACAAACATGCAGAATCACTCCAAGCTACATTCACTTGATAGATCCCTTAAGAGTCCAAAGTGTAAAACGGTTGCAAACTTCAACATGTTGTTACTTAGATACCGTGATGATTACCAAATTCTCGTCTGAGCCTATAGGATCATGTTGGGCCCCTCTATAGTAAAATTTCTCGGTTTTCAATATATCGGTGGCATTTTCCCATGGTGGCGTATTTTCACTTGGGAAAAAGTTGTCAAATGTGAGTAGTTGAAAGTTGCAAAGTCGTGAAAATTTTATTCTGCAACTCGTGTGACCAAATGAACTATTCCAATGCATCTAGATAACTATCTTTACACTAGGAATGGTCCTCTTTCACACCCAAACACACAAGGAATTGCTCTGAGCTACATTCAATTGATAGAATCCTTGAAGAGTTCAAAGTGGAAAATAGCTAAAAACTTCAGCATGATGTTACTTAAATACAATGATGCTTAGAAACTTATCATTTGATCTTATTGAATCAAGTTGGGCCCCTCTATAATAACCTCTCTCAGTTTTCACTATCTCAGAGGCATCTTATCATGGTGGCAAATTTTTACTTGGGAAAAAAGTTGTCAAATGCAAGTAGTTGAAAGTTGCAAAAAAGTGCAACTTTCATTATGAAGCTCATGTGACCAAATGAACTATTATAATGCATAAAAATGGGTAATTTTATGCTAGGAATGGTTCTACTTTTCACCTCAACACATGGAATCTCTCTGAGCTACATTGAACCGACATAATCCATTAAGAGTTCAAAGTGCAAAATGGTTGTGAACTCCAACATGTTGTTACTCGGATATCATTAAGCTTAGAAACTTATCATCTAAGCCTATGGGATCATGTTGGGCCTCTCTAAAATAACCTCTCTTAGTTTTCACTATCTCAAAGGTAGTTTTTCGTGGTGGTGAATTTTCACTTGGGGAAAAAATTGTCAAATGCAAGTAGTTGAAAGTTGTAAAGTGGTGCAACTTTCATTCTGCAACTCGTATTACCAAATGAAATATTCCAACACATATGGATGGGTTTTTTTACGCTATTAATGGTCTTCTTTCACACTCAAACATGTGAAATCACTCTAAGCTACATTCAAAAGACAAAATCCCTTAAGAGTCCAAAGTGTAAAATGGTTGCAAATTTTAGCATGTTGTTACTCGGATACCATGATACTTAGAAACTTATTTTCTGAGCTTATGGAGTCATGTTGGGCCTGTCTACAATAACCTCTCTCATTTTTCACTATGTCAAAGGTGTTTTCCCGTGGTGGCAAATTTTCACTTGGGGAAAAAGTTGTCAAATGCAAGTAGTTGAAAGTTGCAAAGTGGTGCAACTGTCATTCTGCAACTCATGTGACCAAACAAACTGTTCCAACACATTTAGGTCACTATTTTTATGCTAGGAATGATCCTCTTTCACACCCAAATATGTTGAATCAATTCAAGCTACATTCAATCCGTAGAATCCCTTAAGATAAATGTTTAAAGACTATTCAAGATAAATCTTTGCATAATAATGTGTCAAAAAGTTAACTACGCATCATATACTATGAATATTATGTTTTACAAGTGTTGTGAAGATTATGTATCCTTTTTTTAATTAAGTTGTTTGAATCAAAAGATTTAAATATATTGGAACATTTTTATGAAACATATCATGGAATACCAAATGAAAACATGTTTTTTTGTTTTAGATAAAACATTTCATGCAAATATTTGGATTAAACTGAATTAAGATATGTAAGAGAAAGGGAGAATCAAGAAATAAATTTCTCAAGGATCTTAAATAAGCCTTCTCTCTCATTGCAATTTTGGCTGGATTATTGCTTTCAAAGTATTGGGAATGTTTTGCCTATTTTCTAGTTGGCAGTTTCCATTGTAGAATGCTCATCCCTTGATATGTATTATACTCATTTTTAATCAATTATCAAGTTAATAATCAGTGCATTTATTTATAGTTAATCTTTTCTTTTCAATTTGTGCAATTTTGTAATTTGTAAGTCTACTAGTATTCCCTAGAAATATTGAATTTGTTTAGCATCAATCAATAAATATTCAAGACAAACCATGAAGGACAACAATGATCAATGGTAGGGCTAACCAATTAATAAGTATACACTTGAATAAGTCAAGAATACATGTGAATAAGGGAAGCAAAAGTACTCAAAAACACATAAGCTTTGAAGTATACACACGAATACATAGTATACATAAATTAATACAACTATATATGCATGAAAACATGTATGTTGCAAAGTATACATTGGAATACACATAAATCACAAAGTATACAAGTAAGTTGTAAAGTATACACTTGAATACATGTCACTCATATCTATTGAACCATGGATTTATAATACAAATATGAACACCATCGATTAAAAAATATTTTTATTAACCAAATAGCCATGTAGGCATACATCAATATATGTCGATATAAGTATAACATATATACAAAATAGCCATATAGGCTTACAAGAATGTCGTATAGGCATACAATCTCAAATATATTCAATATGTAAAATATGTACAAAAATCCCATATAGGCATACAACAAAGGGCTCTAGAATCAAAAGTCATTGCTCTGCATCCTCTCAAAATAAATTCTTGCCCTTTTCTTTTTGGCCAGATGGTGATAGGTCTGTCACTCATTTATTCTAAGGCTGAGGAGTGATCCTAGTGCTCCTCCTCGTGTTTAGCTTCTGGTGAAGTTGTATATGTTACAATAAGAAGTAAAGACATTAATATATAGAAATTATATTATAAAAAATAATATATTTAACAAAATAATCACTTACCGCCAGTAGAAAATCTCTCTCCTCAGGGTAAATATTTGCATGCTCATGTTGTGGTGTACTGAAGCCCTGTAGAAACCATCCAAAGAGAAATTAAACTACAAATCAATAATGGTTTTATTTTTCACTAACTAACAACTATAACAACGAATGTAAATTGAAATTTAGTAATCTACCTCATACCTCCTCCATGAGAGCCATTGACGACTCTATAACAAATGAAACATAGAGCTCCCTTTCCCTATGAACATTCAGAGGTGTATCCATTTCCAACATCTAAAAATAAAACAAAAAACTATTCAATCATGAAAACTACAATAGCAATCCACGTCATGGCTTATAATATATGAGATAATGAACAAAACATTTAGTACTTATTAGACTATATAATTCTAAATATCATGCTTACTATTTTCCCTATCCATAGCTTGTTCAAAAGAACCTATTTTTACACTTTTACCCATAGCAGCAAGGTGGTGAACCGTTTGATAAAAAAAATTCGTAAACATGTATGATAACTGTGGTAGCAAAGAGAAGGCAGTGAACTATTTGAAAAAATGCCTCAAAAAAATGGGGTTTCATGGTGATGGAATGCCATTACAAATAAATGTGTCATGGCATTCCATCATCATAAGACCATGTTTCTTTGAGGCATTTTTTCAAACAATTTATTTCCTTCTCTATGGTATTATGTTGGGATGGGGTGGATGGTATTGTGTTGTCTTGGTTATGAGATGGAGGGTGAGCGTGAAATGAAGAGGGAGGGTGGGGACATGAACAAGTGGAATAAAAGGTTGAAGGTTCCATGGATTGGTAAATTGAGGATGAGAACCTCGAAAATAATTTGGAGGGAAATTTTGGCTAAAGGGTTGGTTTCTATTCTTTAGGCAGTGAGTTGTTTGAAAAAAACGCCTCAAAGAAATGTGGTCTCATGGTGATGGAATGAAATTCCACAACCATGAGACCACATTTCTTCAAGGAATTTTTTCATACTACTCACTACCTTGACTATTATATTTCTTACTATTATGCTTTGATAGATTTTTTCCAAGAATCCATAGTTTGTTGGAAAGCACCTATTTTAGGCATTTAGCCATAGCAGCAAGGAAGCGAGTAGTTTGATAAAATGCTTTGGTACAAATGTATGAAAAATGTGGCAGCATAGAAAAGGTGATTAGCTATTTGAAGAAATTCCTTGAAGAACTGTGGCCTCACGATGATGGAATGGCATTCCATCACCATGAGACTGCATTTCTTCGAGATATTTTTTCAAACTACTCACTGCCTTGTCTATGCTATTGCTTACTATTATGCTTTCATATATTTTTTCGAAGCATCCATATTTTGTTGGAAAGCATCTTTTTAAGTATTTTAGCCATAGCAACAAGTAAATGAATTGTTTGATAAAATGCTTTGGTAGACATGTATGGAAAATGTGGTAACATAGAAAAGGCAATGAGCCGTTTGAACAAATTCCTCAAAGAAATTGGGTCTCATGGTGATCGACATCACCATGAGACCATATTTCTTTGAGGAATTTTTTCAAACAACTCATTGCCTTGTCTATGCTATTGCTTACTATTATTCTTTCATATATTTCTTCCAAGCATCCATAGCATAGACAAGGTAGTGAATTGTTTGAAAAGATGCCTCAGTAAAAAGTGGTCTCATGGAAGGCCATGACAAGAAAATGCAATTGGAATCTGCTCCTATTTATTACTTATGCTATGTGAAGTAATTGCATCACTGCTTATGTTGAATTTCTAAAAAACTATATTGTAGTTGAAATTTTTTCATCTATTAACATCTAGTCATTAGTTATGGAATGTGAAGTAATGCTTTGAGTTTGAAATATGTGCAATTCAATTTAATCAATGATATGAATATAAACTACACAAATCTATTGCTTGTACAATTCATTAGTTAAACTCTTTATTCTATACCTCTGTGTAGGTTTGTGTAAATCCACTAGCACTTGGAGGTATTCCCATGAAACCTCCAATTAACCTATATTGTTGCATGCCAAGGTTATGCTACTGATATGTGGTTCTCATTGATGTCTACACTATTACCATTAATGGATTGAAGGTTGTATATGTCAAGGATATTTAGAAAATTTTAATAAATATACTACAGGCGGACTATGAAGCAGAGAAGGTCAGATTGTTGAAAAAAAATTCACATTGATGATCAAAAGGCACACATTAAAGGGTTTGTTGTTGAGCCTATCTAGTATGTTTTTTGAAAGTTTCAGAGGCATGCATCAAGAATTGAGGAAGTTATGAAGTTATGTGTTTCTACAGTTATTTAGTTACTATAGCAAGTGTTTCTGGAAGATGAGATTGCAATTCTAGTGATGTGAGTTTTTGTGTACATTCCTGAGATGTTCAATGATGTTTCTAGATCGTGCTCTATCAGTGTGGTACATCCACATTTATTGGTGTGTTCGTGATTGAAGATTTTTCCCTTGTGTGTTTGAGTTTTCATGTTCTTGGCCGACATGATGGTGGTATTGTGTTGCGGATCCTTATGGATTAATCTTGTACTACTTGGCATGTTTGAGGATGTTGATTTAGGTCCTCACTATTTTGTGACCAACTTAGGTTGGTGCGCATTAAGATTTGTTCATGAGTTGAGGCCGACAGTTGTAATTTATTCTTTATTTGTGGCCAATGGAGTTGATGTAAATTCATGTAGCGGATATATAAGAGCAATTGTTTGGTCATTTTAGTGTGTGTGGGGTGTGTGATCATGAATTTTATATGTGAAATGTGCCAATAAAGATCAAAATATCTGAATATAAAGTAGACTATGATGAAGATTGAGCGAAGTGTGAAGAAATGTTTCTGTGCCTAACTGGAGCTATAATCAAGCTTTTGTAGAAGCTAATTTCTTAGTTCAACCTCATCAGATGGATTTAATATGATTGTTTTATGTAAGGAAGTGAGCCTTCTCTTTGAGCAGTGAGCTTTAGGTAGTGTGCTTGAATGCATGTGCATTCCCTATTCATTTCTTTCATTATACTTCTAATGGGGTATAATCTTGTGGACTAACATCCACCATGGTTTTTCCACTGATAGGGTTTCCACGTATAAAATATTGGTGTTCATGTGTCTCTTATGTTTTTTTGATTTATGCTTTCATTGTTAATTATCAGAACTAAGATTAAAGGTTGTTTAAGGTTGAATAAGTTTAATTTTTGTAACAACTGATTCACCCCCTCTCTTAGTTGTCTATCCTTGTTTTTCCAACAATTGGTATTAGAGCTAGTTCCTCTGAAGACATTTAATAGCTTGAGATGATCCAAGATGACACCATACAAGAAGGATAGTCCTAGATTCGATGGTACAAACTACTCTCTATGGAAATCCAGAATGGAATGTCATTTGAAGTGCATTGGTGAGCCTTTTTGGAAGATTACAAAGAATGCATTTACAATTCCTTAGAATGGTCCCTCTATTACTGATGATATCAAAGAAGAATAAAATAATACTAGGGCTATAGAAGAATTGCTAAGTTCTCTGATAGATTCAAATATGACAAGTGTGATAAGTCTAAAGACTGCACATGAGATCTAGAAAAATTTGGAAACATTGTATGAAGGAGATGCACTAGTGAAAGTTTCTAAGCTACAAAGTCTGAAAGGCAAATGGGAGAACATGAAGATGAGTGAAGATGAAAAATATTTTCTTTTGCACAAAAGATAAATGAACTTGTGATGTACATTAGATGTGCTAGTGGAATCTTGGAGGAAGATGAGATTGTGGAAAAAATACTTATATTTGTGCCTAATTCTTACAAAACAAAAGCTCATGCTATTAAAGAGCTCAGGACAGCAAAAATGTGACAAGAGGCATTCTAATTGAAAAACTTGTTGCCTTTGAGTTGAGTGAATTTGGCTAATCTTCTCGTATGATAGAGTCTGCATTCAAAGCTACTATATCTAGAAAAATCCAACAAAGATATGATCCAAGAGAGAGTTCAAAAAAGACATTCAAGCATGAAGAAGAGATGAAACTGATTGAAGATAAAGAAAGAGAGCTAGAAGAACTGGAAGAACTAATTGTGAAAAGAGAATCCAGAGAGGACAAGGTAAGAACAAAGAAAATTTTCCTATTAAATGTTTCTCTTGCAATAAGATAGGTCATTTTGCATCAAGATGTCCTAAAAGAGTCTCTAAGTATAAACCTGATAAGACTTTATTTCAAAGGAAATGTTATTATGTTGAAGGAGTTACTGATGATGAATCTAATAAAGAAACTGGAAATGAAGATGAATGAGTATTCATTGCTATCAAGGAAAATGGTCTGGTGTCCACTAAATCAACTAGTAATCAGAATATTGAGAAAGCTCTTGCAGCCAAGATTGATGAGAAGGATGAGTGGGTAATTGATAGTGGATTCTCACATCATATGACTGGTGATAAAAGAAAGTTCCTAAGATTGCAAAAGTATGATGGTGGTGTTGTAAGATTTGGAGATAACAATTCTAGTGTGATTTGTGGCTGAGGCACTATTTCTCTTGGTGGAAAATGTAATACTAATGATGTTCTTTATGTTGAAGGATTGAAGCATAATTTGTTGAGTTTTGTACAAATGGTTGATAAAGGTTGCAATCTTTAGTTCAAAGATGGTAAATGTAGGATACTGGGAAGCTCAAGAAATGTGATTGCTTCAAGTACAAAGAAAAGAGGTAATATTTTTCATTTAAATGCTACTAGTGAAAGTTATCTTATTGCTCAAGTTGATGTAAGCTAGTTATGGCATAGAAGGTTGTGTCATGTGAATTTTGATAAAATTTTCAAAATAAGCTCCACACAAGCAGTCAGATATCTACCTAAGTTAGTGAAGCCTACTAATACTATATGCAAGGAATGTTAGATGGGAAAGCATACAAGAATTTCATTTCAGAGCAAACAACATCATTCCAATGGAGTACTGGATTTGGTACACACTGATCTATGTGGTCCATTCAGAATCAAAATTCTACGAGGAGAAAGGTACTTTATGTTGCTTATTGATGATTATTATAGAATGGTATGGGTTTCCTTCTTAAGAGAAAAACATGAGGCATTAGATAAATTCAAAAATTCAAAGCTTTGACAGAAACTAAGATAGGTTTGAAGATCAAATGTTTAAGATCAGACAAAGGTAGTGAATTCACTTCCCGAGAGTTCAATTCATTCTGTGAAGAGCATGGAATAAAAAGACAGTTATCTGCTCCCCGGACCCCACAAAAGGACGAAGTGGTTGAGAGAAAGAACAAAAAAAATTTAGATACTTACAGAACTATGATGTTGGAAGGTAATTTTCCTCATTTATATTGGAGAGAATCTATAAGCACTACTATATATACTATCAATGAGGTGAATGTTAATAGTAATTCTGGTAAGACTCCTTTTGAGCTATGGTTCGGTTATAAGCCTACTGTTAAATATTTCAAAATATTTGGAAGTAGATGTTATATCAAAAGAGATGAAGATATAGGTAAGTTTGAAGCTAGAAGTGATGAAGGCATCTTTTTGGGTTACTCTACTAAGAGCAAAGCCTACCGGTGTTACAATAAAAGATTGAAAAAAATGGTTGAAAGTGAAAATGTCAGAGTTAATGAAGACATTGTTAGATCATCAAGGTATTGCGGATATGATTTATATGACCGAAAAGATAGTACTGATAATGGAAAGAATGTGCATACACATAATCAAATTCAAAGTGTTTCAATGAATCAAGAAAATCATGAAGAAGAATATAGTGGAAATACAAAATCTAAAGAACAGAAGAACCCAAAATTCCAAGGTATGTAAAGCGAGGTCATTCTGAAAGTCAGATCATAGGAGATAGGAACAAAGGTGTGCAAACTAGAAGAATAATTGTAGAAGAATATTTGCTTGATTTCCAAAACTAAGCCTAGTAATGTCAATGAAGCATGTAAATATGAGTATTGGATGGAAGACATGAATGAAGAATTGATGCAGATAGAGAATAATGATACATGGATTCTTTTTCCTAGACCTCAAGACAAAAATTTGATTGGAACCAAATGGGTCTTTCAGAATAAGTTGAATGATCAAGGTGAAGTAATTAGAAACAAAGAAAGACTGGTGTGTAAAGGTATTTCACAGATGGAAGGTATTGATTTTGAAGAAACCTTTTCCCCTATTGCTAGAATTGAAGTTGTAAGGTTATTTCTTGCTTATTCTACTTTCAATAATTACAAATTCTATCAAATGGATGTGAAGTTAGCATTCTTGAATGGTGAACTAGAAGAAGAAGTCTATGTTGAACAACTAGATGGATTTCAACTGATTGATGAAAAATACATGGTTTTTCGATTGAAGAAAGCACTATATGGACTCAAACAAGCCCCTAGGGCATGGTATGCTAGACTAGATAAAGATTTATTGAAACTTGGATTCAATAAAGGTATTGCTGACAACAATCTGTATTTTAAGTTGGATCAAGATAAAGAGTTGATTATTGAATTTTTTGTTGATAAAATTATCTTTGAAGGTGATGATGATTTATGCCTTAAGTTTGTAGATGAAATGAAAAGTGAATTTGAAATTTCAATGAAAAGAGAACTAAAATTCTTTTTGGGATTGAAAATTACTCAGTTAGATGATAGAATCTTTATTTCTCAGTCCAAATATGTAAGAGAGTTACTGAAAAAGTTTGGCATGGAAGACTCATAGCCAGTTGGTACACCCATGGAAACTGGATGCAAATTATCATAGAATGATGATTCTCCTAAGGCTAATCAAACAAGATATAGGTCAATGATTGGTTGATTGCTATATTTAACTCAAACTAGACTAGACATTATGAATGTTGTGTGCATGGTTGCTAGATATCAAGTTGATCCAAAGGAATCACATGTGACTGCAATAAAGAAAAATTCTAGATACTTGAAACAAACAGTTGATTTTGGTCTTTTGTATCCTAAGGATGATGATCTTACTTTGAATGCTTTTATAGATGCAGATTGGGTAGGAGATGTGGATGATAGGAAAAGCACAAGTGGTGGTGCATTCTTCCTAGGGAAGAAGTTGGTGTCTTGGGAAAGTAAAAACAAAAATTCCATTTCCTTATCTATTGCTGAGGCATAATATATTTTTGTTGCAAACAACTGTACTCAAGTATTGTGGATGAGGAAGATTATGAGAGATATCAAAGTTGAGTATGATGAGCCTATTGCTATATTTTGTGACAATTCAAGTGCCATAAACATTTCTAAGAATTTTGTGCTACACTCAAAGACAAAATATATATCTATCAAGTATCACTTTTTGAGAGACAAAGTTAGTGATAAAGAGGTCAGATTGGAATATGTGCCTACAAAGGAACGAATTGAAAATATCTTTACTAAACCATTTCCTAAGGATTATTTTGAGTATCTTAGAGGCAAGTTAGGGGTAATTTCCCCTCCTAATCTAGACTAAGATGCAAGTCTTTGCATGAATCTATGGACCTATAGTCATATCTTGTTTCAGATTTATGTTGTGGTGGTTTCTACTTAGGGGGAGTAGTCAAATGATTCATATGATATGTGGTTTAGAGATGGTGTAGCTTGCCATTGATGTCAAAGGGGGAGAAGAATAATGTGAAAAAATCTTGAAGAAAGGGGGATAAGAGTCAAGAAAGGGAGAGAAGAGATATGAGAGAAGAACTACAAAACAAAGGGGGAGAAGTGTACTATGTGAACAACTAGTTGTGTTGATGGTATATTTTTTTGACATCATTTGTTGCCATCAATGCAAAAAGTGGAGATTGTTGCATGTTAGGGTTATGTTGTTGCTATATGGTTGTCATTGATGTCAACACTATTAGCATTAATGGATTGAAGGTTGTATATGTCATGGATATTGAGAAAATTGTAATAAATATATTGCAGGCAATCTGTGAAGCTGACAAGGTTAGAGTGTTAAAAAAATTGTACATTGATGATCATAAGGCGCACATTAAAGGGTTTGTTGCTGATCCTATCTAGTATTTTTTCTGAATGTTTAAGAGGTCTACATCAAGAATTGAGGAAGTTATGAAGTTTTGTGTTCCTACAGTTATTTAGCTACTATAGCAGGTGTTTCAGGAAGATGAGATTGCAATTCTGGTGAAGTGAGGTTTTGTGTATGTTCCTAAGATGTTCGGTAATTTTTCTAGATCATTCTATATCAGTGTGGTATGTTCGCATTGATTCATGTGTTTGTGATTTAAGACTTTTCCCTTGTGTGTTCGAGTTTTCATGTTCTTGTCCGACATGATGGTGGTATCGTGTTGTGGATCCTTATCGATTAATCTTGTACTACTTGGCATATTCGAGGATGTTGATTTAGGTCCTCACTATGTTGTGACTGACTTAGGTTGGTGTGCATTAATATTTTTTCATGAATTGAGGCTGATAGTTATAATTTATTCTTTATCTGTGGCCGACAGAGTTGTTGATTTAAATTCATGTAATGGATATATAATAGTGATTGTTTCCTCATTTTAGTCTGTGTGTGGTGTGTGAGCATGAAGTGTATATATGAAATGTGCGAATAAAGATAAGATCATCCAATACAGAGCAGAGTGAAGAATATTGAGCAAAGTGTGAAGAATTGTTTTTGTGCCTAACCAAAACTGTAATCAAGCTTTTGTAGAAGCTAATTTCTCAATTCAACCTCATCAGATGGATTTAATCTGATTGTTTTATGTAAGGAAGTGAGCCTTCCCTTTGATTAGTGAGCTCTAGGTAGTGTGCCTGAATGCATGTGCATTCCCTATTCATTTATTTCATTATACTTCCAACAGGGTATAATCTTGTGGACTAACATCCACCATGGTTTTTCCCCTAATAGGGTTTCCATGTATAAAATCTTGGTGTTCATGTGTCTTTGATGTGTAGTTGATTTATGCTTTCACTGTTAATTATCAGATCTAAGATTAAAGGTTGTTTAAGGTTGAATAAGTTTAATTTATATAACTGATTCACCTCCCCCCTCTCAATTGTCTATCCTTGTTTTTCCAACATATACAACATCCATAATCACATATTAGAATACCATTCATAAAACAATGCTATTAACATGTAATAAATTTATAATTTCTTACTAGTTACATACCTCAATGGTAGATGCAATGGATTAATAAGTGGGTGTAGGGCTAGTGTATCTAGTATCAACATTGCAACCCTGAAATTTTATCAAAATCATAGAACTAAATTAGTTAATCTTGAATTTCAAAATTTAAATTATTAAATGAAATTCAATGAACATGCTAATATTTGCCTGAGTATTGATTTCGTAGGCCTCATTCAAAATGTCAATTTCCCTCGCCATCCCCATAACTTCAAATATATCCTATGTAATAGCCTCCTGAGTGTTAGTGGGGTCATATGAACAAGTCACCCCACAAGCCTGACATAAATGTGGTCAAATCCCACCACTCAAAGACTCCCCTAGATGGAATTGTAGTATAGGGTTGGCATGCTAGATGACACTCTGGGTCAAAGAGTTGATGGCCTCCAAATTGTCTACCTCGACACTCTCCTTCGCAATGGAAGGGATACTGATGTGCTCATGAGGCAGCCTAGTGAGAGGTCATCTTGCTTGCTACCTACTATCCTACTATGCACTGGGTCTATCTTGAGCCTGCCTCACACCTCTCCCCTGGAAGTCCCTTATATCAAAATAATTCAGGATTTTTTTTAGGATGAACTCACAGTATAGTTTCCTCAGGAAATATTGTGGGACTTCGCAATTGTTGCATGGTGGGTAATCAAAAACCATGTATCACCTATCCCAAAAAAAAGTTCCTAATCTATTGGTGGTGGAACCAATGGATAGGAAACCTCTTCGTATTTGTGTGTGGGTAAGTGAATAATGTGTACAAATCAATTTTTTTTAATTTTTAGATCTTTTACATCATTGTATGATAATTTATCCTGGTAATAATCCCTAGCCACCTACCTCCTATCTTTCCAACCATTTAATTGTTTTTTGATTGAATCTACATGTTTTAACACTTATTTGAGTGAATTTGCAAGGGTTTTTCTTTCCATGGTTGAATCATTTGGATCATTGAACCTTGTGATCAACTCAATTTTTTTAATTTTTTTTCAATTCCAGTCATTAAATTTTGTTGAGTTTCAGGAGGATGTTGAGGGATTGGTGGAGGAGATTGTTGTTGTGGTTGATGAACTTGAGGATTTTTTTGATGTTGATGTTGCTCTTCTTGTTGAGGATTTTTTTCCTATTGTTGTTGCTCTACATGTTGAGGATTTTAAGGAGGGTTTGTAGGTTCATTAACATCTCCTATAAATTGAAAAAATAAATATAAAAAACAACCTAAAACTAAAAAATTCAAAAAAAAACAATCCTTACCTCTTACACCTCCTCGTCGATGTGGCGGCACCCTGGCAATAAAATAACAAAAATTTGATGGAAAAAATTGCAAGATGACACCTCCCAGAATGCAAGTGTGGAAATGAAAGGTTTTGGATGTAGGCAGAAAAAAAACATATTCATAATGAAAACGATTTTGAATTCGTCTTTTTTCTTTTAATGCCTCATAACATGCTCATGTTATGAGCTATTAGAACTTTTTTTAAAATTTGACTGCAAATTTGCCCCCCATCTTTTTGCACCTGCCCAAGACTTAACCCTATGAATTCATTCTCCAATTGATGACCCCTTAACTCATCTTGCTTACTAAAGAGTGTTTCCAATATGGTTCACACTCCATTTGATCTAGTGGAAGATTCAATGTAAAATAGTAATTTGGGAGTCACAAACATACATAGCCTACCAAAGGCTTCATCATATTTGTAAAACCTTTTATCTTTTGTGGATCATATTTAGGTTTCATTTAAAGTCCTATTGTAACCCAATGATATCCATACCTTTTGAGATAGATTATTATCTTTAGTTTCCACTCAAAATAGTTACATGGTTTTAAAATAGGACTGTTGATGCATCAATGAGTATAAAAAAGTAGATTGAAATACAAAAGAAAAAGAAGTGTACAAAAAAGAACAAAATACAACCCCCCTTTCTTCTAGTTTATGAAATGAACCCCCCCTCCCCCCAATAAATTACAATTGGAATTTTATAATTATTCCATTTTAATAATATGAATTTTCAAAATTTTGAACTCTTACTAGGCCCAAAATAGCCAAAACACTGAAACTAAAATCTAAGTACAATATAAGAATAATTTCAGAGTATTAGTGTAGATTACATAGAAAATATGTGTTAGAACATAATGATATATTAAGGGGGGGTGAATTATTATATCCCTCAAATTGTCCAATTCAATTTTATCAATCAAAATTATTACTACCTTAAACAAATAAAGAATTTAAAGCACACGAACATAATCATAACACCAAATATATGTGGAAAATTGTAGATCAAAAAAACCAAGACCTGAGCAAGCTTCTTAGAGCTACTATCCAAATCTAGCCTCACAAAATGAAACAATATTTAAAATAGGTTTTATGGATTTAAACAAAGGAATTTTAAAAGTCTCTACAAATTATAACACTTGAAGAAAGAGGCAACAACCTCAACACATAACACTTGATGAATTTAGGTGATTAACTACCACAAAACCACTTCTTCTCAACCTCTGATGCCTTCAGCTCACTACCTTGAGCACACCCACTCAATTCACTTCTTTCTACAACACTCACTCATTTTCTTCTACCTTCAACTCACTACCTTCAACAATCACTCATATACTTTTTCCTTCATCACACTACCTTTAGCACACTTCAAATACTTTTTTGTATACACAAACTCACTCTATTACCTTTAGCTCAATTTTTTCAGCACATTACACATATTGCATTTTCTTCAGCTAACTATCTTCAACACATTCCACATGTTAACAATTGAACACATAAAACACTCTTGATCAAACACTTGATCTTCCAGTTATATCCTCCACAAGAGTTAGAAAGTTTCTCCTTGTCGGCTAGAATTAAATGTACGACATGAAACATGCAATGACCATAATGAGTCAGCTTCAAAACATCCATAGAATGAGGTAATTAAATTTGGTTCATACCATAGATATTTAGTGCAAACACTTCACATTCCAAGATATCCCAACAAACACTTAACCTTACACACATTAACTCTAGATCACAAGTGGTATCAGAGAGACTAGATTACAACATGTAGATAACACTACAAGAATTATATGATATTCAAGGACATTCTCATGTACATTCCTTTTTTTTATAACTTCATTCTATTTTGTGTTCGCATAAGGAAATAGTCATACATATGAAACTTGAAATGAGGAAACATATAGATAATATTAACTCATCTTCCAAACCACAAGACTACAACATCAACTATAAAGAAATGTGGAGCATTTCTCTGAACCTTCTTGACTACAACATCATAATCTTCACCCACTAGCTTTGGAAACTCCTGTAGTAACTTCTATGTTTTGAAATCAAGAACATATATACTTCACACTTTCTTCTATCAAAATTCCAAACTCCAAGGCCACATCTTCAAATGCAAAGGAATGCAGACCATTCTCCTAAGCATTTTAGTACACCTTCCTAGCTCACTGACTGCATGAAAATATTTTATGCTTTCTTCCACAACTTATAAAATGCTTCACATAAAAGGATAGAAAATGCAATCTTTCAAAAACATCGTAGATAAATACTACAACACTCTTCATCAATATAAAGAAGGAATAACTTCTTCATAGAAACATTCTCTTATTCATGAGCAACATGAGATGTAGTCTAATTGTGTATAGCATCCTCATAACATACATCATCATGTCCAATAATTCTGATCATACTACTCTACTTTCATTAGAGATAACACCTACAACAATCTTTATTCTATTGGCATCAATGAAAACATCTACAACATACTTGCAACAATATAAAATTGCAAAAGATGACACCCAAAAAGGAGTCCCTTTGAACAAGTTATGGCTCTCAGAAGGTTTGAAAATGAGAACTATGTAATGAAGTATGAGATAATATTTTTTTTTTTGAAAAATTAGAGTATAAAATCATAAAAATAAATTTACCACTATGTAGAGTGAAAAATTCTACCCAAATAAAAAAATGCATGAAAAAAGGAGAATGTATGCTCAAGTTACAATGGTTCAAAGTTTTTCTAGAAAATAAAAAAATTCAATGGTGAGGGGGTAAATTTTAAAGGTATGTGATAATGTCATGATGATGTCATGATGATGTCATGAGAGGAATATTTAGACACCCCATAAAATATACCCTTTTAATGTAATATTCCAAAACCTTCATTAGAATCAATGAAACTACCTCCATATTGTCAAAACCACCCTTTCAAGTTAAGAAATTGCTTACCTTATGCCACAAAACCACCAAAATCCAAATTGCTAGTCATAGTGGAATACTTGTGGAATATTATTTTCAGGATTATTCCCACATAATATTCTTAGGGGCTATGGGAGTATTGGCTACATTACCAATGGTGCATGAAAGTGGAGGGCAAGATTCCACTACTGTGGTGTGGGTGTTAGAAAGGCACACTTATGGTTTTTTAGTTTTTTTCACCTATGACCATATGGTATGGATTTCGTATGACTCAGGTAGAAAAAAATAGGATATTTTCTAAGGTCAACTTCTCTAATTTTGATGAATTGAAAGGGGTTCTTTATGTTTTTTGGCTTTCCAAGTGTAATGGTAAGCTTTGTTTGGGCTAAAAATGCTCTCAAAAATTAGATACCTTCTAGAGCCATGTTGAAACCCATGTTTTATAAGTGGGACCTCTATTCTCTAATTTTAGTGAAACAAAATCTAATCTTGACTCTCTCAAGCCTTTTGGATGATATGGAAAGTCTTAAAATGACTTCAAGATTATCAAGAAAATTTGAAATCACTAAGATCTCACAATAAGATAAATAAGCAAACCGGAGTATAAAAATGTTTATATTCCCTTTAATCTTTTTGATCATTTATATCATCTAAAGATGAAGGCGGGAGAATAGCATATTTTAAGTAAAATATTATTTATCTAATAGTCTCAAATCTTTCAAAAAATAATAAACTAAATGAGCTATACTAGACAAATCCACTTAGATACCATGTTAGACTTTATGAGAAGAAAGAACCAAGCTAGGAATTAATGTTTATCATAGATACCACATAAATCCAATCAATAAATGGTGAAAGATAAAAATAGTGGAATAGAGAGAAAATCCTAAAAGAGAGAAAATAGAGACAACTACAAGCCAAATTTTGGAATATCCATGTTACTCTCACAAAACTAGATGAGGTAATAGGAGAGTGATGTATTCACATTACTCTAACCATAATAGGTGGGATATTTTACCTACTTGGTAAACTCCAAAATGTGTGGCGTAACCTACTCAAATAGAGACAAACTAATGGTTATGAGAGGTTGAACAATAATCCAAAAGAGGGTGTTGAACTTCATAACCCATGTGAGGGAGAGAGTAACATATGTAGCTAATAGATTTCACAATGTGTCACCATATTAACCAAGTCTAATAACCTAAAAAATCCTAATATTGTATGTGAGAAAAAATAAATTTATCCTCTAACATTTAAAAATAAAAAACCTACACTAACAAGTTTTGAGGAGCATTGGATGCTTAGCATAATTAATGGATCTTAAATGCTCCAATTAGTGATAAGAAAATAACTTAATGGAGTTGTAACATTGTCTAGTTTGTTACCATCTCACCATGAAGCGGGCCCTTACTTTTTTTCGTGTCTATGTGCAGGGGGAATGTGTCAACAATTTTTTTTTAATTCTATAAGGTATAGTGGTTCTCCTTTGAGCTCTACTACACATTAAGTTCATTCTCAACTTTTTCCATCACATAAACCTCTAGATGATATGGAGGAATTTTAGGTTATTAGAGAATTCAAAGGATGATTTTTAAATGCAAGTGAAAGGGATCTAAGAACCATCTAATGTAAAGTCATCAAATGGTCCTCAAAATAATTTTAATGTGAAGAATTTTTTTAATGAAAGTAAGAGAGGATCACTCATCTCATTTTTATGAATGGTTCTTTGAGATCAAAGGGATAATTTTACAAAATTACAAGAAAAACTCTCAATGGCAATTTGATCAACTTGAGCTTAATTTTAATTTACCATCATATCTCGTATGTGAAAGTGTTTATTGCTTAGTAGTAAATTATTCTTATATGATTATGAAGTCAATAAAAAATAATTATGTACCCCCATGTATTATCAAGTGTGCCTACTATGTATCTATAATTATTGACTAAAGTCATAAGTGCAAATGTTTTTTTTCAAGAGTATAGATGTAATGGATTTGTTGGTCTATTTTAATTTTTCCATAGGACCATTGTATGCTAGCTAATTTCAGTCTATCTCAATCGTGATAAAAATGAGGAGATACCTTGTATTATTGAAATACATATTTATCATGGTAAAAATATGTTAATTTAGTAAATATTTGTATACTTAATGTCATTTTGGAAGGTTCAAGAGTAATGTTCTCATTTTTAGGCATTTATGAAATAAATGCCATGGAAAATAATAATAGAGTGGAAAGTGATGGATAGGAATTTACACATTTAAAATGCTAATGAAGGTACATCTTAAAAATGGTTATCTATTTTTTTAGGTATTTATTGAATGAATGATGTAAAATATTAGATTTAATTTTCATTGTTAGATCCCATTACATATGTACAATCCAAATAAATAATAATAATACATAGGAGTACATTCCAAACAAAATATTAAGGAAGAAGTTTTGCATAATTTGATAGAATTTTCTTATGTTCCTACAATGAATATAATCTAAGGATAATTTACTTTCTTGTACTTAGAGATTGAATATTACTATATAGTGTATAAATCAATAGAAAATAATTCCAAATATATATTTTTCAACGAGATAGCATTAATTTAGAATATCTTTAATATGATAATTTGTTACCAATATTTATTTCTCTAATGTGAGAAAGTGTTGTTCATTTATTGTATATTCGCTGAAATTATAGTCTAAGAAATTGAACGAATTGTGTAAAAGTATATAGGTTAATGGATTGTCTTGCATGAATCTATGAAAGTGTAGTTTTATAGAGACATTTCAATAGCTTGGATGTCTCCATGTGTAACTAGAAGTCTTGAGGCAATGATTATTACTTTTAAAGGCACGTTTATTGACATGGTTCAATTATTATTTATTTGGTCATGTATCATTGTAGGAACTTTATAAAGTATCTAGGAATCTATTTCTCTAATAACATATAGTATATGTCTAAGTATTAAAAAAATAAAATAAGCTAAATTTTATTATGTGATAGTATCTTATTTAATTAAATTGCATATGTTTAGATATCTAAATTTTATTATTTTCACACAAACAAATTTATTTATTTTATATTATTTAAGGTTGAGTGTAATCTCACTATTGACAAAATATTATGATGATAAACAATTGTAGATTGAAAAGCGATTACATTTGGATATTTTTTATTGAATTATAAACTATAAATATGTATATCTCAACTTGAGATTTTGAAAATTTCTTGAGATTGACTTAGATTTAAGAAATTGGTGTTAAGCCTTACATACACACCCCATTTACTTAAGGTTGAAATAGAGCCCCCCTTCCTTTATTTTATTTTCTCTCTCCTTTCTTGGTTTATTTCCTTCTTTTCCATTTTTTTTCTCTTCCCTTTCTTCTTCTTTTTCCTTTTCTTTGTCTTTATCTTTACTTCTTTTTTTCCTAGGGATTTTGGTTTGATGGGATCTATTTTGTTTCCTTTGTTGGGTTTCAAAACTCCAGAAATATTTCAAAATAATTCTCAAAATTTTTATTTCCTCTTGGATCTTCAGACCTTCCTTGTGTTATTATTTTTAGCTTTGGAACTCTTGAAGGATTGACCCAACATGTCAATGTCAACCAAGACAGTAACACTTAGAAAATTCACTAGATCAGCCATGTTGTAAAAATAGTCCACCAGATCACCACTTTTCTCTATTGGGTATAAGGGTGAGTTGAAATCCCTAGCCACCAACCACTGAGACCCCTTGTTATTGTTTATCCAATCAGATAGATCCTACCAAAGGGCATTCTTGAAATTCCTTTGGTTAGGGGCATAGATATTAATAAGTGACCATGATCCTCCCAGGTAAGAAAACAAGACTCCCACACTACATCAACAGTGAAATTTTAGACCCATTGATCCTATTAGGGTTCCATAACACAACAAGCCCACCAGACGCACCCTCAACAATACTACAAGAGTACAAGGAACGTGCCCAAATATACTTAGCAATAATATCAAAATTTTATTTCTTCATTTTAGTTTCTTGTAAGAGTAAAACATCAATATTATGCTCTAAAACATAGTTTTTCAACACAAGTTGTTAATGAGAGCTATTCATCCCTCACACATTCCATGACAATACCTTCATTTATGACCCTTATTTGAGGACACTTCCAATGTCCTTTGTTTACCAATGGCTATCTCTTTATTTGTCTCCCTCTTCCTGGTCTGTCACTAGCTGGGCCTCCTAGTTTAGAGTCACCACCCACATCCTCTTTCCTCTATTTCCCTTTTTTCTTTGGGGTTGAACAAAACTCTTCCTCTAGAGTATTCTCCAGAGTCAAATCCAATGAGTCCAAATCAATTGTCTCATTTTTAAATTCAGCGATCTCTTCCTCCATGATTTCACCTTCTTCACCTCTGGTCACACTTGGCCCAACACAAAGGTTAAACCCATGAACCTTTAGGGAATCATAAATATTAGCATCCTCCCAAAGAACCCAGCTAGGGGAGGGAGCCTTAACCCCATGAACCCCACAACCAGGTAGAACCTCAGACAAGGTAGGAACAACAAGAACAAGAACCAAATCCCTATAGGAGACATCCTTTCCAATAGAGTGACAAACAAAGGGGTCAACCAGATTGGGGGAGTCAAGTTAGGCAAGGAGTTAAAAATCTTTAGAATGTGATCTTCAAAGGGCTCATGGTCTTCAACAAAAAACTCACTAGGGTTAGGCACACGATTAAAATAATATTTTTAGTTGGAGATTAAGTGGCTAGGTTTATCACATTTCTAGAAAAAAACTATATATTTCTTATAATAGACTTGTTGGTTCTAGGAACCAAACTTAAAGCATAACTTCACAAAGGTGGGTAGATATTTATGCACTTCAATATTTACACAAAACTGGGAAAAATCTAACCTGGATTTGAACCAGGTAATGGAGTCTGAAGTTATGAACTGGCCTAGGGAATCACCAATGCATTTGAAAATGGATTCATCCTAGTAATCTAGAGGCATACTAGCCAGGCAAACCCAAATCAGTGCCGATTTATTAAGATACACTAAAGGGTTGAAACTCAGCTTCCAATGGTATAAAGCCAAACTATGCTTTCCATACACCCAAGGGCTAGAAGAGAGGACTCTGATCAAGTCTTCTAAAATTATGAACTTGAAAAGGAATATCCCACCTATCATCTAGCACATATGTCCACATTTCATTTGAGGTGGAATTTAGTAGCAGCCCATCTTCAAACCATATCCACTGAAGGTATGAAGGAGAGGAAACGACCCACCACTACATTTTCCATAGAGGAAACAATCCCCTCACTAACTGAATGAGGGACAAAAAATTCAGTGCCCGTAGCAATAACTTCTTCTTCAAGGTGAGGAGAGGGGCCCTACACACTCTAACTACCATTAGTCAGCACATTCTTCCAATTTTTAACTTCTGGTAAGATAGAGACCACTGATAATTCCACACTAGATGGGACCGAAATCATGGGGAGAAATGAACTAGACAAGCCAAGAGTGGCTCTTGAGGGACATGAGCCCGCATGCGACTGGGCAAGGCTCAGGTCAAAGCAAGAAAAATGGGGGCCATGGGGTACCCCCAACGCAAAATCCACCATGTGTGCAGGCAGTTCAAACATAGGCGGAGGAGATAGAAGTGGTAATTTTCACGTAATTTTTTCCATTATTCTATTACTCGTAAAGAAATGAGTATTTGATATTTCCCATCTATGTTAAGTGTTCCTTAACCAATTTTTTTTACTATAGTATTGTCTCCCAAACTAACCGATCCTTCCTTATAGTTACTTAGTTTGATGAACTTGACTTTATCACCATTCATTTATTTAGAGAAACCACTATCTATTACCCACAAATTTTGCTTCTCAACATGGAATGTAGTTTGAGTAATCATTGATTGTTCAAAATTTTTATCAAGTTCTCTTTCCACACTTTCTTGGGTCTCTTCTTTTTCTTATTTTTTTATTTTGTAGAGACTTGTGAGCCTTTGTTCACTTTGGGGGGTATGTCATTCTATTTATTTTGTATTTTTGGTCTTACAAAGGTTTGTCTACATTTTTTAGCTATCTCACCAAAATTATTATACTTATAGCATATTATATTTATATCTAGTAGAGGAGCAAATGAATTTCTACTCACAAAGTTTGTTATCCATTTAGGTACAATTATACATTCACTAGCCATATGACCAAATTGATTACATGTATAATAATAACCCTAGAAAAATGAAAAATACCTAGTCATAGAATTATTTTTTTAGAATGAGGATGTCTTCTAGATGTTGGCTTCTTTAAATTTCTCACCCTTATGAACCCATCTGTATCAGAGGTTCTTGTATCTAATTTCACCTCTCGCTTCTTTTGTGAAGAATCATTAGAACTTGAGCTTCGACCATTGCCAAATCCTAAACTAGACATATCTTTATATTCTTTTTTCTTGCTCATAATTTCATCAAGCATGTTGGTGTAACTCTTATCAATTTTTTTTTTTTTTTGCATCACTTCTTTCCTTTTGAAGATTTTTTCTAAAGCCAGTATTTCTACTTCTAGCTTCATACATTAATCATATTTAGATTGTAGTTAAAATTTGACTGCATCATCTAGGTTTGTGCAGGATCATGGGCAGACAAACAATGTTGATACAAAAAAAAAGTGTGACATGAGGAAGTGAAAATCATAGAATTCACATTTGACGTTTTGGTTGTGTTGGTAAAAAGTACATTTGCTAAGGTAAAAACCAAAGAAAAATGGATAATTGATATTTGATATTAACCAACAAAAATGGATATTCGATTTGTTAAAAATGGATATTCATTACATACCCTAAGAAACCAATATCCATTATTAGAAAAATAATATTTTTTTGAGACCGAGCACCATGTATATTAATTTTTATTATATATATATATTATAATAATAATTTTATATTCTATAATAAAAATATACTATTATATATTATACTATAATATAATATTATAGATTATATAGATTATATTATAATAAACTTGATTAGTTGAAAAATGGGTGCTCTAGGGTTTAAGACATAGAACATCACTCTTTCTCCAACTAACATTCAATTATGTCCTAAGAACCATAATAGGATTGATTATCAACCTCTCAAGGTGAGTCAATACACAATTAGAAGGACTTAGGAGGCTGTGTTTTATCAGGTTAAGGGGTTCACCACCAAGCAAATACTTGGAAACAACAATGTTTGAAAATATAGTGTGATATGAACAACACTTAAAATAAGAAAAATGAAGCTTCTTAATATTGAAAATGAATCACTCCAAGTTGGGATATGTGTACCTGGGAAGCCTAGAGATGCCAAGAGGATTCTGGAAATGAAAATAGACTACTGAAAAATGTCTGGAATGACTAAGATTCCTTTACTCCCATCTTAGACCCACTACTATTTTTCAAGACAAACACATAATCTTTGGATAACAAAAAAAAATCTCAAAAAATCACTGAAAGATTCCACCTAGAGGACTAAGATGCCTTTACTCCTGTCCTAGTCTCGATCCCAATTTTTGAAAAGTGTGAGTGTGGTCTTGAGCTCCCATATCTACAATTTCTTCTCCTCGGATCTCAAGTTCTAGAACAACCGAATTTAACCTATAAGTGAGTTTCCATGAAGATGAAAAATTTGAAAATGAAAATTTGCAACTTTTACAACTTTGCACTCCAAGTGATCTTCAAGTCTGCAACATAGATCTACAAAAACAAATGGACAAGATGGAAAAACTTGTTGATTATTAGTGAATGAGGGTTTTCCTTTGTCAAAACCCTTGTTGGTAATTAAACCTTGAGATGAAATAGAGATGATGAACGAAATGGAGAATGAACAATGTGTAATGCTAAAACTCACCAAACCCTTGCAAATGTTGCAAACTTGTGTGTAATGGCTTCAATGGATATGGATCTTGAAATTCTTGATAGATCTTGAATTTATTTCTTGCTTAGATCAAAACCCTACATCACAAATGTTAGCACAACACATATGATGCAAGAACAATCCTTGACATGATTCTTGAAACTTGATGACAACTCCAATTGCTTGATGAATTTCTCTTGAATGCTCTTGATCTCATAAATTTGGCTATAATGAATTCTCTCACAAAATACTTGGATTGAAATTAGTGAGAGGACCTTGCATTTATACTTATTGATGCCTAATATCCAAAAATCACACCACAACAAGTAAACATATGATGTCATTAATTAAAGGAAGCAAAATTCTAACCCGAATTTGAAATTGGACATCAAAAATAAGCCTAAGAGGACTAAGATGCCCTTGGTGGCATCTTAGTCTTGAGGCTCAAATTTCAAGGCACAAACTGCAAAAAGGGACCTAATTGAGAGGTTTGAAAATTAGGGTCACAAGGCCCATGAAGGAAAAATATTCCCAAGGTGGCATCTTAGTCCCAATCCACAAATCAAGGACACACAAACATAAACATTAAGTGATCATTTATCTTTTGATGTTTGTCAAGATTTTCTATAAAAATATATTCACAAGGCTTGTGGATGAAAAATAGGACCAATTAAGCCATAAATGATCATAAATAAAGCAAGGTGGGCCCAAACAAGTGTTAAAATGCAAGGGGATTCATTTTACTACACTACATTTAGCCCCAACTTTAGTGAGAGGATGAACATTCTTCAAACTCACACTAAATTAGCCAACCACGCAAGCGAGAGGGGTTGAAGTGTACCAATGTTAGTAAGATAGAATGACAATAAATCAAGAGAGATGATCAAGCCCGCAAGATCGAGATCCTAAGAAAAACCAATATAGGCACAAAGGAGCACACATTCAGGTGATATATGAAGCCATAACCAGATTTATAGCATACATCATTGAGGAAATAAAAAGATAAAGAGGAAAAAGAAAAGGGAAAATGAAATGGACCAAGCTTTGACTGGTTGTCCAATATGGTGGACAGGGTCTAGGCTTGAATAAGGTTTACAAGTGGAATGTGTTTTCCACTATGCAAACAAAATGAACACTCACGAGGGCTAGTGGGAGCTAGTTGTCCACTAGGTGAGCCCCAAGAAGTCCATATCAATTTCATACCCCCATCACTATGATAAGGAAAAAATAAAATGCACACTCACAAGGGCTAGTGAAGCTAGGTGTTCACTAGGTGAGCCTTAAGGGGTCCATATGAAAGCCATACCTCCATGACTTTAATAGGGACGAAAGGAAATACAACGCAAGAAGAAAGAGAGATATTCAAATGGATTTTTCTTAGTTTGTGCAAGGTCTCTTCTTAGGGAACATTTTTCTTAATGTTTCCAAGAGAGGAAAATTAAAAGAAATATCACACTCTTGGAGGGAATCAAACCCAATGACACCACCAAGAAAGAAACACATCGCAAGAAGAAAGAAAATTGCACAATGAAACATAAGTGTCGATGTATGCCCCCACTTTAAAGTGGTCACTAACACCATTGTTGTGAGAAATTTCTTTAAAGTAGAAGGAGACATGTGAGCTTACTCAGAAATCCCTACGCCAAGTCATATTTTTTTGATAAGCTACGCCATGTAATAGAAAAAAGGGTTACCCCCAAAATGTCACATGTGAGCCAACCTAAGGCGCGTTTCCCATATTCCAAGCTTGCTCTTATATGTACATGAAAGGTGGTCAACTAGCCAAAAGAGACAATGACAAGCAACATATGAGGACAAGGCTATCTAAACCCTTTCCCCCATGTACTATAGGATAAGAATGAGCTGAATAGGATGAAAATAATTTTTAGTGAGAGGAACTAGGTGCATCAACCCAAGGAAGAACACCACAATCCTTAAGATATTGATTTTTTTTACTCAAAGCCTTACATTCATTAGTAGCATGACCATGAACTCTATAATATGCACATAATGAAGTCTTGTAATAAAATTTATTTCACGTTCTTGGAGGGAGAGACATCAGACGATCTTGGAGGATTTTCGTGAAGATACTCTCTTGGTCAAAAGTAGAGGGTGTTTTTGTATTTTCACAAGATGTCATGCACACACTAAATGACAAGACTTTAGATGAAGATGTAGATAAGGGAGGTAAACCAATATCTTTCTTGAAAGAGTATGGTATGTCTATTTGCTTCATGTGTTCATTGTATCCATGTGAAGGAGAGAGATTGTATCTGATACCATAATAGTCTTCCAAGTTAGATGAAGGGGGTTTATGCTTTTGAGAAGGATTGGCTTCTTCAAGAGAACACAAATACTTTTTAAGGTTATTTGTTGTACCTTCATGAGGGATAGGAGTTATATATCCCCCATCACCACCATGGGGTAATGTTGTAGAACTAATCTAAGAAAATGAAACATGAGGTTGTTTTGGTTTAGGCTATGAGATTTTACACTCTCCTATAAAGGGAGATGTAAAACTCCAATCATCATTAGAACTTGTAGCTAAAAATGAATCATTGGCATATGACTCTTTGGACCTTGAGGGTGAGATTTTGGATTCTTTATTGAAAGGAGGTGTAAAATCGAACAACCCCCAATTGTCACTAAATATTTTGTGATTAATATCAAATTGTATTAGGTCAAATTTTGATTTTTGAATGAAAGTATTAGGGGATTTTCAAGTTTTTTGATCAAATGATTCATAGCTTCGTTCATCTACATCAACCATGTATATCTTGTTGTTGTATTCAAATTTCATTACACAGTGAAGAGAAGATGGGACTCCTTTCATAGCATGAATTCATGGTCTCCCTAGGCGAAGATTGTATGAAAGGGGTCCTTTCATGATATGAATAGGGGTAGGAAACACTACAGGTCTAACCTTAATAGGAAATGTGATCATCCCTAGTGGTTGTCTATTAATGTTGTCAAAGCCACAAATATGAACATTATTAATTTGAATGATCCTTTTGTCCATGCCAATTTCTAGGAGGTCAATGCTACAAACATTAATTTCTACTCCATTGTCTATGAGAGTGTTCCTAACTACAATTTCATTAATGATCACCTTTATCATCAAGGCTTCATTCTTGTTTTGGGTCTCAAGTGAGGGAAATTCATGTTTACGGAAAGTGATTTTTGATTGTGTGACTTGTGTGGGATGAAAGGGGGATGTTACTGTTAAATATCCAATATACTGAGAGGGGGGGTGAATGAGTATATACTTAAACTTATTGAAAAAACACCATCCAATTAATCCAATGCATATGATAATTAGGACAAGCAGAAGCATTAACTGAACATGAAGAAAATAACACAAGAGACACCAAGATTTTTACATGGAAAACTCAGAATGGGAAGAACTATAGTGAGGATTAACTCACAATATAGTATAATCAGTTATAAGATATTGTAAAATGGTGGATCACTGCCAAGAATCACTGCCTATAGAAATTGTAGAAACAAAATGGCTAACTGCGAGAGATTGAATTGATGAAAGTACACCACAAGTGAAGATTAAATTCCTTTGTAGCACAAGAAATTCGCATGTCAGCATATCACTCTTCGATCTTCACTCCCACACATAATCTACTACCATTCACATACACCAATGCACACACTCATATCTTCAGAAACATCTTGTATATGTATTTGATTGTCCATAGGTAAAAATAAGGTTAGCTTCAAGTAAACACAAAACTTCCTCAAAAAAAATTCAATTGTGTGGCACACGACACCATTTCGACATGGATTACATAAATAAAATTTAATCCATTTCATCTTCAACTGCCTATTAGGTTGGCCAACAATAGACCTAATAGAAAAAATGTAATCAAAAAGATGATATCAATGACAACCATGAGCATCTGTATGCACAAAATTCCGTCCATGCATGCTTTTATCAATCGATAACCATTTCTAAAAATCTAAAGTAGAAACTATTACCAGAGAGGAAATCCAAAGAAAAATACCAAAGGATGATTTTGTATTACTGATTCAGAATACCAAATTAAAATTATTTTGAATCTTGTAGTTGCAACTCATACATTATGGTGTCATCAATGACAAAAAAAACTATATCAACAGATGTGATCTTCTTCATTCTTCCAACAATCTCCCCCTTTGTCATTGATGGGAAAATGTGCCAAAATGATTTACAGACTTCCTATGTATAGAGTATACTCTATTTCTCTTTCCTTTCTCCCCCTTTGAAATCAAGGACAAAGGTCAACCAAAATGCATAAAACAATATGTACACAGGGTTCAAAATGTACAATACAAATAATCAAACAGTTGAACTCCCCTTGAGGAGTTTCACTCCAAACAATGTAAAGACCAGAAATAAACCTTTACCCAAAGGAGGGAGCACTTTGAAGTTCCTATAGAATGCCTTTTCTAGGCTACTTTTCCATTCTCCCAACTCTGGTTAGTAGATATCAACATTTTGTTCAAAGACTCTAAAGCAATAAAACTTTCTTCAGCTTCATCCAGAGTATTCAGTGTTCATTTGGATCTTTAGGACTCTTCAATAAGAGTTGAACACACCCTTCAACTTCTTCTTATGTTATCTCATATCCCATGGATTGAATCCAGATGGTATGGGGTTCAATCACTTCTATCATACACTCATCAAAAGACACATGAAATATAATGTCATTCTTATATTTTTCAACAATATTACTCATAATTATGTCTCTGTCATTAATATTTTTCTTAAATACATAAAATAATGTCATCAAGGAAGTTTTTGTGTTGTTCACATCACCCAACTTATGCATGTGATCAAAAATCTGATGGGCAACTGGCTAGGATAGGTCCCAACAAACTGTTTCAAATTTTTCCTGAAGCATTTTGAGAAAATAGAATAACAGACAAACAAGAAGAGAACCAAACATGAAAGGATACTTCTTCTCCTTTGACATTCTCAGGTTCTCAAGCACATGTTGTTTGAGAAGCTCACATAGATCATAATTTGCACCATTTGTAGTCATTTCAAAACCAATATAAATTATTGTGGCAAACACATAATTCTCTCTATTAGTGAAGTAGATTTTATGACCAATCATTATAGATGCATACTTCATGGCTGGATTAGTGATAGGCTTCATTTCAAGAGCCCTCTTGTCATAAGTTGCACTGGTGAGATTCATCACCGCTTTTAGAATAGGTACTAGATCGATGCCATAGAGTCTGATGATAGCTTTGACTGCTTCCTTAGTTATCAAGTGTGGTTCATGGGTTCATAAGAACTAATCATCAATTCTATTGAGGATCAGTTTGACATACTGATCATCCACTGTAGAAAATAAATTTGGGAAGTTGTTCCAATGATCCAAATTATTTGTCACAAGATTCTAGTACTTAGGTTTTACCAAGAAATCATCTCCAATGAGTTCATTTAACCACATGTCAATCAATTTGATGTGATTGAATTCTTCAGTATTAACCCTAATGTATATTCTTGTATCCTCTTTCGGCATGACGCCATGAGGAACTGAAGAGAAAGAACCCATAGGGTCATCCTCAAAATCCTTCATTCAGTATTTCTTGTAAGAGGGTCTAGGTATTTATGTTGTATTTACAACCATAGGAGTTTCCATTTTCTATATTTTGAGATTTTAAAGGATTCAAGAAAGAATCTTCAGAAGCTCACAGCAACATAGAATCAGAAAAATGCCTTTTACTTCACACATAGCCAAAACTAGGTTTTGCATCAATCGCACTTCAATTCCCTCCAAATCATTCTTTGCCTCCTTCGAATGAACAAGTGATTGAAATTCCTTTATGATTTTTC
The DNA here is from genome assembly GCA_007115665.2 of Sequoiadendron giganteum. Taxonomy (NCBI): domain Eukaryota; kingdom Viridiplantae; phylum Streptophyta; class Pinopsida; order Cupressales; family Cupressaceae; genus Sequoiadendron; species Sequoiadendron giganteum. The sequence continues at coordinate 152,537,427 of CM021107.1, read as the reverse complement.
TTTATAGATTAATGCGATGCCTTAATTCTCATTTAATGTGCTTGAAATTCAAAAAGCTGGCAAAAACTTTCATCTACACTGAAAAACCCTAATATTCTCTGCAAGTGAGCATACATACACCTTTTCTTTTGGTTTCTTTTTCAAAACCTCTGCCTATTCATCTCTTACAACATCACCTCGTTCCAAGGACTGACACACCCAAAATCAGGGGGTTCAAAATATTTTATTCTAAAGCTCCCTCTAAGACCATGCTAGGTCTAGTTCCCAAAGGAATTATTTCCACCAATCAAGGGAATAGATCAATCAAAAAATTTTGACTCTTCATTATTTTTCCAAATCTTACTCATTTCTTGCTTAACTTCCTCTTTGTCGACCTTCTCCATAGTTTCATTCTTCTTTACCAGAGAAGATTGCTTCCCCTTTTTACTTCTACATACTTTTGAGATATGTCTTGGTTTGTTGCAATTATAACAAACAATATTTCTTTGATTCAATTGATTCCCATTAATCCAAGATCTGCACTAATTCACTTTATGCCCATATTTATTACAAGTATATCAATAACCAGCAAAGGATTGATTTACTCTTCCTCCATTAAACTAGTTCAACATATGAGTTCTGCATTCACTGGCTTTATTTCCAAACTTATTACAAGCATATCATTGTTCAAGGAAAGAATCAGAGAACTGATCCATCCTACTTCTACTTTCAGTTTCCTTATGACCAAACTTGTTACATCAAAAACAAGTGCCATTGAAAGATGGGTAGGTTTGTGCATTTGGTGTCTGACAGGTGGTGTCCTTCCTGGATTTATTTTTTTCTTCCCTTTATCTTGAGTCTTTTGATCATTTACTACTTTCGAGATTTCACCGATTTCTAATCCTAGTCCACCTTTGTCTTTAGAGGGTTCTTTCCTGCAATCAATTCATAAAGCCTGGTAGAGCTAGTATTGAAACTATCTTCATAGACTTTTTCATTTTCCAGTTCTTCTCTGAGATTTACCACCTCTTGTTCAAGCCTAGAACATTCATCAGACTTGTTCTTCATTTCTACATTCAAGCACTCTTCATTTATCTTCTTTTCTTCCACTTACAACTTTAGTTTGGTAATATCTTCATTTATTTATTTTAGTTGGTCAATGACTTCTCTATGTCTCTCTTTGAATTTATTTAATTCCTCCTTCAACTTCCAGACACATTCATTCGCTTCATCAATATTCTCTTTCAGATCTCTATTCTCATTTTGAGCTTTGTCAAGATCATCAAGGGCAGTCTTGAGCTCTACATTATCCTCCATTTGTTCAATCTCTAATATCTCCCTCAAGCTGTTAGAATTCTCCAGAGGAACTGATCATTGATACCAATCGTTAAATATCCAATATAATAAGAGGTGGGGTTGAATCAGTATATACTTAAACTTATTGAACAAATACCATCAAATTAATCCAATGCATATGATAATTAGGACAAGAAGAAGCATTAATTGAAAATGAAGCACATAACACAAGAGACACCAAGATTTTTACATGGAAAAATCAGAATGGGAAAAACCATGGTGAGGATTAACTCACAATATAGTATAACCGATTGTAAGATATCACAAAAGGGTGGCTCACTGCAAGGAATCACTATCCAGAAATGGAGGCTGACTACCTACATAAATTATAGAAACAAAATGGCTAACTACCAAAGATTAAATTGATGAAAGTACACCACAAGTGCATATTCAGTTCCTTTGTAGCACAATAAATTCACATGCCAACAAATCACTCTTCTCTCTTTTCGCTTCCATAAATAATCTACTAACATTCACATACACCAACACACACACAAATATCTTCAAAAATATCTTGTATATATATCTGATTTTCCATAGGTAACAATCAAGCCAGCTTCAGGTAAATACAAAAATTCCTCAAGAACAATTCAATCGTGTGGCACGTGCCAACATGTCGGCATGGATTACACAAACAAAATTTAATCCATTTCATCTTCAATATCTTGTTAGGTCGGCCAAAAATAGACCTAATAACAAAAATGTAATCAACAAGATACTGGTGACAACCACAAGCATTTGTATACACGAAATCTCGTCCATGCATGATTTTATCAATCAACAACCATTTCCCAAAATATGAAGTAGCAACTATTACTAGAGAGGAAATCCAAAGAAAAATACCAAAGGATGATTCTGTATTATCGGTTTCAAATATACTAGATTACTATGACTTTGAATCTTGCAGTTGCAACTCATACATTATGGTGACATCAATGACAACAAAAACTATATCAAGAGATGTGATATTCTTCATTCTTCCAATAGTTACATTATTTAATTTCATAGAAACTTGTATGTCCTCCTTTATTTCTAATATTTCTTGAAATAGGCACTTGCATGTAGGTGAAAGTTGAATAAGTTTCCATATGGATATGTGAGCAGGGGTCTTCTTAAGATCTTCAACTATATTATGAAAAGTTTATCGAGGAGCATTAGGAAAAATATGTTGACGTGATGGTGATGTTGTAGGAGCTATTTATGGTCCCCTAAATGTTTGAGAAATTGTGGTATATCTTGCTTGATGCAAAACATTGTTAGATTGCATCATAGGTTTCAAGAAATCTCTTATTTTCTTATGTGATTCATTAATGGGAATTGACCTAGGAAAATCACTAATTAAAAGAGATTAAAGTTGTGTTGTTAGAACCTCAAAACTCTTATCTTTATTTTCAAGATCTCTTAGTGAAGAGGAGTCTAATTTCACATCATCATCTTCATCTAAGGAAGCCTCATTACTAGTGTTTGAAGGATATGTGTCAATGTTCATTTTCTTGCATTATGATATCCTCCCTAGGAGGAGAGTTTTGAGGAGAACTATAAACCAAATTTTCTTGAAATTCGAGGGTTGGTTCTTCTAAAATGACTTCATTGCAACTAGGGAAATGATCATAAAGAGGGTTGTTATAGACCTTAAAGATTTGATCATCTAACACCAATATATCATCCTTATCATTTACAATCTCATTTTCTTGTGCTATAATATCTTCCCAAAGGGGATGAGGAGAAGGACAAGTAAGATCTTCATGCTTCTCAATGGTTGTATCTTCTTTAACCAAGATACCTTCATCATTGAAAGGAGAGTATCAGGAGAAGAAGAATTATGATCATCATGATTATCTATTCTTGCAACATCTTCTATCACATCATTCCCACAAATAGGAGAGATAAGAGGGGGTATATGCTTAAGGAAAGCATCACAATTTTCACTCTTTTGCACTAAGAGGCTTTCATAATTATGAAATGCATTGAATGAATGACTAACATGCTTATTGACTAAATTTTTCTTTGCAAATTTGGAAATGATAGATTCTAACATTTTTTAAAAGTAATATGGATGCAAACTCAAAATGCAATGTAAATGCCAAAAATGGAATGTATAAATGGAGTTTTGAGATTTCGAACAATGTAATTTTCTGATTATAATATGCAATGATCTGAAGGATGCAATGTTATAAATGAAAATTTGGAATTAATCAATGCATGAAATGAAGAAATTTAAGATAGATTTAGTAAAATACATGAAATAAAAAGTCAACCCACTGAAACAGGAAACCAATGCTAGCAAACCAAAGCATAAAAATGTTGATTCAGATCCTAAAAACTACAATCTAGAATTCCATAGGGACTAAGATGCTCGGGAGGGTATCTTAGTCCTCCTAATGAAATTTGAAGTTTTCAAAAGCTTAAATAGATAGCAAATCACTCAGACAAGGTAGCGCAATAGAAAACCAGAGAGGGACTAAGATGCCACCAAGGGCGTTTTTGTCCCAGTAAGGGTTTTTTGTAGAAAATTAGACAATTTTGGGTTGATAATAGTGTTCCTAGGTTTCCTACTCATGGGCTTGATGTTGAGAAACAAAAAATTGTGCAAATGAATGCTAGGAAAAGTAACTAATGACAAGAAATTGGATGCAAAAGTGGATGCAATTTTTTTCAATTTTGAATGCAATAAGAATGTGTTTTAGATGCATTTAAGATGATGAACAATGCACTTTTTCATTTTTTCAATGAGGTAGAATGATGAAAGAAAGTGAAAATGCAACCTATATGCACTTTAATTAATGCAAAGATAGGAAACCCTAAATGCAATTTCACTAATGCAAGATGCAAGAAACCCTTGATGTACAATGCAATAAATAAAATATAGATATAGGACTCTAAAGGAATCCAAATAAAAAAAGGAAGAATGCTCAAACAAACTCGAGTTCACAAAAATTATTAGTTGAAAAAGGGGTGCTCTAGGGTTTAAGACATAGAACATCACTATTTCTCCAACTTACATTCAATTATGTCCTAAGAACCCTAATAGGATTGACTATCAACCTCTCAAGGTGATTCAATACATAATTAGGATGACTTAGGAAGGGGTTTTCTATCAGGTTAAGGGGTTCACCACAAAGGGAATGCTTGAAAACAACAATGTTTAGAAAACATAGTGTGATATGCAAAACACATAAAATAAGCAAAATGAAGCTTATGAATACTGAAAATGAACAACTCCAAGTTAGGGTATGTATACCTTGAAAGTTTGGAGATGCCAAGAGGATTCTGGAAATGCAAACAGACTACTGAAAAAATCATGGGAGGACTAAGACACCTTTACTCCTATCTTAGTCCTGTTGTTATTTTTAGGGGAAAACATAGAATCTTCAGATAATGGAATAGAATCCCAAAAAATCACTGAAAGATTCCACCTGGAGGACTAAGATGCCTTTACTCCTATCTTTGTCCCAATCTGAATTTTTGAAAAGTGTGAATGTGGTCTTGAGCTCCCAGATCTGCAATTGCTTCTCCTCAGATCTCAGGTTCTAGAACAACTGAATCTGACCTGTAGGTGAGTTTTCGTGAAGATGACAACTTTGAAAATGATTTTTTTTCAGATTTGACAACTTTTCACTGCAAGTGATGTTCAAGTCTACAACCTAGATATGCAAACACAAATGGACAAGATGGAAAAACCTTTTGATTACTAGTGAATAGGGGTTTGCCTTGGTTAAACCCCTTGTTGGTAATTAAACCTTGAGATGAAATAGAAATGATGAAGGAAATGGTGAATGAACAATTTTCAATGCTACAACTCATGAAACCCTTGCAAATGCTACAAAATTGTGTGTAATGGTTGCAATGGATATGGATCTTGAATTTCTTGCTTGCTTAGATCAAAACCCTACATCACAAATGTTAGCACAACAACACACATGATGCAAGAACATTCCTTGACATGATTCTTTAAACTTGATGATGGATCCAATTTCTTGATGAATTGCTCTTGAATGCTCTTGATCTCATAGACTCGGCTATAATGAATGCTCTCGCACGAGACTTGGATTGAAATGAGTGAGAGGACCTTATATTTATACTTATTGATGTCTAATATCCCAAAATTAGACCACAACAAGTTGACATATGAATTCATTAATTAAAGGAAGCAAAATACCCACCCGAGTTTGAAATTGGACCCCAAAAATAATCCTAGGACTAAGATGCCCTCGGTGGCGTCTTAGTCCCGAGGCTCAAATTTTAGGGCACATACTCAAAAAATGGATCTAATTGAGAGGTTTTACAATCAAGGTCCCAAGACCCATGGAGTAAAAAGACGCCTAAGGTGGTGTCTTGTTCCAATCCACAAATCAGGGACACACAGACATAAACATTAAGTGATCATTTATCTTTTGATTTTTGTCGACATTTTGCATAAAAATATATAGTTCATAGGGCTCGTGGATGCAAAATAGGACAAATTAAGCCATCAATGTGCATAAATAAAGCAATTTGGTCCCAAATAAGTGTGAAAATACAAGGGGGTTCTTTTTACTACACTACAAAACTATATTATATATATATTAATATCAATTCATCTCATTTTGAGATATTTAAAAAAAATGCTCTCATATTGAGAGTTAGGGAGAGAGGGAAGGAAAGAGGGAAGGAGGGATATATGGATTAGTTAGGTGAGATAGAGGGAGAGGTAGGGAGGGTGATATGGATTGGTATGATGGGAAGGTGAGAGAGGGAAGGAGGGAGATAGAGAGAGGTTGAATAGGAGGGATATGTATAGAGAGACTTAGAGAGAAAGTGAGGGGTTGGTGGAGAGAGGTAGAATAGGAGAGGTAGGTTAGGATAGGTAGGTATAGAGAGAGTTAGGGAGAGAGGTAGTGGTAGGTGGAGGGAGAGAAAGAGGGAAGGAGGGAGATAGGTATTGGTAAGTTGGGATGGAGATAGAGGGAAGGAGGGAGATAGAGAGTGGTAGGGTGGAAGGGACAGAGGGAGGGGGAGAAAGAGGGAAAGAGTGATATAGGGAGTTTTAGGATAGGAGGGGTAGGTGGAGAGTGGCAGGGTAGGATATTTATGTGTATATTTAGATAGGAAGAGAGGGAGGGTTAGGTGGATAGAGGTAGGATAGGAGAGGTATGAATAGAGAGAGTTAGGGAGAGAGGGAGGGGTAGGTGGAGAGATTTTTCTGTGGGTGAGGGAGAGAGGGTGGGAGGGTGAGAGAGGGAGGGGGGCATACATGGACTAGTAGGGTGGGAGGGAGAGACAAAGGCACAAAAAGATGGAAGGGGGTAGATAGAGAGAGGTAACATAGGAGGGATATGTATAGGGAGAGTTAGGGAGGAAGGGAGGGGTAGGTGGAGGAAGGTAGGGTAGGAGAGGTAGGTATAGAGAGAGTTAGGGAGAGAGGAAGGGATACATGGAGAGAGAGAAAGAGGGAATGATGGAGATAGGGATTGGTAAGGTGGGAGGGAGAGAGAGAGAAAAGGAGGAAGATAGGGATTGTGATAAAGAATCATCTATGGGTACTAGCAATCTTGCATCACCAAAAGAATTGCTATTTCAATTTGGTTTATTTTCAATAAGGTCTTAGGGGTTAGGAGAGTAAATATTCTGATTTGCAGCTATAATTTCCCTTGGGGTGAAATTTTAATTGTAATTTGAGTGGTAATTATGCATTTATGAATATTTTCTAAGGAAAAATTAGGAAAATACCCCTCTTGGCCATCCCATTCTTGGTGGGGACCATTTGGAGTGCATGTGCTTTCATGTTCAAGTACATGTTATGTATGCAATTGCATGTTTGTGGCACAAGCTTTGAATGTCGTTGCATGCCTATATTTGAAGTCATCGAGGCCACTACGAGTCAAAGAAGGTGTCATAATTGACCAAGGTGATTGGTCAAAAGTTAGGTTCCCATGTGAGGATTATGACTGCAAGGAATAATTTAATATATTTTATTATTATCTCTCCTCAAGTTGGGAATTATATTTCAAGGTGGTTATTGGAGGTTGTTTTGGAAAACCAATGGTGGTTTCTTCTCAAAAAATTTATATACAATGATGCTTGCTCATTTGGAGAGTTGGTGGTTGCATACCCAAATGTTGTCAAAATGATGCTAGAATGTTGAAGACATTATGCTGTAGATTTTCGTATGTATGAAGCCCAGATTGTAAGGAAGCCCATGACCTTTAGGTTTATGTAATCATTTTAGGATTTAAGAAAATAAGAATTTTGTTGATTTTATTTCTTTAAATATGAAATTTAATGACATATTGTATCCATCTTACCAGTCTCCTTTTGTGTGTTTTATTTCATATTTTTAAGGGGAGTTCACTTCATTAGTGGTATCAGAGTGGGATTTCTTGAGAGTGCAGGAAGAATTGCCAATTGGAGGCAGTTTACACTAGGACTTGAGGGTGGAGAGTGTGTGAATTTTATTTGTAGATAGATGTCCAACCTCTAAGAAGAAATTTTCAAACGATCTGAGGATTTGAGGCTCCCATGGTTGTAAACAGTTCACCAAAGGAGATAGTTTATAGTAATATTGGTGAATATTGAATGAGGGTTTTATAAATAGATCACCTTGAAAATGGAAAAGAGAAAAAATAAAAAAAAAATTGACATAGGATAGATTTTGAGGATTCCTCGACTTGAGAAAACTAGAGAGAAAGAGAGAAAGAAGAAATAAGAGTTGGGATGAAAAAATTATAGAAACAAATGGATGAATTAAGAAAATAGATTGAAAGGAGAAAATGAGAAAAGAGAAGAGTTGAAGGTAATTTTGATTATCCTTCTAATGATATTTTGATTGCAGCAAAGAAAGAAGATGTCGTAGGGTGTCAAACAAGTGACACTAAGGAATAAGAAAAGGATGAATGTGAAGAAATTGATGAATATCTATTGGAAGACATGAAGGATGTAATTATAGATCTTGCAACAACAACAAAAGAGTTGAGTGCAATGGGGAACATTGAAAATATGACACCAAAGATGAAACAATAAAAGAGGAGGTAGAACTTACATTTTGTGAGTTAATTGGTGATCTTAATTTTTTTTATCAATTATGTGAATGGAAGGGTTGGATATGAGGAAGTTGAAAAATTTGTTGTAGTAGTAAGGAAGATAGGAATATCAGATTTTGAAGAGGTTAGAACCAAATCTTTTTTTTTTTTTTAATGATATGACGAGTGAGTGAAATTTATAGTAGGAGATAATGAGGTAAATCAGATTTTAATGTATATTTTGATGAGGATAAGAATGTAGAAATGGATAAAGTTTTTGCAGAAATGACTCAATTTGAGAAGGTTAAAATTGAGAAATAGGAGGTGAAGGTAAAATAGGATTTTGATAAAGAGATTTGTAGGAATGAAAATTTATTGTAGGATGGAAAGGATGAATATTTTTATTGTGTTGCTAAAATTGAAATGGATGGAGAGGAGGGATATGAAAATGCTGAATATCTTGATTGTGTTACTGATAGTAAATTTGCAGCACTGGTTATAGGACAAGGAAGTGATATAGTTGCATGTCTTATAGGTGATGAAAAGGTAAATGAAAATTTTAGTGAATTTGAGAATAATTATTTTCATGGTGAGATGGATAAGTTAGTGAATGTAGATGAGATGGTCTAGTTAAATTTTGTTAGAGATGATTGGTATGCAGAGAAGGATTTGTATGGTGTTGCAGAGTTAGGTGCAAGTGCAAATTGGTGGAGGTGGATGGACTATGGTGGGTTGAATCCCACAGGATTGGAGGATAATGTGAGATACATTTGGAAGAGGTGGTTGGGTTACGGTGGATTCTATTCCACATCAAGGAAGATGAGTAAAGATAAAAAAAATCAGAGGAGGAGGTTGCTTGTTCTAGGTAAGTGTTAGAAGAGGAGAAATAAGAATCAATTGTAGGTACCAATTTCAGTAATTGAGTTTTCTAAGGATTTCCTACAATTCAAAAGGGTGGTACTACCACTTAAATCCATTTTGTGAATCCATATTCACAAAAAAATTCCTACCTCAGGTGTTTATGAAGGAGCATCTAGGGGTACTAGCAGTCTTGCATCACCAAAAATATTGTTATTTCAAGGTTTTTATTTTCAATAAGGGCTTAGGGGTTAGGAGAATAAATATTTTGATTTGCAACTATAGTTTCCCTTAGGGTGAAATTTTAAATGTAATCTTGGTAGGAATTATGCATTTATGAATATTTTATAAGGAAAATTTGGGAAAGTACCCCTCTTGGGCATCCCATTCTTGGTGGGGACCATTTGTGGTGCATATGCTCACATGTTCAAGTGCATGTTATGCATGAATTTTCATGTTTGTGCCACAAGCTTTGCATGTTGTTGCATGTTTGTATCTGGAGCCATCGGGGCCATCGAGAGTCAAAGAAGGTGTCATAATTGACCAAGGTGATTGGCCAAAATTTAGGAACCCTTGTGAAGGTTATTAATACAAGGAATAAATTTATATTTTATATTCTTATCTCTCCTCAAGTTGGGTGTTAGATTTCAAGGTGTTTATTGGATGTTATTTTGGAAAACCAATGGTTGTTTCTTCTCACACAATTTCTATATAATGATGCCTGCTCATTTTGAGAGGGGGGATTTTGGAGAGTTAGTGGTTGCATACCAATGATATGTCGAAATGATGAGAAAATGTTGAAGATGTTATGTTGTAGTTCTTTGTATGTATCAATCCCTGATTGTAAGGAACCCATTAGCTTCAATTTGATGTAATCATTTTATGATTTAAGAAAATAGTAATGTTACTGATTTTATTTTTTAAAATCTAAAATATAATGGAATATGGTAGCCATCTTGAAAGTATCTTTGTGTGTTTTTAATTTCATATTTTTAAGAGGATTTCACTTCATCAGATTGGTAGGGTAGGAGGGAGAGAGGAAGAGACAAAAATAGGAAAGGAAGGAGATAGAGAGATGTAGGATAGGAGCGATAGGTATAGAGAGAATTAGTTGTTGGTTATTTTTTAGGAACCAAACTTATCTCCAAGAAAACCTATGGACTCTACCATTTCTAATAACCAATATTCCAAAGGGATTGTCCAACGAACGAGTGGAAGCTGCAAAACTTATACTCCTACACTTTGGGCTCTGTGAAACCTGGGAGGGTTATCCCACAATGTATACCTCTGAATTCATATAATTATAATCAAATACATTGCCAATAACAAATACTTCTCATTAGGCTTCTCAAGATCCTAATGTTGGTAGCTTATTCATCAATGTGTTATACTTAGAACATGATAAGGTGGGACATAAACACAAAACACCTACATAGGTATCTAAAAAAGTTTGTAAATCAAAATTGATTAGTTGACGAATCAAAACAGAAACTGAATCAAGAATGTTTCACATGAACTAGTGTTGTCATCCCAAGTGTGAAGTCACAACCAACCTATATAACCAAATAAGAATTAAACAATAGCAACGTATAATTTCAAGAGATACTACATTAAAAAATTCCCTTATAACATTCATAACTAATACTAATTATCAATATCCTAACACTTGATCCTTATGAGTTAGTAATCTCATCCAAGCATTTACACTAATTCATTAAATAAATAAGCAGGAATGAAATAAAAAATCCACTGGTGAACAATGGAGACAAATAAAAGACATCATGGATAACTTTTATTCATAACTCATAAAATGAGCACAAGAAGAGATAATAGCCATGAAATTGGTATTTCTCAGTATATATTTTGCTATGTTGTTATCCAAACTACATACACAATTATGAACTCTAAAACATGCTAAGTATATCCTCCTACAATTCACAATGTTAATTGCCTAAAAACAATGAACCCCTAATTCCTAGCCCTGAATTTCTTCTTATAGAAATGAAGGAGAAAAAACAAGCCTAAGGCCAAAAAGTACACATGTCAAAACTATATTGGACAGCCATATAAGATATTCTCCCATTCAATTACAATGCACTCCCAAGAGGTGGGAAGCATGTGAAGAAATGAATGTAGTCCTCATTTTCTACTGGAGATCAGGTCCAATTTTCAAAATGGGTTCAACCAAATAGTTACCTCAAAACTTGTGCCCATGCACAAAAATGTGAAAAGGAGGAAAAGCATGAAGAGAGTAGAAAAGGACAAAATGTAAAACCACGTGTGCAGCCTTGTCATCAATTCAATTTTGAGAAAGATACACTATGTTTCTCGATACTTCATCAAAATCCTAATCTGTACTAAATCTAGGCTATGTAGTGCATTCCCACCTGTCTGTTATTCACCACGGTTGCAAATCTCAAACCTTCAAATCACTAACCTATCACCCCTAGTGCACAACCCCCTACTCCTTCCAAATATATGCCTTTCCATCCTAGGAATTCTTCCTTAGTAGGCCAAAAAAAATTAATTACTTCATTAGCCCTTTGCCTATAAGGTGCATACTTGGTGACAATCTGGTTAGCTTCTTTATCAAATTCTAGCAACACAGTCTCAACATAGACTAACATATCCATATTCAATCTTAATGTATCCATATCAAATTTCTGACAGATTTTTATAGCTTGATCTGAGATAACATTGTTTACTTCACTTTTCCATTCCTATAAAGTCTTAATGCTACCATCATCCCTTAATATAGACAGAAGAAGACCATGATGAGATTCATGGAAGGATTTCACCAATTCCTTTATCATATTTTCCAATGCTTCAACATTTCCCCTATATCCCTCAATATTGTTTACAAGAAGCATAGTAGGCTTAAACCTTTCAGGTGGATTGAGATCTTGCTTATCCCCAGTTCCTATCAATATCAATTCCTGCTTCCTAGGGATCTAGACCTCCACGAGTGGAATGGCTCTTTCTCTATCAATATCAAACATTTAAATGGCATCAACCATGGATGAATAACTATAGTGAATACTATTTATTTTGTTATTCACTTTTCTATTCAGATTCTCTTGTACCATTGTGACAATCTTCATGTTGCTCTTAAAAGCATCTTCATGATGATTTTTACATTTTTCCTTGTATTAACTTAACTCCTTAAAAAACTCCCCCCTTTTAATATCCCTTTTTCGCCTGTGGCCCCTCTAATACATTCGGTTCTATTGTAGAAATGGGAACAATTCCCATATTATATGGCACAATTTCCCATGAAGTACTTATATTATTAGTAAACCCGGGGTATATCCTTTTGTGCAATAGTGGGGGAATCAACATCACTTTATTTGAGCTCTTTAGGTTGTAACTTTTGCAACACACCTTTCAGCAGCACCACCTTTGTATGTAATTGCATGTTATCTCTCTCAAGATCACCATACTTAACCAAATAATTGTTCAAATCTATTCTAATTTTATTCTTCTCAGTAGTCACAAACTCCACATTAGCTCTGGTGAATTGTGCAACATGAACATAAAAATTTCCAGCTTTGAAGGCTAATGTTTCTGATACTCTCTTTATTATTAGGCCTCTCTGGTAATCAGGTGTGAGCTCAATAGTGTCTGGCTTTCTTGTACTTGGGGCTAAAGACCATATAGTCAAAGCTTCCCACTCTTCACTAAAACAAGACCCTTGTAATGCAAGTTAAACTTCTTCCTCTGTATCATAGAGTGGTCTATAACATTTCTTGATTTTGTCAAAAGCTATGGCTGAAGCTAGGTCGCACTATGGTAGCAAGAAGATACCACTTGTTCTCACCAATTCCCATTCTTCCTTCACATTCATGTTTTGAAACTTGGCCCTCATCTCATTTAACACATTTTTTTGAATGATAGCATCAGGCAATTTTGGTTGAAGGCTCCTTTCTACAGCCACACTTTTTACATATTCATCTCCTTCAGTGCTATATCCAAACTCCAAAAAACCTTGATTTTTCACAAATGAGTCATCATCCAAAAATTTGGTACATGCCTCAATACTCATGACCTCACTATAGATGTATTAGGAACCCCTTCTTGTATTTCTTGTTTGAAAACCCAAATATCATCATCATAATCCACTAAACTAGTGGTCACATTTTTTTGTTTTTTCAATGGTGGCTCCCTAGGTAGGATTTAACTAGGTGGTGGAGAATCAACATCTACAATCTCATATGATACTAGTCTTTGTGGAGATGGGGGTGGTACTTTTAATATAAGAGAAGGAGGTCTATGTTCCTTCTACTAAGTGGGAACACGAGGTTCATCATATTTCTTTTCCTTACTCTTTCTCCTTATAGAAAACTTTATTTTTGGCTCCTCAAAGGCTCATGATGTAGAATCTTCTCCTATAGTAGAGATTCCTTATCCAATTTGTTCTTCAAAAATTGGAGCCTTCCCTTTATCCTTACTGACTACCCCTTTAGTTTCAAGGTGGCCTACTATTGAATCAAAATTCCTTGTAACGTGATCCACCTTCTGAATTATATCCTTAGCCTCAAGAAGGATTATGAAGTCAGGCTCTTCCTACTTTATCTTCCTTTGCATCTTATTAAATGCAATCCACCTCACCAACCTCTTTTATTGTTCCACATTGAAAAATACATTCCTTACTATATCTTATGGATAGTGGAAAATATGAGCATATTTGTAGCTTTTGTTTCTATCATTCAACCATGTCATAAAACCTTTAGGATCATATCTGACCCTCTCAATTGTCCTTTGCATGTGGTAAGTTTTGAGCACTTCAATGATATTGTTTCAACCTCCCTTTATCATTACAAAATAAAAATAAATATGTATATAAAGGAAAGAAAGTTCCCTTTCCTTGATTCAACAAATGTTCATTCTCAAAATTTCCTAATTGCCACATAACTTCAATAAAACCAATTCTTTCTGGCACAACCCTTGGCAATAAGTGAGGTTCCACTTTAGAACCATATACTCTTAAAATAGTGAAATCAGGGAGTAAGATAACATCTCCCCAGTTATGATCAATTCTTATCTCAAGCATTCTCTCCTTCAGTCTCATAAAGTCATGTAAAGCAGCAAGAACTTTGGGAAACTTCAGAATCAATGTTCTTTTCAATTCAGAGGCAAACACATTTTGGAAAGTAACATAATCATATGTTTTTTCATCCTAATCCAAGACTGTAGTCCAACATTGCATAGGAAAATACAAGTCACCAACCTTTCTTTCCAAGACAATATTTTTTCCAAAATACATTGCACCTTTTTCTAAAAACATATGCATCAATACTAAGTACCAACTGCATCTCACCCTAGATTCATCTTTCTTCAATCTTACCAGCTCCTCATTCATTCTTTCAAAAATAAATCATGCATAATCATATACTACAAAATATTGGGGATGTTGGATATGGGCAGCCATATACATCCAGTCCATTGGCATTCTAGAGACAAGATCATAACCAATTATTTGATAAATGGAGTAGAAAGTTCTTTTCAAATAAGGAAGAAAGTAATTAATAGGGAAAGGTTCCTTATCATGTGGTCCTATCACAATATTCCTTCCTACAATTTCTACTAGAAATCTTGGTAAGAAATGGAATCTAAATGAAATCTTGGTCTTCTCATATTCCTGCCTAAGAGAATATTCATTTATTTTAGTCATTTAATTATTCCATTTAGTGAGCTTGAAAACAAGACCCAATTCCTCCTTAGTGATCTTAACCATTTCCTTTCTGCCATAGGCTCTAATAGTCCTCGTGGCTAGGTCATAGTTAGCAACTATGGCCTTAAGCAAGTCAACATCCATGTAAACATTTGACACAATTAACCTGCCTAGATCATAGGTCAAAGGGTTTCCCACTAGGACACCCATATTTCTATTCTTGAACCAACCGTAGAACAATTCCCATCCAGTAGAGGGTAATTTAGCATCTTTGATAGAACCCTTTTCGCTGAACCAACCTTCTGATATTTGTGGTCCTCTAGAAATCAATTGGCCTTTGGGTTTGTCACTAGTAGAGGGTGGTACTTGATCCATAAGGTCTTTATGTAGTGGTCTTTTGGGAGTGGGAGCCTCCCCTTTAGACAAAGGAGTTTTTTGCTTGGGAGCCATAAGAAGTACAAGAAGGCAATATTTTTGGTCCAACTGAGAAAGGCCTATGACTTTTGTGAGGGTTTTGACATAGGTTATACAAATGTAGAATTGAAAAAATATCTTTTTGCGAATGCCAAACCTTTAAAGACCAAACTTAGAAAAAACCCTAACAAGAATAGGATTTAGAAAATATAACCTATCAATAATGCCAAAAGAAAAGTGATAATTGACCTAATGTTTTCTCGTAGGTTGACAACCTTGGTTCCAGCATGACAAAATGTCGATCCACCATTGCACAAGCTCTAGGAGTGTATTGTGTGTACTCATAATGTTGAATAATGCCTCAACTAAATATTAATAATCATGTAATTCCTTACTTCAGTAGGTCAATCTCCATTCGGTTGTTAAGACTCACTCGTGGGAACCAGAATGTCTTTCTTTCCATCAACTTAGTTTTGAATACCAATCATTGATTCATTTAGTGAGTTGATTTATCCATGATCCAGATTTGATTAGTTTATTATGAAACATTTGACTGTGCAAAGCTGCAACAATTACCAAATGATAGGAGTCCATGTGGAAACGCTTATTCGTAGCATGCAGACCCCACCATCTCTTTGTATTTTTAGCCACAATCCACGTGTATACCTTTCATTACCCCCATAAGTCATAACTCAGGTGCAACTTCAAAAACAAGAAGATGGGAAGTGGATAATATTAAATCTCACGGCCTCATAGTACACACTCCTGAATTAGCAGCAACTTTATCCTTCATAAAAAATCAATGACTCAAATTAAAAGATCATCAAGCACATGTAATATATGTAGTTTAGTAACACACATGCTACTTCCCGCATCCTTGAAGCTATTATACATGGCAGACACCCGCTTCCCTATTAAGAAACTAGCAGGAAGGATGGGGCCCACACGGGATGGTGGGGAGTGATCTACATTGATCAAGGTCACCTCCAATCAGCTTGTTGATGGTGAAAATGACACAAACAACGTGTAAAAAAAATATTTCTACTCTATTTCTCCTGAAAAAGAAAGACAACATATAGTAGCCTAGCTCCCAAGGTCCTGGTAGTTGGTTCTCAATTTTCTGGTGTCACCCAATTGGTCCATGCAACTATAATATTCAAGGGGCTTGTGCTGGTAACAAAGAATACAAGCAATGACTCATTTTACTGAACCGTTCTTGTAAATAAAGGGGGTTTCAAACAAAAGAAAAAGATAGATCAAAGGGTAAATCAGTAAACATGAATCAAACTCATCTAACATCCAGACATATATCTTCAACAATGAATATTTTCCAGCAGATCAAGAAAACCAAAGGATGACACAATTTACAGAATAAACCATACCATTGCATACATCTCAAGTACTTAAATTAATACCACAATTTTCATATCACAACTCCTTCAAAGATTCCAAAAGAACACACATTCATTCATCACCAAGATCATAGATCAACAGACTTCAATAAATCCAATTCACTGATAATCTAATGAGATAATCCTTAAATCCAACTTCTTCTAATGACTTTCATCACATAAGAAACAATCATGCTTCAACACAATCACTAGCATACAGATAGAATATAAATCATCAACCTTATCAAGTAAAACTTAATTCTAACACCATATTGTGTAAACCTATAATTTTATTTAACTGTAAAAGTAAAGTAACAATCTATCTTTGTCTTGTGTCTTTGGTTCATCTTGAGCCGCTACTTCAAGCTCAATATCTTCAATATCTGGAGGGAGGAACTCCAAAGGCTCCTTGGGAGGTGTCTTTCTTTTAATACTTTTATATCCTTTCCCCTTTTTAGGAGCTGGTCCCTGAGGAGTTTTGGTTCTTAGAACCACCCATTGAATGCTCCTATGCAAGACTGCTTGCCCTATCTGCTTAATGTCAATGGTTTCCTCACTGTCCCAGTCATTCAGATCCAAGCTCTTAGTGCTAATGTTTAAAGTTTCATACAATGGATCAAATACAACTCCATCATCCAAAAATGCTTTAGGAATTTTATTTTTGATCCCAAGCTCTACCATGAGTGAGACAGGTAACCTCTCATAATTCTTCTTTCGAAGGTCATACTCATCCTGCCGGTCACTCCAGAAATCTTCCAACAAATTGAAATGTTTATCACAAACAGAAGGCACCAAGGCATTCATTTTATTCTTCTGGTCAAAGTACTTCCCAGCTGTATACAAACCTAGTTTTAGATGTATAAACTCACTACACACTACCTTTTCTCCCACCAAATGCTGACAACTGTATTCACCCAACCGTATGGGGAACTTATGACATCCTATTTTTTCTTTCAATGCAAACTAGGCATTAACCCCTAGAGCTTGATATACAAATTCCATTAAAACTATCCTATTGTTACAACATCTTGGCAACAAATGTGGATGACCTTAAAATCTAGCTAGCCTAAAGTATGTGAACTTGGGGTATTGAATGTACCAACATCCCCATTCAGTGATAAATGCCATAGCTTCTTGGCTCAGTCTATATCCTGCATCCCCGTTGATTTGGTTAATGATCACATATATGAATGCATCATTAAACCTTCTGAATTGAGTCTTAGCAACCTGTAGGGATAGCTCATTATAATGATTCCACACCTTCTTTTGTCCATCTAACTCTCCTATTATCCCCACTCTGTTCAGACCTGGGAAGATACCTCCTCTAGCAGCTACATAAACAATATAAGAAGTCATAAAGAAATACTTGGTTTCCCTTATCCTTGTCAACTGGTCATGTATAGCATCAGACACCACCATCAGCCAATAAAATTGTTGCTTTCCATTCAAAATGGTCTGAATGAAAGGAAACATCCACTCCTTGAAGTGAAATGCATCCCTCTTCCCAAACACCCTAGACAACATCATGATCAAATATGATACCTCTTTGTAGAAATCTGCCCTCTTGGGTTGATCATGAAGTTTGGGCAGAGATTTCTTTTCCATTATCAACCATTTCTTATTCAAGTGAGCCTTGTTGGATGCTTTATACTTGCTATATTTCTCCAAAGCTTCATCCTCCTTTAACTGTACCAGATTCTTTAGATCCAAGACCCTAAAAATAGTTTGAAACATTTGAGTGAGATCAATAATCACATTGTTTTGTGCATCAACACACTACCTTGTGGCTAGATTGTAGGCACTGGTTGCTGTCATAATCAATTCTGGACATTGGATAGATAGAGGGAATAAGGTGATATGAGCCAAACTAGACTCAACAATTCTTTGTGTTCTCCCTGTCATATCTTCAACAAATGTTTTTGAATACAACTCCTCAAAATTGTATGAGCCCAAATTTTTGTCGGTGATGTCTCACCAGTCTGATTCCACTTTGCTTACTATGACCACAGGACCCCTATGATTATACCTTAAAGTATAAGGTAGATGTTCAGGCTTTATCTTCTTGGGTTTAGCTAACGCCTTTGAAGTTCCTGCAAGCCGGTTCCTTTGAGTAGCTTCTCCCGATGTTCCTAAAATCCTTTAGCTTTCCTACAACAAAACCTCTAGTTAGATCCTTGAACAAACATCTCAAAATATGTCTTAAAATCATACCTTTCATACATACATCAGAGGCAGAACCAGGTAGAAAACATCCTAAATAGTCTTCTTTAAAACACTGTCGGGGTCAGAGTTGGAACTAGAATGGTGATCGGAACCGAGACTGGAATTGAAATGGATTTTGTTACTTTCAGATTTTCTATTTTCATATTTTGTTTTGGTTCCGATTCCTCTTCCACTTAGGTTATCATTATTTTGAAATAAAGCTTCTCAATATAAGCAGAGTTGGAGACAGGATGAAAAATGGAATTGACACTAATTATAAAACACGCCCAAAATCTAAATCAATTTTGATCCCGCTTCCGCCTAGGTTGACCATGACATCATAAATGATTTACCATTTTAATGCATAACTTCATGATTAAAGACTAGGTCGTTTTAAATGAAAAGGAGCTAACATATAACTTGATAAAACCATCCCCATATGATCGGGGGTGACTGTACTTTCTAGGGCATCATATTTAATTTAAAATGTGAATATAGAAATGCATCTAAACCCTAATCTAAAACAAACTTGATAAAAAACTAGGGCAGAAATTTAAGCCTTCCTAAACTAACCAGTCGAATGCGCAAAAGATTCCAAGTAATAACTACCATTTTCTAATCCCTACTCACTATGAAAACAACATTTAACCTATCTCACTGAAAAATCCTAATTTAATCTACGCAATTAAAATCCAAAGCAGCAAGACTCAATGACGACAAAAAAACGTGAAAACAACTGTGCCCTAAAACAAAGAAACTGGATACAAAAGTAACAACGAAAACAAGAATAAAAAAAAAAACAAAGAAAGAAAAACAAAACATGCAAACCTACTGAGAATCATGAACTTTCCCAAAGCAAAACAATCTAACAAGAACATCAATAAAAAAAATGCAAAAGTAAATAAAAGAACGAAAATAGGAAACCCTACCTTGAACACAAATAAAATAGGCAAACCTCCTGTAGAAATCCGCAAGCAACTGTCTCTCCTTCAATCGATTTACTCGCACAAAGCTTCACTGCAACTTCTAATTTGCTCTTCAATCTCTTAAGAATAGTGATAATAATAATGCATTAATCCCTAATTAAGGTAAAACTTGGAGTTTCACGCATGCCAAACACGTATCATTAATGCAATGAATGCAGTAGAGTGGAGTCGAAACTGCAGAAGAACTAGCCCATTACTATGGTGTGACTTTAGTAAAAAGTCAATGACCAAGAAATGGCGGGAGCAGAATTAGAATGAAAACAGATTTGGAAACTTGAGTAATTTCCCAACTTCATTCCCGTTCCGGGTCCGGTTCTGCCAACAAAGCATAAAAAAAAACCAAACACAAAAATAAAACAAAAAGACCGACACAAGAAAACATAACATAAAAACTTAGTCTAAAACAAAAATCGAAAAAGCAGAGGCGGAGGCAGAATGGAATTTGATTTTGAAATTTTGAATAAATATCGACTTAACTTCCACTCCGGCTCCAATTTCGACAAAGACAAGACAAAAGGTTAAAAAGAAAGACTGTCGAGATGGGAATCAGAAAGAGTTTTGAAAGAAGTTTTAGAACTCGATAAAAATAAAGTGTTGGAAAAGAAACACTCCAAATTTTTATCTAAAAATCAACCAAGGATAAAAACACAAAAGGGGGACCCATTTTGACCAAGGAAAAAGATGGGGTGGTTATGCAAGGCATAACAAATGGCGACTCGGCTGGGAAAATGCTTTACCCATTTTCAAGATACCCAAAGAAAATTTTAGTCACCCTAAAACTACTTGGTTTATGAAGCATGCTAACTTGAATAAGATCAGATATATCTAGAATAAGATTGAGTTGGAATCTTAGATGTATGTGCTCATGAGTTATTTCTGAATTTGAGTGTGTACATATACTGTGCATCATTCTTTGTAGATACTTTCTCTGCTCCCGAACAACTATACCTAAGATTCAAGCTACATGAGTTGAGTCCTTTGACTACAGTGGAATAAAAGCCTAGGAATTGCTCCGCTACCAGATAGGCGTCCATAGCCCCGATGGAGATACCTCTAGTTCTCTCAAAGCATTGCTCTACTGCTAGCCATGCATCTATAGCCCTGATAGAGATACTTGATTACCCAATTGATATTGAGCTTTCCTTTTCTTTATTTCCTTTCATTCTCTTTATCATTTTTTTTTTTAAACCTTGCTTGTGGACATCTTTTATGTACCTTCCTCAATACTCAGATATAATGAATCTGAAATGTGGGTTGAGAACTACATTGGATTTCATGATAGTCTTGGAATCAAATTTTTCACTTGAATCAAAGGTAGAGCCATTCTAAAACAAATAGGTATTTAGTCACACAAATGTTTTATCTAATTTGGTGACAAATTTTTTTATCATAATTTATGAGATATTCACAATGTATCTTCTATCCTTAATAACTTTTCAAATCCAAACTAGAATGGTCATAAAATATGAGTTTTAGAACGAAATCCTTTTCAATGATGATGATGAAAATACCTAAACCAATTTCTCTCCTAGTACCAGTAGAATACTTTGAATAACAACCCCAAGTCTTGGGATGGACAAAATGAGGATCCCCAATAAAACAAGACAAAACAAAAGAAACAAACAAAAACAAAGAAAGAGAATCAAAGCAAAAACACAAAAACTAAAAACTAAACTAAAAACAGAAACTTAATTACATATGATACAGTATAATACATTTTCTTTAAAACATCAGACCTTCTATGCACCAAAATAGTGCTTGAGAAACTGACCATTAACTGGCAATGGAACAGGTTCTCCTGTTAAGGTACTCAAATGAAAAGAATTCTCGCCTAGTATCTCCGCCACTTGATAAGGACCTAACCAAAATCTATCAAACTTCTTGTGATCTCCTTTCTTTTCTCTGGCCTTATCCCATAGTAATACAAGATCTGATATCCTAAAAGCTTTTATCTTGGCTCTTTTGTGAAACCAGTTTTTGACGATAGCCTGATGCTTAGAGAATCGTTACAAAGCAACATCCCTTTGCTCTTCCATATTTAGTAAATTAAGTAGTCTAACCTTAATCCTATAATCCTTGGTATAAAACTCCTACATAAAATTCAGAAGAAGTATTTGTAAATGGATCAGGAAGATTGGATCTTGACCATAGACTAACTTAAAAGGTGAATTCCCTAGGGCTGCTTTGATTCTGGTTTGATCTACCCATAAGGAAAATCTCAACTGGGTGTGCCAGTCCCTGGGATTGTTTTCTAACAATTTTCTTATAACTTCCAACAAGCTTTTATTTGTGGACTCAGCCACTCCATTTCCCTGAGGGTAATAATTGGAAGAATATTTCAAAACAATTTTGTGTTCATTAGCCATGAAATGAATTCAGCAGAAGAAAAAGCAGGCCCATTATCACATACCAGAGAAAATGGAACTCCAAACCTGGTTGTGATGTTCTCAGTCATAAACTTGATGACCACCGTTGTGGTACTATTCTTGTAGGGTTGAGCCTTCGTCCAATGTGTACAGTAGTCAGTTGTAGTCAAGATGAATTTATGACCTGCAGAAGAATTATGATTAATTACACCCACAAAATCAAGTGCCCATTGAGCAAATGGCCTTACCTCATATACTGGTTGTAAAGGCATTGTAGGATTTCTTTCTCTGGGTGCAGAAGTTTGACATATATGACAAGTCCTGCAGTTGTGATGTGCAACCCTAAATATATAAGTCCAGTAATAGCCAAAGCATCAGCAGATCCATGCCCTGCTCCATGAAATTCATTAATGGCATGCTTGACCTCTTATTGATCCGAACAGCGTAGGTAAATTCCTTGAAAATTATTTATGTAGATTGATCCCCCTTTGAGCATATAATGAGCACTCTTCATCCTAAATTCTCTCCTCTGAGTAGCACTCATACCTTCTGGACATCTATTATTGAGGAGGAAGAAAACTAAATTTGTATACCAAGGATCCTTAGTGAATGATTGGATAGTGTATTGTTGACAGGTAATGCTTTTTTCCACTTCTGCCATCGCTTTTGACAAACCTTGGCCCTGAACAAGTTTCATTGGGTGAATTTCTAAATCAAACTCCTATAAGATTTCCATCCACTTCCCTCTTCATTCTCCTAATTCACTTTGCATCAGAAGGGACTTCACAGCTGGATCTAGAACTATGGCCATCACTTGACTCTGAATTATGTAATGCCTAAACTTCTTTACCACTCATACTAAAGCAAAGGCTTTTTTTTCTAGTGGTGAATACCTTACTTCTAAATTTTTAAATGGAGAGCTCATAAAAGAAATAGGTCTCTTCTCACTCTCTTCTCTTCGTTGTGTTAATACAGCTGCACATGAATGATCAGAAGCAAAAGAATATATATAGAAAGGTTTAAGATAGTATGGGCTTGTCAAAATAGGTGTCTCAGATATAGATCATTTAATATGCGAGAAAGAAGAATTAGCCTCTTCACTCCACTCAATCTTCACATCCTTCTTCATTATTTCATTGAGAGGTTTGACATTCTCTCCAAACCCTATTATAAATTTTCTAAAACAATTGATCCTTCCAAAGAAGGACCTCATTTCCTTCTTGCTGCTTGGCCTTGTCAACTTCAAGATGGCCTCCACTCAGTTAAGATCTATAAATATCCCCTCTTCTAATATAATGTGACCTAAGAGTTTCCCTTCAGATACTCGAAATACACATTTCTTTGGATTAAGAGAGACACCATAACCTATACATTTCTTTAGAACCTTTTCCAGGTCAGCAACATGATCTTCCCTATTCCTAGAGAAGATGGTTAAATCATCTAAATAAATGATTATACATTTTCCTATCAGATATTTGAAAGCTACATCCATTGCCCTTTGAAAAGTAGCAGCAATATTGATGAGACCTAATGGCATCCTCCTGTAAGCAAAGGTTCCCCATTTAGTAGTGAAAGCATTCTTCATCCTATCCTCATGACTAACCAGGACCTAATTGTATCCAAAATAACCATCCAAGAATGACATCATCTGGGATCCATTAACCTTTTGTAACACTTCATCTAGAGAAGGGAATGGATAATTGTCTTTCTCAGAGGCCTTGTTTAGATTCTTGAAATCCACACATAGTCTGATTTCACCATTGTTTTTCCCATAGGAACTAGATTCGCCACCCAGGTAGAATGTCTAACTGAAAAGATTATTCTAGCAGATAAATTTTTTTTGCACCTCTTTCTGGATCAAGGGCTCAATTAAATCATTGATCGGGCATTGCTTCTGGTGAAAATTCTTTGCTTCTGGCTTGAGAGGTATGGTGTGAGTAATCACTAAAGTGTCAAAAGTTTTTAGATTATCATAACTCCAAGCAATAGCTTCAATGTTCTACTCTAGTACCTTGATTATCTTGTCCTTAATTTCTTGAGGACAAGTCTTTCCTATAAGAACATTCCATTATGGGCCTGAGTGAGTCAAATTAATAGATTCATACTTCCCTCCATCACTCTCTATAGGTACCCTTTGACGAGCTCGTGGGTCTGAATCAAAGATCCTCTCTAAAGAAACCATCCCTTTTGGAATGCTATTACTTTTCAGATCCAATATCCCTTCTAGACTCTCTTTCTCAAGACCCCAATCTCCTTGATCTCTTTCAGATTCATCTATTATTTGTCCTTGAAAAACATCAAAACTTTCCAAAAAGGCCAATATATGCTGATCATCATCAAATACCTAAAAGTGTCTGACATTATTAGGAATAGCTAGGACTGAAATCAACTCAACTAAAAAATATTTTTAGATCAGAATCTTGCATGGGTTCTAATGTGCTAGTAGCAACAACAAGAGCATCTACAATTTGATTAGCTTCCCTATGGATCAGACTAATCCCAAAAGCATCAAAGTATTTAATTAAATTCCAAACCTTGTTTTTGTACGCAACCAATCTTTTGTTATGGCATCTATATTGGCTACGTACCTGCTTTACAATCACCTCAGAATCTCCCATAACTATGATGGTAGTAACCTTCTTCTTATGAGCAAACATAAAACCTCAAGCAAGTGCTTCATACTCACCCACATTGTTTGTGCAACCGAACTTCAATCTATAAGAAGCAAAGTAAGTCTTCCCTTTCGGGTTAGTTAGCTCAATCCCTGCTCCACTTCCCACTTTAGATTTGGAACCATCAAACTTAAGAGTACATAATTGGTCTATGGATGGGAGCTCTTTCTTCTTAGGGACAATAGAGGATGAATTAGCTAGGATGTGTGATAGCTCGGACTTTTCTTGGTCATCAAAAATTGGTTTGAGACAAAGCTCACTCGAAGATTTTCCTATGTTTTCAGCCTGCTCAAAAATCACTTCCTGAACAACCTCTTGGGTTAAATTTCAATCCAACTCATTTCTCATCAATGCCTTGGGTATTGGCAAAGTATCTGGGGTAGGTGTGTTAAATGGGAATTGAGACACCTCAACCTCTTCTTGATTTTTAGAACATAGAACCTGAGTCTGCTCTACTGGTGAGGAACCTTCCTTTTGAGAAAGGTTAGCCCAAGTAAGAATGGTAGCATCCTTAACTTTGAAAGAAAACTCATTGATGGGTGCCTTGGGTTCCTCTTGACATATTTGTTGGGGCTGATCTACATGACTTATAATATCTAAGCATGATTGACATGTCAATTGTGAATGATTTTGATAATGTATCCTACACCAATTAGGAAGCAACAAACTACTGAGATTAGTTTCTTCTCCCAAAACCATCTTATCGTGTTGCAATTTTCTTATTAGAAACTATTGGTTGATGTAGATCATTGGGTCACTGTGTTCTAAGGGAAATGTATCCTCAGGACTGACTACAGAGAAATTAAGGACTTCCTCTTATTTGTAAACTCCTATCTCAATCTCAAAATATGACACCTCATTTGAAGCATCATATTCTCTAATCATATGTTTGAGTCTTGGTTCGCTCTCAATCCTTATCTGTGTTGGTACTCCCTTCCATGGTATCCACATGTGAGAGAAATCCAAGGAAAAATATCCCCCAATACTTTTCATTAGTTCTCGACTTAGGAGCATACCACATGTTTCTAGGATGTCAGCCACTTGGATATCTATGTAGGTCTAGATCCTTGGATCTGATTCAACCTATACATGCATGTTCTTTAGTTCACCAACAACATTGACCTCTATTTAATCTAACTGAATCACTTTCTTATTGGTCAGGATAGGACTTAATCCTAACTTATTTCATATTGAAAAGGGCATAACATTTCCCGATGCTCCCGAATCCAACAAATAATTGTGAAAATTCTTTCCAAAAATCTTTAAACTTAAAAGAAAAGGTGGGGTACTAGTCTTACCTTGATAGATAGTTGCATTTGTTTCCTTTGCTGGAGTCACTTTACCTTTTCCCTTTAAGAGATCTATCTCCTCTAGGGCCTTCAATATCACTTCACGTTGAGCTGGGCACCACTTCATGATATCAAAGAATGACAAGGATGTCTTTTGTCTCTGCAATTCTATAATAAAGTCAAATTCGGAATCATCCCAAACTTGATATTTAGGAAAAGGAGGTGGATTTCCTCTATTCTGAAGGTCAGAAGGTCCCTTTGGTGGGATCATGTTGTTTGGGGGTGTAGATGTAGTGAATGAGCCCTTATTCTGATTTCTCAGAAAGTGACCTCCCTTAGACTGAAAAGCTTGGGCATCATACACATCTTCCTCGGGCTCATTATCTCCTTGCATAGGAAACTGGTATTTCTCTTCAATAGTCTTATAAGTCATAGTAGTACTGATTGGCCCATTATCTTGATTGGAATATCCTAGTGGAGGATGGGAATCAGCTTGTGCAATCTTTACAATTTTCTCCATTTCTGGGCAATTAACCTCAGAATGTGTTCCAGTATCATGTAGCCTGTACCAATTAGTCATAAAATGAAGATCAACAATATTAGCAGTATGTGATCTCTCCTCATGTGATTGATAATTATGTGGAACTCTCCCATTGTTGGGTCTAGTATTCCACTGCCTATTGTTGTTGTTGTTGTTGTTGTTATTGAACCTCTGATTATATCCTCTATTCTAATTTTGGTAATTTTGGTTAGAGGAATTTTGATTCTGAAAGTTTAGGTTGGTGTTCTAACTCCCACTCTGATTGGAATGATTTCCCTGATTGTTGTAACCTCCCTAGTTTTCATAATTCTGGTTTTGGTTGTGGGGAGGGTTTTTCCTAAGCTATGCCATGTCATTAGACATCTGAGATATAGTCTTTTTGAGAGTCTCTAACTCACTAGTCAGTTGAACAGTTTGTTCATTTTTCACATTATGCACTATGGATGGGGCATGGACATGGGTTGATCCTCCTACATGTTGTGGTTGATTTTGAGGTTGTTGTTGAGGTTGTTGGGAGGAATCTTGCATTTCATTGCCGAAAAAGGGCACAATAGGTGGGGTGTGCAACTCAAATACAGGTCCATATTGGGAATAAGACATTGCTGGGATAGTGTTATATAATGGTGGGTTAAGTATCTAATAATTCATAGGAGGGAGAGCTGCTCCTAAACCTCCTGATTCTAGAGTTATCTGTTGTTGCAATTTGATGGCCAAATGATAAATTTTAGACAAAGAGTTTATCTCATCGGGTTGATAAGTTCTTTGCAAGAATAGGACAATCAAGGGATCAACAACTCTTAAATATGATTGAATGGCCATATTCTCAGCCACTAAGTAACACTCTTGTAGCCTTTGATACATCCTCAGGAATCTAGTATTAAATAAAGGCAGTGGCTCATGATGTTCCTTTTTTATGGTGGCAAACTGGTGATACAATATGGCAAGGTCTACATAGACCCTGAACTGATTAATAAAAGCATTTTCTAAATTTTTCCAACCTAGAATAGATCCCTGGGGTAGATTTAAATACCAGTTATATGCCATATCTCCTAAACAATAAGGAAACAATCTACTTACCATGTCTTGATGAGCAACTTGAGCATGAGTACAAGAATTTTTCAATTCTTTATATGCTCCTCAACACTTCTTGATTCTTCATGCATGTACTTAGGACAAAAATTCTCTAGGTTCTTCGATATATCATGGATTCTCCCTGGAATAGTCCCTAACGAAGAGGGATTATTCACAAAGTAAGCCATCAGTGGGATTGGTTGGGCAAGTAGTGGTGATATAGGCTGAATTGGTGGTGATACTGGCCTAACCGGTGGCGATGTGGGTTGAACTAGTGGATGTCTAGGTGGTTTTGGAGGAAATCCAGGTGGAGTAAGCAGGGGTGGAAATGTAGGTATCAAAACCCTACGAGCATGGGGTCTAGGTCTAAATGAGGCATGCAATTCTTGTAATGTTTCAAGGTCAGTAGAGGATCTAAGAATCCTTCCATATTTCTCTGATGAGAAAGACACTATGCAAGCCAACTTGTCATTTCAGCCCTCCTTCTAGCGCTAGATTTGTTGATGGTGAAAATGACACAAAAGATATGTAAACAAAATATTTTTACTCTATTTCTCCTAAAAAAGAAACACAACATATAGTAGCCTAACTCCCAAGGTCCTGGTAGTTGGTTCTCAACTGTCTGGTGTCACCCAATTGGTCCATGCAACTATAATATTCAAGGGGCATGTGGTGGTAACAAAGAATACAAGCAATGACTCATTTTACTAACTGTTCTTGTAAATAAAGGGGTTTTCAAACAAAAGAAAAAGATAGATCAGAGGGTAAATCAGTAAACATGAATCAAACTCATCTAACATCCAGACATATATCTTCAACAATGAATTTTTTCCAATACATCAAGAAAACCAAAGCATGACACAATTTACAGAATAAACCATACCATTGCATACATCTAAGGTGCTTAATTTAATACCACAATTTACATATCACAACTCCTTCAAAGATTCCAAAAGAAAACGCTTTCATTCATCACGAAGATCATAGATCAACATACTTCAATAAATCCAATTCACCAATAATCTAACGAGATAATCCTTAAATCCATATTCTTCTAATGACTTTCATCACATAAGAAACAATCATGCTTCAACACAATCATTGGCATAAAGATAGATTATAACTCATCAACCTTATCAAGTAAAACTTAATTCTAACACCATAATCAATAAACCTGTAACTTTTTTTAACTGTAAAACTGAAGTAACAATCTATCTATGTAACAACAATGAAAAATTGTATCTCCTAATATCAGGTGGCCAATTCTATTCTCTATTAGCCGACCCTTACAATATGATACCCCAAGAGTATTTATAGATATACAAAATTTGAATTCCTCTTCTATTTTAAGCTGAATCCACCTTTTCAGGAATTAAAGCCTCCTTGGAAACTCAGATCAATCTGATCTCAAGTTCCTTACATTAATACATTCAACTAAACTAAAGAAAATAAAATAGAATGGAAGAAAAACTATGCACCTCAAACTGCCAGTCCTACATGCAACATGCAAAGAAGAAGAAATCCATGCATGCATGAGATTTATGCATGCGAAGTTTGTTCCACAATGTATTCATCATAGTTGGAGAAGACTTGTTGTAATATGTCCAGTTTCGACCCATCCACCCAGCTATCCTGAAATTTAATCCTTTCCAACTCCGCTATAAAAAACCCTCTCATATACATCACCTTCGTCAACTCTCTCCTAGTTGCTCTTATCTCTCCTTTAATGTCCATCAACTGATCTATTAATAAATCCTCTCCATCGTCTCCTTTTTGCATGATTCCTTTAAACCTTTCATCTCATTTCTCTTTTATCTAGTCCAAAGGTAGGCCCTCCTTTACAGGTATATTGGCATCCACTATTACAACAATGACTGTCTCTAACTCTTCAAATTGCTCATTTTAATCTTTAATAGAATCTTGGAATTCATTTCTATGTTTGTATAGGAAATCTTATCTAAATTGGAGTATACAAGAAGTCTTTTCTAAGAAATCCTTATTATCTTTTTCAAGTATTGACTACTCTAGAAGAGTATTCTTAGATAGTTTACTAACCTCTTTCAACTTTTGGTAGTATCCCTTGTACTCTTCCTCCTGTTTTTCCAATACTTCAACATATTGATTCATTTCCCCTATCAACTCTTCCGTTATTTTATGAACCTCAAAACTATTAACAAACACTTCACCTACTTCTTGATTCAACTTATCAAGCCACTGATCCAACATTTCTGCCTTGCCTCTCACCTGTACCATGTCATCTACTTCCTTCTTACTCAGTAAAATTGGAGTCTCAATAGCAGCAACCTATTGTGATCTTGGAGTAGAAACATTCTTAAGGAAAACATGCAACTGATCTAATTGAGCCTTAAGCTCATCCTTCCTTTGTTTATCCTTCAATATCCTTTTCTTGGTGGAAGATGCCACCACATCAATTAAATTCATTTGCTGATCTCTGGTAGGTCTTCCCAAATTCATAGTGCCTAGCTGATAATCTATTAATTGCATATCTCCTGCACATCCTTGTCTATCATAGGTATAGCACATTCAGCCATGATTTATCATAAGTTAGTTAGCCTAGTAGAATGCAAGATCTTGGCCTTCTTTTTAGGCCTTTCTTTTTCTATTTCTTCCTTCTCCAATTCCCTTTTTCTTTCTTCCTCTAAAGCTTTAATCTTTTTTGCATCTTCTTTTTCTTCTTGTTGCTTTTTGATCAGTTCTTCGGCCTCTTTCTCCTCTTGCAATCATTTTGCTTCTTCTTCCTTTTTGTGAGCTTCTTCAGCAAGCTTTAACTTAGCCAACATAACTTCTCTCTCCCTTCAGTGTCTTGCCTTTCCTTCCTCAAGGTCATGAATTTTCTGTATCAATTCTAATTTATCATTCTCCTCCTTAACCTTGAGCTCATGCTCTTTTTTCCTCTATTGTTTCTCTATTTCATCAGATTTTGATTTAGCCTCTATGTGTTGCTACTATAGTATGGCATCAACTTGTGTCTTGGCATCAATTAACAATTGTTTCTCTATTTTTGTAGCAAGTGCTTGATCATCGTCATTCTTCTTGGCTTTTTCAAATAACACCCACTGATCGTCCACTGTCATCACCTATTAAGTATCCTTCTCTAGAGGCATATTCTCTTTAACATTCCTCTATGACAGAGTCTCATCGAAGTCTGTTTCAACATCATGAATTTCTACTTCTAGTTCCTTTCCCTTCATGAATTCAGCAATATCATGAAGAGTCCCTTTTTGCACCTCTTCACTTTGTTGCTTTGCAAGTGGGACTTGAGTAGAGGACTCACCTAATGCAAATGTTGAAACCACATGTCCTACTTGGGAATCTCCCTCTTGTGTCTCTGGTTCATCTTGAGCCACTACTTCAAGCTCAATCTCTTCAATATCTAGAGGGAGGAACTCCAAAGGCTCCTTGGGAGGTGTCTTTCTTTTAATACTTTTATATCCTTTCCCCTTTTTAGGAGTTGGTCATTGAGGAGTTTTGGTTCTTTGAACCACCCATTGAATGCTCCTATCCAAGACTACTCACCCTATCTGCTTAATGTCAATGGTTTCCTCACTATCCCAGTCATTTGGATCCAAGCTCTTAGTGCCAATTTCTAAAGCTTCATACGATGGATCCAATACAACTCCATCATCCACCAATGCGTCAGGAATTCCATTTTTGATCCCAAGCTCTGCCATGAGTGAGACGGGTAACCTCTCATAATTCTTCTTCCTGAGGTCATACTCATCCTACCAGTCACTCCAAAAGTCTTCCAACAAATTGAAATATTTTTCAAAAACAAAAGGTAGTAAGGCATTCATTTTATTCTTCAGGTCAAAGTACTTCCCAGCTGTATACCAACCTAGTTTTAGATGTATCAACTCATTGCACACTACCCTTGCTCCCACCAAATGCTGAAAAATGTATTCACCCAAATGCATGGGGAACTTATGACATCCTATTTTGTGTTTCAATGCAAACCGGGCATTAACCACTAGAGCTTGATATACAAATTCCATTAAAATTGTCCTATTGTTACAACACCTTGGCAGAAAATGTGGATGACTTTCAAATCCAACTAGCCTGAAGTATGTGAACTTGGGGTATTGAATGTATGAACATCCCCATTCAGTGATAAATGCCATGGCTTCTTGGCTCAGTCTATACCCTGCATCCCTGTTGAGTTGGTTAATGATCACATATATGAGTGCATCATTAACCCTTCTGAATTGAGTCTCAACAACCTATAGGGACAGTTGGTTATAATGATCCCACACCTTCTTTTGTCCATCTAACTCTTCTATTATCCCCACTCTATTCAGACTTGGGAAGATACCTCCTCTAGCAGCTGCATAAACAATATAAGAAGTCATAAAGAAATACTTGGTTTCCCTTATCCTTGTCAACTGGTCATGTATAGCATTAGACACCACCATCAGCCAATAAAATTATTGCTTTCCATTCAAAATGGTTTGAATGAAAGGAAACATCCACTCCTTGAAGTGAAATGCATCCCTCTTCCCAAATACCCTAGACAACATCATGATCAAATCTGATACCTCTTTGTAGAAATCTTCCTGCTTGGGTTGATCATGAAGTTTGGTCAGAGATTTCTTTTCCATTCTCAACCATTTCTTATTCAAGTGAGCCTTGTTGGATGCTTTATACTTTCTATATTTCTCCAAAGCTTCAACCTCCTTTAACTGTACCAGATTCTTTGGATCGAGGACCCTAAACATAGTTTGAAACATTTGAGTAGTGAGATCAATAATCACATTGTCCTATGAATCAACACACTACCTTGTGGCTGGATTGTAGGCACTGGCTTCTATCATAATCAATTATGGGCATTGGATAGATAAAGGGAATAAGGTGATATGAGCCAAACTAGACTCAAGAATTCTTTGTGTTCTCCCTGTCATATCTTCAGCAAACGTTTCTGAATACAACTCCTGAAAATTGTATGAGCCCATATTTGTGTCGGTGATGTCTCACCAATCCAATTCCACTTTGCTTACTGTGGCTGCAAGACCCCTATGATTATACCTTAAAGTATAAGGTAGATGTTCAGGATTTATCTTCTTGGGTTTGGCTGTTGCCTTTGATGTTTCTACAGGCTGGTTCCTTTGAACAACTTCTCCTGATGTTCCTGACATCCTTTAGCTTTCCTACAACAAATCCTCTAGTTAGATCCTTGAACAAACATCTCAAAATATGCCTTAAAATCATACCTTTCACACATACATCAGAGGCAAAACTAGGCAGAAAACATCCTAAATAGTCTTCTTTAAAACACTGTCGAGCTTGGAGTCAGAACTGGAATGGTGATCGGAACTAGGACCAGAATGGAAACGCATTTGGTTTCTTTCATATTTTCTATTCTCATATTCTGTTTTGGGTCCAATTCCTCTTCCACTTAGGTTATTGTTATTTCAAAATAAAGCTTCTCAATATAAGCAGATTCGAAGATGGGATGGAAAATGGAATTGACACTAATTATAAAACATGCCCAAAATATAAATCAATTCCGATCCTGCTTCCACCTAGGTTGACCATGATGTCATAAATGATTTACCATTTTAATGCATAACTTCATGATTAAAGACTAGGTCATTTTAAACGAAAAGGAGCTAACATATAACTTGATAAAACCATCCCCATATGACCGGGGGTGGCTGTACTCTCTAGGCCTTCATATTTAAATTAAAATGTGAATACAGAAACATATCTAAACCCTAATCTAAAACAAACTTGATAAAAAAACTAGGGCACGAATTTAACCCTTCCTAAACTAACCAGTTGAATGCACAAAAGATTCTAAGTGAAAACTACCATTTATAACCCCTACTCACTGTAAAAACAACATTTAACCTATCTCATTGAAAATGTCCTAATTTAATCTAAGCAATTAAAATCCAAAGCAACACGACTCGATCACGACAAAAAAATGTTAAAATGACTGTGCCCTAAAACAAAGAAACTGGATACAAAACTAACAACGAAAACAAGAATAACAAACAAACAAAGAAAAAAAAACAAAATATGCAAACCTACTAAGAATCACGAACTTGCCCAAAGGAAAATGATTTAACAAGAACATCAACAAAAAAAACTTGAAAGTAAATAAAACAATGAAAATAGGAAACCCTACCTCAAATGCAAATAAAATAGGCAAACCTCCTGTAGAAATCCACAAGCAACTGTCTCTCCTTCAATCGATTTACTCGCACAAAGCTTCACTGCAACTTCTACTTCGCTCTTCAATCTCTTAAGAATAGTGATAATAATTATGTTGTTAGAAAATGTGGATTTACTAAACAATAAACTAACACACTGATAAGACATTATATTAAAGAAATCTAACTAGAAAGCATAAATGTAAACTCTTACAGCTTCCTCAAATTCGTCCCATCGTCCTCTATCTCCAAGGATTTTATTAAAGTTGTTGGCTCTCAGTTGTGTAAGTAGCAACTTGTTTAAATGGCAGCTTAGGAGAATGAGATTAATTGAAAATGCATGTGCATGACTAAATGATTTAAGCTATGAAACTAAAATACTATGATGCTGGAATGCTGATAATATTCAAATGCAACTATAGTAACTGTGTATGAAATCTAAGATTTGAGGTGTCTTCAACTCATAAGAGGGCAGTATTTATAGATTTTTGAAGGAAAAAATCTAGTTGGCGAAGATCAACGGTTAAGATTCAAACCTGTTAAGATGAATGGTGAGAGATCGAGAGGTTAAGAAAGATGGAAGGTTGAGAGAAAGATGGAAGATGTTTCCATTATTTAAATAAATAATATTTAATTATGTGTCAGAGATGATAAAAAGCGCTTTAATTAAATATATAAAATATTTAATAAAATATGAAAAGAAGAAAGTTTCTAATTAAATATTTTTAGAATATTTAATTATGGAGGAAAGAAATCTTTTAATTAAATATTTTTAGAATATTTAATTAAATTTGAAATGAAGAATATCATTTAAATTTAGAATTTAAACTTGTGATAATTAATATATATAAATTGTGAAATCTATTTAATTAATTAAGAGGAAGATAGCAATAATCAAATAAACTTATTTATTTAATTAAAATAGAAGAATTGGAAAAATGAATAATATAAATAAATAATTAAATTTATTTATATGTAGATGACTTAAGAATATTAATTAAATAATTCATTTTTAATTAATTAACAAGTTTGATTAACCGTGACCATTTTTAGATGTGTACATTTTGCCCCTCTTTGAAGTGATGTGTTTTACGCATTGCTTCAAAGAATTTTGCCCCAGAATTTTGAAATTACCGATGCTATATGCCCCCTCGAGAGATAAACGGCCTGATAAAAGAATCAGAATGATTTTCAGAGGAAAATTAGTGATTTAGCTCTCGAAATAGTGCTCTATTTTGCAAAAAACTTGAATATTTTCACACTTTTACCCCCTTAAAAGGTGAAAAAGGTGAAAAGTCATTGTCATTTGAACAGTAACCTTTGGTAATTTCTAGAGCTTTGAGAGAGATATTTGCAATGCCGATCCATTAGGAGCACCACAGATTCGAGCGAGCCCATCGATATCAGAGACTAGCTACGTACGGACCTCCAGTAAGTCGACTTGAGCCTCTTTGTAAATGTTTTTGATGATTTTTCGCATTTTTTTGCATTTTTTAGATTTTTCAGTTCCTGGCTTAGCAGATATGAGCCATAGTATAGCGCATAGGGTAGATAAAGTCACGCATCCAAAGTAGCGCATAGGGGTGAAACAGTCGCACATAGTGTAGAATGGCGCATAGGTTGCATGTACTAGCACATACAGAAATGTCACTCGCGTAGGATGCTAGATTTGCACATAGGGTGATTGTTTTGGCGCAATTGTGTGATAGAATAGCACATAGGTGAATTAGCGCATAGAGTGGTTGTTTGAGCACATAGGCTAGTTAGAGTCGTGCATTGATGGAGTTTCACATGGAAGCTCTATTTTAGCGCATCCATGGGTTAAAGTTGCACATACATGGTTTAGCGCATTGATGCCCTATTTTGGCGCATCCATGGATTTTTCCCGATTTTGAAATTTTGAAGAAAAATGATAAGTGTTTGATGATTGTTGCTAGATTAGACAACGGATTTTATGTTTTTGAATAACATAAAGAATAGATTAGCTTGATTTGAGAAACTTGTCTTCGTGCTTGAAGAACAAATAATTCTGATAAATTTGCTTTCCTATTTGAAAGACAAATAGTAATGATAGATTTGCTTTCTCGATTGAAAGTCAAATAGATAGATGTTGATTTATGTGACTGTTAAATTTGTCTCCATGTGATATGAAAAACAAATAGTAGATGAAATGATTTATAAATTTTCTTCCATGCGATATGAAAAATAAATAGTAGAGATGATAGATAGATTTCCTTCCATGCGATATGAAAAAAAAAAAGTGTCGATTTGATTGAGTTGATTGTCTGTTGATGTACTAAAGATTTTTATTTTGATGTACCAATTTGATTAGAGATTACTTGCTGATTGATTTGTATGATTGCTTGATGATGTTGTAAAGGAGGAATTTAACCTCCTCCCTATCAAAGAGAGATTTCCTCAGACATTGGAGATGATCCCACGACTGCTGTAGGATGATTTAGAAGTTATACACCAGTGTGGGTTGGGTCCATTGTTGGGGATCCCGTAGCATCAAGTCAACAGGGCACTGTTGACTGCGTTAGCTGAGAGGTGGCACAGCGAGCATAACACCTTTCATATGCCCACAGGAGAGATTACCGTGACTTCGGAGGATGTGTACAGGATCCTAGGTATTCCTATGGTTGGTGAGCTTGTGATCTATGATCACAAGGAGATCGGGGGGACCGGCGCACTTAGGCGAGTCTTCTAGG
The DNA here is from genome assembly GCA_007115665.2 of Sequoiadendron giganteum. Lineage (NCBI taxonomy): Eukaryota > Viridiplantae > Streptophyta > Pinopsida > Cupressales > Cupressaceae > Sequoiadendron > Sequoiadendron giganteum. The sequence goes on along the minus strand of CM021107.1, from coordinate 152,500,752 downwards.
ATCCTCATGTCTCTGGATATGAGCTTCCCTGGAAGGAGATGGTGGAGAGATATGCCCCACTGCCTTCGATTTTAGTAGGCATGATCGGTGGTTTCCTTTGTTCTGATCGCAGGGCAAAGGGACTATCAGTTGGTTGGGGTAGGATCTTGGAGGATATGCTTCTCCACTGGACCAGATATGCATGGGGATCATGCATGCTTGCCCATCTATACCATGATCTTCATCAGGTCGTATACACAGATGGGAAGAGTCTCTCATGTGGAGTGACTCTTCTACATATATTTTCATGGGAGCATTTTGTGATTACATGTCCCATTGTATGGAGGGATCATCCCCTTGGGTTCCCATATGTCTATCCATACACAGGGCCTCTTGTCCAGCCGAGGCTGGGCAAGTTGGAGTATTGGTGGCGTGTGTTAGATTATTTGGATACAGTCATCTAGAGACCGTATGTAGATTGTGATCCATGGGAGGCAGATGATATAGAGTTTCCTTATTGCACGAGATCTAGATATTTCATCGGATGCACCGCATACATTATTGAGCGGTTCCTAGTCATGTGAGTCTTAAGGTAGCTTGGGTTAGTATAGATGATGTCGCAGGGTGTGGCACATTATGCTAGGCACTGAGAGGATGTACTAGAGTGGGTTCCTATTGTGACCATTGAGGTGGCCCAAGCAGAGTATTTGGAGTCGCAACCAGCTCAGTGGGCTAAGCATCTGAAGGTTACAGATGCAGGGATGACAAACGAGTATGCTACATATTTTTACACACATCCCTTTCTAAGGTTTACTAGTCCAAAGGAGCCTGCTCCATTATTGGGAGGACTAGTGATACAACAAGGGCAAGGGTAGGCATAGGAAGCAGCAGGGCAGCCATAGGGAGAGGTAGGGGTATAGGATGCAATGGCCATGGATTTCGATGAGGAGGGAGATGAGGGGGATGACTTTGGTAGCCAAGATGACAGAAGTGATGAAAGTGGGGATGACAAAGGTGGTTGGGGTGGAGGACAAAGATATTTCTTTGATGTTCCCTTTAGGACGAGGCCACAGACCTCAAAAGTAGTGGACCAACTGAGTACTTCGGCTCCATGGATCATTATCAAGGCTCCCTCATGAGGACAGATTGATGTTTTGCAGGCAGCAGTTCAGACACTTCAGAGTCAGTTGGCATAGGCTCAGGGGATGATCAGTCAGCTCTACAGGCATAGGTTGCATAGCCACCACCTCCTAACCCATGGGTAGCTCAACTTATGGCCAAGAGGGGTAGTTTCTCAAAGAGATGTGCACAGACCGAGGGAGTAGCTGAGAGACTTCTCAGATCAGTTGAGAGTACCTCCATTGGAGAGGTTGTGGTAGAGGGTTTTGAGACTACTCGGGAGGCTGAGTATTACAAGATGAGGTATTTTTAGGTAGTACCACCTAAGAGGAGAATTGCCTTCACATAGTCGGGTACTCGGTCTCGGACCCACTCACGCAACCATTCTAGGAGTGCCACGAGGAGTGTGGGTCAGCTAGTCAGACGAGAGATCAGAGCTTCTGGGAGTAGAGATCCATCGAGACACACTACCTTAGAAGATAGTAGCAGTCATGTGCCCCAACCAGATACTCCTCAGTGATGATCATTTTTGACACATTCATTGTATTTGATATATCTTGTTGAAACATTTGATATCCTTGTATTCCTGGACATTTGTTTTGATGAGATTTATGAGATGCAGTGGTGATTCTATTATGCATGTGTTATGGATGATTTATGCTCATGTTATGGATGCTTGTTTATTTCTATATGCTATGTTGTGTATGGTGATGTAATGATGTATGATGATGCTGATATTTTATGTATGAAAACACAGGATGTGTTGCGATGAAATGATTCTAATATGATGATATATGATGCAATTTAAAATGATTTTTTTTTATAATGTATGTAACAAATCCAAGATGTAAGATGTAATGATGAATTCTTTCAATGATGTGAAAATGATATGATGAAATGATGAATGATTTAAATGGAAAAAGTATAATGAAATGAGATAAATGGATAAATGATATGATTATGAAGATTGAATATTGAATATTTAATGAGTGATATGCACATGACTTGGAAAAATGATGTAATATGATAATAATGATAATGATGTAATGGAAATGAACATAATAACCTAAAGGATGGTGTAAAATGGATGAGATGGATGCAATCTTATTATGAATGCATATGTATGTGATAAATGATGTGAATCAAAATGCAAATGTAAATGTCTAATGTGATATGAGATGAATTATCAAATGAATGACTTATGCATATTATATGAATATGATGAACTAATAATGAAATGATGATGTAAAAATGTAATAATAATGATACCCTAAATGAGTGTTGGTGAAATGATATGAATAATGATGAAATGAGATGTAACAAATGTCCAGTTGTACTCAATCATTGTCTGAAAAGATATCCAATAATTTGGCCAACCCTCAAAAATCTATTTAAACAACCCTCGAAATGGAAATGAATTATGCAGTCTTAGAATGCAATAATGAACTGTTCTCCTTGTTGCCATTTCATGTTGTGCTTGGTTTTCATCATTGAGCCTTTTGATATGTTGAAAGTTAGTACAAGCATCAAAGGGTATGTTAGCACCAACGATGACCTGAGTACTTCTTTCATGATGTTTGATGTAGCAAGTTAATACAACCATTGAGGTATAATTGAATGAAGATGACCTGAGTATTGCCTACATAAATAGACAAAAAATGACCATTTTCCTATGCGAATTCCGAAATGTCATCAATGATATATTGTAGAGCATGTCCCATGACAAATTTGCACAATACTAATGATTAGCTTACAGACAACAAGTAAAGAAAAATGACATTTCTTCCTTGTGATTGTAGTTTAGTACATCATTGAATCACTCCAAAGACATGATGTCATCAAATATAAAAACAACAATTGCAACTTATTGCTTTAAGTTTGTCATTCATTTTATTTAGATTAAGATCATCCAATTTGTTCATTTGTTAAAACCGTCATGCGGCCTCATTGTATTTGGACAAGTTTGTTGTTTCCTAATATTTTGATGCTAGACACATGTTTTCGTTTGCTCAAAAAGCTCTAAGAAGCAAATTGCCCCCTAGTGACCTTGTACTTTGACTCTTGCTAGACAACTACTGCTAAGGATAATCCTAATTCATCAAGCCATGATGAGGTCCTTGTCGTTTCAAGGAGATGATGCAATGTAAACTATGATGGTGAGGCATGTGTGTGATGCCAATGAAAAGATGGATAGAATGAATCCTAATAGATGAGAGAGCCAAACAAAATCACAAACAATGCCTATTTGCTAGGTTTTCACCATTTGTTTTTATTGCACCTTTTCCTGATTTTATGATCTTTTTGCTATTACCAAGACGCCTGTTTGCCAGGTTTCTATCAAGGCAACAATTTTTTTTATTTTTATTTTTGTATTTTTTCTCTTTTTCATTCACTTTTTTGTATTTTTTTCAAGACCTTTTATATTGGTTTTGATATTTTCTCAAGACTTTTTATATTGTTTTTGATATTCTCTCAAGCGTAAAACTTCTTCAAATGAATGTTGTTGGACAGATCTGCAAACAGGTCCCCTTCTGCTGTTGACAACTTATATGCCCCCAATCCGTATTATGCAATGATAACGAATGGGCCCAGCCAATTAGGTTCAAAATTACCTTTCTTTTCCCAATCCTGCTAATTACGAGGGTTTTCTTTGAGAACCAAATCACCCACTTGAAAATTTTGTGGTTTGACTCTGTGATTGTAGCTACGAGACATAACTTGCTGATATCCCTTTAGGTGATTAACTGTAGTTTGATGTCATTCGTCAAGTAGTTCTAGCTCTTGCAACCATGATATTCTGTAGTCTTCATCGTTGATTAACCCCTTTAATGATACTCAAAGTGAGGGAATCTCGACTTCTAGTGGTAAAATAGCTTCTGCTCCATAGACCAAAGTGTAAGGGGTAGCTCTTGTTGGTGTGTGAATACTTGTTCTGTATGCCCATAATGCTGGATTTAATTGGACATGCCAATCACGACCTGCTTCATTTACTGTTTTCTTCAAAATCTTTAGAATTTTCTTGTTTGAAGCTTCAACTTGACCATTCCCTTGTGGATAGTAAGGTGTAGAGAACCTATGTTGGATGCAAAATCTTTCACATAGTTCATCAACATCCTGATTTTTAAAGGGTCTTCCATTGTCTGTGATAATGGAATTTGGAATACCATATCGGCAGATGATATAGTTCAAAATGAATGAAGAGACTTTTTTACCAGTAACAGTTGTTAGGGGAACAACTTCAATCCATTTAGTGAAATACTTAGTTGCTGTAATGATGAATTTATGTCCATTTGAAGATGATGGGTGTATCTTTCCAACCAGATCCAATCCCCACTGAGTGAAAGGCCATGTTGTGGTGAAAGGCTATAATTCCTGACCAGGAGCGTGAATGAGATTCCCATGAATCTGACATTTTGCACATTTCTTCACAAAGATAAATGATTCTTTTTCCATGGTCGGCTAGTAGTACCCTAATCTCATAAGTTTCTTTGCTAAGGTTAGTCCACTTGAGTGTGTCCCAAAAATTCCACTATTTACCTCTTGTAAGGCCTTTTCAGATTCATCATGTTCAAGACATCTAAGGAGGGTACCATCTAGACCACGCCGGTATAAGACATCAGCAATTAAGGTGTAACAGGATGATTGACGGATGAAATTTCTTTTCTGATTCCTAGACAAGTCTAAGGGTAAAATAGTATCCTTTAGGTAAGTGTAAATTCAGCCATATAAGGGAGAATCATAACTGGTTAGATGGAAAATGATTTGAGTTTCAAGATTGCCATAGCAGGGAGAAGACAATTGTTCCACCAGGACATCGTACCATGTTTGATTCTCTGTCAACTGAAGTAGAGAGGCCATTGTATCCATAGCATCTACTACTTTATTATCAATATGTGGAATCTTTATGAACTAGATATTGACAAAGTATTTCTTGAAATCATCCACCATTCTTTTGTAAGGTATCAACTTGTCATCTTTAGTATGATATTCATCATTGATTTGATTTATAACAAGTTGTGAATCACCAAAAACTTGAAGTTCTATGATTTTCTAGTCTATTGCAATTCTTATGCCAATTACCAATGCCTCATACTCAGCTATGTTGTTTGTGCAAGGAAACATTAGCCGATAAGATTTTGGAATTGTATGTCCTTGAGGTGTAATAAAAATAATCCCTGCTTATGAACCATGTTGAGTGTAAGAACTGTAAAAGTATAGTGCCCATGACTGCTAGATAACTGCTATGAATACATCGACATCAAAAAAATCAACGTGTATTAGGTGTTCCACTGGTATTGGTGCTTCTTCTAATTGATCTGCAATTACTTGTCCCTTTATAGATTTTCGATCCACATAATGAATATCAAATTCGCTTAGGATCATAACCCATTTAGCCAACCTGCTAGTTAAGGTTGCCTTACTTAGAAGATATTTGAGAGGGTCAATCTTAGCCACAAGCTTTACTGTATGAGTTAGCATGTAGTGTTGTAACTTTTAAGAAGTGAACACTACTGCTAATCAAGCTTTCTCAATGAAGGTGTAATTTAGCTCATGAATTTTCAAGGTTTGACTGATGTAATAAATTACTCACTCTTTTCATGAATTGTCTTCCTGTGCCAATAATGATCCTAAAGATACTTTTGTGGCAGCAATATGTAATATGAGAGGGGTGCCCTGCACTGGTGGATTTATGAGATACTACTTTATCTGATCAAATGTTGCGTCATATTTGTGCTCCCACTTAAATGGAACATTCTTGTGTAAAAGATGTGTAAGTGGTAAACTTTTATCTGCCAGTTGAGCAATGAATCTTCGAATGGATTGTAACTGTCCCTGCAAAGAGCGTAGTTGACTAATGTTCCTTGGTGGTGGCATATCAAGAATTTCTTGTATCTTAGCTGGATCCACTTCAATTCCCTTTTCTTATACAATGTAACCTAATAGCTTTCCAGATTTCACTCCAAAGACACATTTCTTTGGATTAAGTCTTACTTTGAATTGTTCCATCCGTTTGAAAATTTTAGATAAGATATCTATGTGTCTTTCCCTGGTGTTAGACTTGGTGAGGAGGTCATCATATCATGAAAAATTATTGTCATTTCTCATTGGTATGTAGCTCTTGCATTCTTTATCCCAAATGGAATTGCATTCCAACAATAGGTACCCCAAGGACATGTGAACACCGTTTTATCCTGATCCGCTGGTGTAATCTTTATTTGGTTGTATCCTGAAAATCCATCCATTAATGAATACATTGCATTTCCACTAGTCAAATCAACAATCATATCTATGTTTGGCAAGGGGAAGTCATCTTTGGGACATGCCTTGTTGAAACCATGAAATCTGTACAAATTCTAATCCTTTCATCTAGCTTTGAAATAGGTACGATATTGGAGATCCATTCAGCGTAGTCCATAGACTGAATGAATCCAACATCTAAAATCTTCTTTAATTCCTCTTTTACGAATAATGCAACATGTGGATGCATTTTCTGTGTTTTTGTTTTACAGTTTTTGCCCTCGGCATAATAGATAAATGATGCATGATGAGATTTGGATCTAATCTCAGCATATCTGCATAGGACCATGCCAAATTGATTTTATTTTTCTTGAGAAATTTTGTGAATCCAGGTACTTCCTCCTCTGTTAGAGATGCAGCGAGTTGCGAAACTTTGGGCTTCTCTATAGTACCTATGTTGACTGCCTCTATTGGTTCAATTAGAATGGAAGACCTTTCCTGGTAATGTTCCAGGAGAGTGTCAAGTTTCCCATCCTATAGTGCCTTTGGAAGGTTTTCACCATTGGATACACTTTTCATTTTTCTCTTTTCTTGATCTAATACTACCTTTGTTAGGTTTTCACCATTAGATCTCTCTTTTATATTATTTATTTCATAGCTGAGAAACTTGGCACTTTCCTGTCAAAAAATTTGATCTTGTGATTCCCTGGTGGAACTTGTTTCTGGTTGGGATGAACAAAGAAAGTTAATGATGGTTTTGTCATTAGGAAAAGCTGGGACATCAATGGGTGTGACTTGTTCCCAATCAATGAGTTTAGGATAGACCAAAGGAAATGGATCATTAGGATGCATAAGGTCACTAGCCATTAGGTTCATGATGTTATTGTTAATGTCATTATGGGGGAGGTCTAGGATGGTATCCTCCTGTAAATGATCTATCTCACTTTGAATCGAATCGGTCTCACTTGAGTCATGATCGCTTTGTAGAACGTAATCAAGCGGAGGCCTTGAGCTTTCCCCTTATAAGAATGCAAGTGTGAATTTGTGTATGACATCCACCCTTTTCTCTGAGATGAAAGTATCATCAGAGAAGTCATCCCATTCATATTCATTGGAGTCAGTGTCAGAATTGTTTGCTTGAATTCTCAGGATTGTTTCAACTAACTCCTCTTTAGACATTCTTTGTACTATTTCTTCCTTTGTATCTTCACCATATCCTAACCCAGTTTTATCATTTGGGTCCATTATTTTTAGTTGGATAGGTTCAACAATACCCTCTTTCCTTTTACCTATAGGGCCATTTCCTTCATAACCCATTTGTTGCATGATAGCATAACCTTTTCCATATTGTTTTGTGGGTAACTTGGCATGTACTACTGATTCTTCTTCATCTTTATAGAGCCAATCAAGGATAGCTCTCTCTTCCATTTCATTTTCTTTGATAAATATCCCATTAAACTTGGTGATGGGAACTGAAGCTGAGGCTAAAGCTGTTGTAGCTTGTTGTATGGATGTCTATGGTTGACCATGGGATCTTGGAGATATGGGTAGATTAGAGAGAGAAAAAGAATATTCTCCTACTCCATTTTATTTTTATTTTAGCTTGGTGCCAAAATTACTTATCATTTCTCATGCTTGGTCATTGTATTTGGAGGTAGAGATGAGTAAGGCCTCTCTATTATGTGGGACGAGTGTGTCCTGAGTTGCTCTCAAGTTAGAGCAAGTTTGACTGCTAATGTGATCAATAGGTATTGTTACTTCTTGTCCATCATATGGAAAATTCAAGCATTGATGATAAGTAGATGGAACAACTTGCATGTCATGGACCCATGGACAACCCAAGAGTATGTTATAGATTAGATCCCAATCTAGAACCTGACAAAAGGTATTCTTCACAACAGGACCCACTCTGATTGGTAACATGATAAGGCCTTTGGAAGTTCTTTCCTCATCATCATATGCCTTGATTTTAATCTTTCTTCATGGATCTATAGATTCTGCTGAATATCCCAAAGCTAGGACCAATTTCAAAGTACAAATGTTTAATTTGGCTCCCCCATCTATCAGGACATGTCTAATGCAGGCTTTGTGAACCATGACCTCTAAGTAGAGTGATGAATTATGTGGATGGGTTATGGATGAGTCATCCTTTTCAGTAAAGGATAAACATGTGGATGAGGACAAGTGTCCCACCATGGCTTGAAATTTATTGATATCCAGATCAGGGGATACAATTGTATCAATAAGGGCCTTTCCCAGAATGTCCTTATGTGTAGGTGATAACTTTAAAAGTTCCAATATAGAAATTTGGGCTGATTTTTTTCATAGTTAATCAACCAAATTGTATTGACTTGGAGGGGGAATTGTTGCTTTAGATGAGCTTCCTTTGACAATGATTTTGGCTTGTCCCCTTGTTGTAGCATTGACCTCTTGATATTCTTGCTTACCTTTGATTTGGATAGCATTGGTGTGCTGATCATCGGTATAAATATGATTGATAATGACGTCATGGACATAATTAAAATTCTTTCCCTTGTCACCAGAAGATTCCCCTTTTTGATAATTGGGGAGAGGATCCTTGAATGCTTGATGTTCATTATTTGCATTATGTCCTTCAACAATGATGGTATGGTTACCAATCAAATCCTGAATGATATTCTTTAATCCTTGGCAATTGTTTGTCTTATGAACTTTACACCTATGGTAATCACAAAAATGTGAGTCATTCCACGATGGTAGTTTAACTCGAGGCTCATAGTCTCTTTGTGGTGGCAACGTAATAGTGTTTTGATTCAATAACTCTTTGAGAATGGATTCCAAAGATTAGCCCAAGGGAGTGAAACTTCGTCGATTCAAAAAATATGAAGATCTGGGCATATATGAATTTTGATTATTGCCAAAATTATTTCCATGATTATTAGCTGTGTTCCCTTGATTGGAAACATTGCCTTGGGTACTAGAATTTCCAGTATTATTGCTAGGTTGAACACCTGACACATTTAGGACAGTAGGCTTCGCATGCACGTTGTTAGCATCTACTACCCCATCATTCACAACATTTTTATTTTGAGTCCAAAATCATGACTTGTCATTGTTGTTATTATGGTTGTTGTTGTTGTTGTACGAATTTGAACCCTCTTTATCAATTTTTAGAACTCCATGCTTGATCAAAGAACCTTCAATAGTAATTGCATTTTCAATCAATTTTTGAAATGATTGAGGACATTGAAGGTTTAGTCTGTAACTCATTTCTTGATTCAGACTATTGATAAAGATCTCCATCTTTTCTGTTTCAGGAACAAGGCGAGAGTATCTAGCAAACACCCTTCTCCACCTTTGCAAAAATGCAGTGAAAGATTCCCCTACTTTTTGTTTCACCTTACAAATATCAAACATGGTTATCTGGTGTTGGATGTTGTAAGAGTATTGTGATATAAACTTGTTTATTAGCTCCTAAAAGGTTTTGATGGGAGGAGTGATCTTTGAAAGCCACTCCATGGATTGTCCACCCAAACTTCGCAGAAACAATTGCATTAAGTAGGTGTCGTCATGAGCGAATTCTAAGCTCATATTTTGGAAATCCCTTACATGTTCAATGGGGTTAGTTTTCCCATTATACCTATCAAATTTAGGGATTCACAATGTTTCAGAAAAGGAATCATTCAAAGACTCCTATCAAAAGGATAAGGACATATGTCACCCAAAACATACTTCTTTGTGGTACCCCCTTGCATTTCTTTTATTTTCCCTTGTAATTCCTTGATTTGTTGAGTAAGGGCACTAAAATCATTAGGAGGAGTTTCAGGATTTTCTTTAATCCCTTCTATGTCAAAATCAACAAGTAACTTAGCTCCTTGATTAGCTAATGAAAGGAAATATCTTTCCTTGTTTCATTCTAAAATCCTTTCCATAAGAGTATGGAATATGAGACCTTGCTCTACTTCTTGGAGCTTTTCTTCTGTTATCTCTTCAATATTTGAATTATTAAAGGGGTTCTCTTCTCTCTCACTATTATCACCCATTTTGCTTATTGTACTTTCATCTTTTTCTATGTGTTTTCGAGATCTCATGACAATAGGCATAAGCTTTACTCAAATTCTACTAACCTTGATCAAAAGATTGAAATAGTGCAATGTTGATTGATATGAAATTCAGGATAGAATGAAGATTCTATGACTTAAAATATTTTTAATCTTTAGCTTGTGATTCCCTGATTGAAAGGATGAAAATCCTGTTTGTGAGAATTAAACCAAAGATAAAAAGTAAAGATGATTTTGCACTTTGTGAGGTTTGATCGTAGCTTTGTAAAAAGATGGATTTGATGAATGCCTATTGTGCTTGAGTTCTCTATTGCAAAATTTGATTGGGACAAGTAGCGTACGTAATTGTAGGTTGAGGAATATAAGAAAAAATATGCTGACTGTGGTTGTGCCTTTGAGAAAGGGCTCTTCTTTGAAAGAAGGCTCATGAGTATAAAGGTTCTACAACATAATCATCAGTGAAACCTCTAATATAGTCATGATATCGGTGAATAAAGGTCCTATGTTCAAGCAAGACCTTTCGACTTTGGTATAGAAATTTCCTCTTTTTCAATAACTTCTTATAACTAAGAGATTTCTTTGGCTTTCTAATCTTTCTTTCTAGAGACTTCTTAGCAAAGGTTGTAGACTTCCAAACTCTGAGCATGGAAAAGACTAGACTGAGATGACTGATTTCTGAATGTCAGAAAGTTACCTAGGTTTAGAAAACACATGTGGAAAAATAGAGCATGGATGCGCTGAAACATACTACCTATGTACCAAAACAGAACCAAATGCACCGAAACAGAGCATAGATGTGCCGAAACAGAGAACAAATGCACCAAAACAAAGCAGAGATGCGTTGAAATAGACCAGGGATACGCTAAATTATCCATTTAGACTTCTGAGACAGACATGTTTGGACAGTTTGATATTTTTGGATGATCTTAATCTGATTTAAGTGTGAAAAACACAACATAGAGAAGCAGATAGTTGTTTTGTTAATCCTAAAATATAAACAAAGAGTGTATGTTCTTTTGATTTTCATAGGTTTTGAACAAAATAAGCATTCCAAGCATACTCACTATTAATTTGTCAAATAGGTCATCATAGTAATCACAACCCATAGCTTAAAATCACGTCGACTCACATAGCCATGTCACCACCTAGAGGGCGCCCATGTTTTTTTCTTTTCCAGGTGTGTACTCAAGGTGACAGAAGTGGATACCGAATCCCCTGAGCAAACAATTCGTGGTGATTATATGGTGAGTGTCTTGGGGGAAGATTCTTCCCTCCCCTTGCACTGTGTTTAAAATGATGTTTGGATACTAACACGACTGGCTTTCAACGCAGCAATAGATAAACTCCCTCAGGAGACCTCCTAATCTTTAGAACAAAGACTTTGGGGATGGTTATCTTTGCACATTGTCATCGAATTGTGGACTTTCCCCAAATTCTCTTTTGATTATAGTGAGTTGGAAAACCTGGCTTTGGTTGTTCCCACTTAGGTCGTTCCTGTAGGGTGAGTACTTTTTCCCACTATGATAGGCCCTCTAGAGGATGTAATAAAGCATAAACATTGCAGAAAAATGAAAAAGGCAGTTTGGTATTCCAATCACCCAGTTAAGGGGAGAGCATAGACCTATTGCCACAGACAAAGTGAACAATGTTCTTTTTATAGCACCAAATGACAATGATTTATACTAAGTGAAGACGTTGCTTCACAATAGGCATGGGGTTCATTTTAATTGCAAAAATAGTGTGTGGTGACTACCCTAGGATTGATAGATTCCTGATTTTAAGTTTCTATCCTAGGGTTGGTTCATTCTCCTTAAAAACTAAAATGAAGAATTTATTCCACAGATGGCGTCAGAATCAAAATTTATATTTACAAACCTCCTATATGCACTAAGAAATTTTTTGTCCACGGATGGCATCAGAATCAAAATTTATGTTTACAAACCCCCAGTATGCACCAAGACAGGTCCCCAATGCGCCAAAACAGTTACTGAATGCGCTAAACGATCAATCTGGGATGCGTGAGAACATGTCATCTATGTGCCAAAATAGTTAATATATGCACCGAAACAGTCTCTTGATACATCAAAACAGTCTCTAGATGTGTCCAAATAGTCTCTGGATGCACTGAAAGAATGCTCGTATGTGCCAAAGCACAACTCCAGTCTATCACCTATCAAAAAATTCTTGCAATAAAAAGATTAAAACGAGGGAATGCCCCACGGTGGGCACCAAAAATGTGTTGTTAAAAAATGTGGATTAACTAAACAATAAACTAACACACCAATAAGACATTATGTTAAAGAAATCTAACCAAAAACCATAAATGCAAACTCTAACAACTTCTTCAAATTTGTCCCATCATCCTCTATCTCCAAGGATTTGATTAAAGGTGCTAGCTCTCAGTTGTGTAAGCAGCAACTTGTTGAAATGACAGCTTAGGAGAATGAGATTAATTGAAAATGCATGTGCATGACTAAATGATTTAAGCTATGAAACTAAAATACTATGATGCTAGAATGCTGATAATATTGAAATGCAACTATAGTAACTGCGTATGAAATCTAAGATTCGAGGTGTCTTCAACTCATAAGAGGGCTATATTTATAGATTTTTGAACGCAAAAATTCAGTTGGCGAGGATCAACAGTTAAGATTCAAACCTATTAAGATGAACGGTGAGAGATCGAGAGGTTAAGAAAGATGGAAGGTTGAGAGAAAGATGGAAGATGTTCCCATAATTTAAATAAATAATATTTAATTATGTGTGAGAGATGATAAAAAGTGCTTTAATTAAATATATAAAATATGAAAAGAAGAAAGTTTTTGTTTAAATATTTTTATAATATTTAATTATGGAGGAAAGAAAGCTTTTAATTAAATATTTTAAAAATATTTAATTAAATGTGAAATGAGGAAAATCATTTAAATTTAGAATTTAAACTTGTGATAATTAATAAAAATAAATTGTGAAATCTATTTAATTAATTAAGAGGAAGATAGCAATAATCAAATAAACTTATTTATTTAATTAAACTAGAAGAATTGGAAAAATGAACAATATAAATAAATAATTAAATTTATTTATATGTAGATGACTTAATAATATTAATTAAATAATTCATATTTAATTAATTAATAGGTTTGATTAATCGTGACCATTTTTAGACGTGTACAATAATAATGCATTAATCCCTAATTAAGGTAAAACTTGGAGTTTCACGCATGCCAAACACTTGTCATTAATGCAATGAATGGAGTAGAGCAGAGTCGGAACTGCAGAAGAACTGGCCCATTATTGCGGTGTGACTTCAGTAAAAAGTCAACGACCAAGAAACAGCGAGAGCGGAATCAGAATGAAAATAGATTTGGAAACTTGAGTAATTTCCCAAATTCGTTCCCGTTCCAGGTCTGATTCCGCCAACAAAGCATAAAACAAAACCAAACACAAAAATAAAACAAAAAGACCGACACAAGAAAACATAATATAAAAACTTAGTCTAAAACAAAAATCCAAAAAGCGGAGGTGGAGGCAGAATGGAATTTGATTTTGAAATTTTGAATAAATACCGACTCAACTTCCACTCCAGCTCCGGCTCCGACAAAGAAAAGACAAAAGGTTAAAAGGAAAGACTATTGAGATGGGAATCGGAAAGAGTTTTGAAAGAAGTTTCAAAACCCGATAAAAAAATATTGTTGGAAAAGAAAGACTCCAAACTTTTTCTGAAAATCAACCAAGGATTAAAACACAAAGGGGGACCCATTTTGACCAAGGAAAAAGATGGGGTGGTTATGCAAGGCATAACACAACTGTTAACCCAAATGAAATTCAAAAATACCACTCTTCAGACCCCTCATAGTGATGACAGGTGGCAATCGCCCGTAAGCCCGTGTGGTTATTTTGGTAATAGAGAAAATTAGACAGGTCAGCGGGGAATGATCTAGATGAAACTACCACAATTATCTCCCATTGTTGATAAATCTTTAACGACCATTGAGAGACCTTTTCAACCATTTTAGGCCCACCAATCATCAAGGATACATGTCCTTCACCTATGAGCCTGAATTAATAAAATAATTCAAGATAAAATGGAACAGCTAGGCAAGCAATGACTGAGATCTTGTTCATCAATCTCATGACATCCAAGGGCTCCTTCACCTATGCATTTCAAAACATTAACCCAAAAAGGGACCCAACCTAGGATGATGAGGCCACAAAAACAACATAAAAGACTTAATATTTTCATTAGTGGGAAGTATTCAGTTCAACTTAGGACAACTGCAAAATAGTAATTGAACATGATTTACCATAAAAGCAGACTAGAGGGTAGGTTACTCAATAGGTTTTGAGGTCAATATTCATTACTTAAAAGATATATGACTGGAAGAAGGAGTCAACTGAGAAATAGAACAAAAGTGAAGACACACACTCCAAGGGTTTTCCCAAATAAGATTGAAGTAAACCTAAAACCCTTTATTCAAGTAGGAGACAAAAACCTACTACTCCCTAAGCTTATCAAGAATTTGGAGATTGGAACCAAATTTTTAGGGGTTCCATCAGTGGCTCTAACTAGGGACGTATGTCTCTTGCAGGCATAGTGAGATCCCAAAATCTTTGGTTGAAGCAGACCAGTCAAAACACAAGGAATCAGAAAACCCAAGAACTACCTAGACAGGGCAAATGAACCAAACTAGACAGAACATAAAACAAACACACCTATACAAAAATGTACAAAATTTATAGTGTACATGGAATAACCAACATACTTAGGAAAAGTATGGTTTTAAGAACTTTCCATGTATTGGCAGTTCAAAAAGTTCACCTATCAGGCTCTGGAGGAAATAGGAATCCTCCCCATGTGCACTAGCTATCAGATAAAGGCCCATCCATAATGCTTCAAATTTTCCATGTTTACCCTTGTCTTGAGCTCTCACATTCTAGGAAAACACCATACTATCCATCTCAAACTTTCTGGGAGAAGCTCTCTTGTAATGTAGATGCTTAACTTGCAACTACATATTCATATTTTTACTCTGAGCCTCTCTCCTTGTTTCATCCAACTGCACCAAATTGTTTATCTTGTGTTGCATATCATCACATATTTATTCATCATATTCTTGTAAGAATTTATACATCTTCAATACGTTATTATGTGGTAGCTTAGAATCTAGGCCATACACTAAGCCAAATGGTGAATAACCCGTAGCATTTTTCACAATAACTCTATCTGCCTAGAGTGCCAACTTTAGTTTGGAGTCCCAAGCCTTCTTGTTTTTCTCCATCACTCGCTTAATGATTTTCATTAAGCTCTTATTGCTAGACTCAACTTGACCATTTCCTTGAGGGTGGTAAGGTGAAGAATAAGAAACTTGTATTCCATGTTTGTCATAAAATTCTTTCAATTCATCAGATCTAAAACACATTGCATTATCTGATACAATTCTATCAAGAACTCCAAATTTGATGAGAATGGTATTCAATAGGAAATCCACCACCACCTTGCTTGTTTCCTTCCTTGTGGGTATTTCTTCTACCCATTTCATGAAATAATCAGTGGAGAAAAGAATCCAAGAATAACCTCCACTTGAATTTTCTAGTATTTCTCCAATGAAATGAATCCACCACTGTATGAAAGGGACTTGATCCATTACAGGCCTGAGTGGTAAATTTATAGAAAACTTCAAATTTCCAACAAATATTTGGCAGGCATCACAAGTCTTGACAAACTTGAAAGAATCCTTGAAAATAGCAAGCCACCAAAATCCTTCTCTTAAAATCTTGTGAGTAGTGGTCTTTGCCATGTAATGACCCCCACACACCCCATTGTGCATTTCTTGCAAGAGTTCTAGTGCCTACTTCCCATACACACATTTAAGGAGTACACCATCCAGGTTCCTCCACCATAGCTCATTTTCAATAATTACATATTTAATGGCATGGAATTTCAGTGTCCTTTTGTCATTTTGAGTCATGTATGTAGGACACTGTAGAGTTTGTAAATATTGGACAATTCTTTTGTACCACCTGCATGTTTGCATATCACAGATAGGTGCAACATCAATTACTTATGTTCCATTGATATGATTTACATCTAAATTAGATTTTTTCATCAATTTAGCAAGACCATGATCTCTTACTAATTTGGTGATTTGGACATCAATGCTAAAATATTGGATCCTATTGATCCATCTACACCTTCTCCATGCGGTTTCCTACTAAGTGAAAATATATTTGACAATAGCACTTGGTACAAATGCTATGACAGTAGCTCCCTATAGGTAAGTCCCTAAGTTCTTCATTGCCTTAATTAGAGCATATGATTTTTTCTCAGTTGTGTCACATTTCAGCTTTGCAGCTTGCAAAGACTTACTAAAAAATGCAATAGGATGTTCAGAGCCATCTTCATTGTTTTGTAACAATACATCAACAATAGTATGAAAAGAAGAAAAAGAGAAAATGCACATTGGTTTAGAGAAGTCTAGGAACTTTAGAACTGGAGCTTCTTTGATAGCTTGTTTAATCCTTTTGAATGCCTAACTAGGCTCCTCACCCCAAAACACCTTCTCTCCCTTCTTAACCATCTTGGATATAGGTCTTGTGATCTTTGCAAAGTTAGTCACAAACCTTCTTAAAAAAATTATTTGTCCAAAAAATTATTAAATGCTCTTGACATTTTTTGGCTGAGGGATTTTGTCTATTGCTACTACTCTTTCGGGGTCTATTCTCACTCCTTCTTTTGAAACAACATCTCCCAACGATTTTCCTTTAGTTACCCCAAACCACACTTTTTTGGATTTAGAGATATCCCATACTCAAGTGACCTAAGAAAAATATTTTCTAAATGCATACAATGGTCTTCTTCTTTTTTAGAGTAAGCAATCAAGTCATCCTAATACACAACGATAAATAAATAATTAAAATCTAAAAAACTTACATCCATAGCTCTCTGAAAAGTTGCACTTGCATTTGTCAAGCCAAAATTCATTCTAACATAAACATAGGTGCCCCAACGCATAGTAAATGTAGTCTTGTACTGCTCAAAGTCCTTTACCTTTACTTGGTTGTAACTTGGAAAACCATCCATCCTTGATAGTAATTCATAACCAGTTACCTTTTTGTAACATGGCTTCCATATTCGGCAGTGGATAGTTGTCCTTTAATGAAGATATATTCAGGTTTCTAAAATCAACACATAGTCTTATGTCACCATTTATTTCCTTATTGGCACCAAATTAGATACCCGCAAAGAATGTCTGATAGGTTTTATGATGTATTCATCTATTAACTTCACCAACTTCTCTTGCATCTTGGGAGCTATAGTAGGATTAATCGGTCTTTGATTTTTTCTAAAAGGTATAGCATTTTCTTTTAGAAGAATCTCATATTGAAATAATTCCTCCCTATAGGATTTTAGGTCATCGTATGACCAAGAAAAGACATGCCTATGTTTTCTGAGCAAGGAAATTAGCATTTCTTTTACCTTTGGCTTCATCTTATTTCCTATATAAACTTTCTTGGGAGCATTTTCAGTCCCTAATTTTATTTCCTCCAAGTTCTCTGGGTGAGCAACATTTGTTTTGACCTTGCTTCTATCCTAACTATCAAAGACCCTTTCAAGAGCTACAAGGCCTTTGGGTATTTTATTTGTCTTTAAATGGATGATATCTTTTCCAAAAACCCTATCCTTCCCATAAATATTCTCAACAAATCCACCAAAGTCAATATCCTAACTCTCATACTTATCTGCACAATTCAAAAAATTTAGAATATCTTCATCATCATTGAATATCTACCAGTTGTAAACATTATCAGGAATAGAAGGCCTTTCCTATACCTCCACCGTATAAATTCCTATGAAATTTATGTCATGAGGTCTTAGTGCAATATTAGCAAGTAGGTCAGCTACCCTATTATGTCCTCTTTCCATCCAATCAATTCCAAAAGCATCAAATTGCTCAATGGAATCCCAGACAACATTTTTGTACTACTTCAACCTATTATTTTTGCAGGCATATTTAGCTCTTACCTGGGAAATGACCAGCTCAAAATCACCAATTACCATCTTTTTTTTATTTTGCGCTTCTCAACTAGTCTTAACCCCAATAGCATGGCTTCATATTTTTCCACGTTATTCATATATACAAAAGATAATGTAAAATAAAACTTGTAAGTATTGCCATTAGGAGCTACCAACAAAATACCTGTACCCAACCCTTCTCTAGAACTTGCACCATCAAAATACATTTTCCAAGTCCATCTTTATTAGACAAACCTAACATTTCATTTTCTATTGGGGTGGGACACCTTTCAACTTCTCTTGGTGCTTCTTCTATTTTGAAATTACTAATATCAGTGTCTATGAAAAGAATAGTGTTATCCTTAGGAGCATGCTCCAACATTTGTGACACTCTTGGTTCTCTTATTACTTGAAAATCCTTACCATTAATGGGAAAAGTGGCATAATACATATCACACTGCATACTGCCTCCCATGGATGCACTCCATTTTTTGACATAGCAAGATGCCATAATTACGTGAGACATCCACCATTACCACACTCATTTTGAATTCTTTATCTGGGTAGGCTACTAGTTTGTAGGGAAGTTCATTTATCAAACCAATGATAGGGACTTCTCTTGCATCCATAGCATGGCACTTGCCATGCATGCTATCAAATTTCAATTCTAGTGCATCCATGATTTTAGCTAGCATGATATTGTTGGATGCTCTAGAATCAATAATACAATTATTTATGAAATTTTCCCTAACTATTAAAGTGAGGAAAAATGGATCTATCTTATCAGGAAAAGTAGTTACATAATTTCCTAGGAAGATATGGGGAATTTTAGTAATAACTCCCTCAACCTCCTTGTCTTTCTTGTCTTTTTCACTTGGTTTGGGTGGAGTGGACTCCACCAAATCATCAAAGGCTATAGCAACACCCTTGATAAGGGCCACTTCCTTTTTCTTATGTTCATTTATTCTCATCATTTCAAGAAAAAGTACAGAGACTATTACATGGCTAAGTAATTGAAACATATCAGCAGGAGTATATTTAGGTAACTCAATTGGGAGCATACCTTGTTCATTGTCACTCTCCCTCTGTTGACTCGCTATTGCTTCATCCATATGCTTAACATTCTTCCTTGTGACATCAGGAGCCTGCTTCTGTGTCTTTACCTTTGTAGCTGGAGATTTGGACTCTTGAGTAACCTTTGGCTTTTCCTCTCTTTTAGCCCAAATTTTATCTCCTCTACTTTCTTTAGCTTTGGTTGTTTCCATTTTTCCATTAATCTTTTGTTCTTTACTCTTGGTATTTTTCTCTTTGATGAAAAGGCCGGTAGGATTACCTTGCTCACCTCCAATTGTTCTATTCCTCAAATGATAAGGAATTCTAGCTTGAGAAGCCAAAGTAGTAGCACATATCTTGCAATCTCTTCCTCTGAGGGTCTTCTCAATGAAATACCTTCCTCAATTGCTTCCAAATTGTAAACCTCAACTTCATTGTCAACATCCTCATTAGAAAAGAATTGTTGATGATATGTACTAGCTACTTGCCTTTGATTGTCCAGATCCATTTCACAAAAATCTTCATCAAAAGAGCATTCATTGCTTGCAATATCAGAATCACCCATTTCCATAAGTACATTAATATCCTCTTCATTATATTGTTCATAATTTATAGGTATGTCTTCATCTACCTCAACCATCTATGCAACCGCACACTATTGAGAAGAATGGGGAATTTGACAAGTCATACACCAAGGGCTATCTTCACCAAAATTCCCTGAATTCTTTTGCAGAGGGTCGGAAGGGACTTTATTCTGAGTTTTTCTTTGATTATTGGGAACATGATTACCATTATACCAATTAGTATTGTAGGGGTGATCTTGTAACCAAGGAAGTCTTTCATTTCTTTGATAATTTTTTGGTTGCACCTTTTTCTATTTCACAATATTATCATTTATGGTTTTCATAAAGCTATCAAGCTTATCCTCAATAGTTCCTCCTTTAGTACTTGAAATTTTATCTTCCTTTTCTAACCCTCTAAAGAGGTTGGGATCATCTCTTATGCCCACTTTACCAGTTGCTCTACTAATATTCTCAATATCCTCTACCATTTTGAAGGCTTCCCTCAATGTCTGAGGGTTCTTATCTAGCAAGCAGTAACTCATTTTTGCATCAAAAGCATTCCAGTAATTTACCATACATATATGATCATTCAATTGCAAATGAGGAGGAAATCTCTTTCTAGCCTTTTAGAATCTTGTGTTAAACTCAACAATAGATTCATTAGTAATAGTATTAAATTGATTCAATAATAAACTTGAATCAATCTTGTCACCATATTGCTCTCTGAAATGTCTTTTGAATTCCTCCAAAGATCCAATGCTCTCGGCAGGAAAGATTCTATACCATTCTCAAGCATCTTCAATAAGAGACTACATGAACAACTTCATCATTACATCTTCATCCTCTACTTCGAAGTCATCCATAACATTTGCAAATGATTTGAGATGGTATTCACCACTCAAGTCATTATTCCCAGAGAATTTGAGTAAAGCACTTGTCTGAAATCTGTAGGGAATGGGCTAGAATATCTAGGTATTCCGGTGAAACATAACTGCTAGTATCTATCTACTTGGAGTGGTCTCCTAGTATATCGATCCCTATGACTATCCTTTTGCTCCCCATCTCTCTTATTATTAGAGTGGTTGTCATCTTTACCCTTCCCACTTTCACCATCACCATTTCTCTTCTTACTTCCCTCATTATCATCCTCAAAATAAGAATTATTATTCTTATCGTTTTCTCCACCTCCACCACCTTTGTCACCACCACCTCCTCCACTAAGAATATGCCCAACATGCTTCTTCTTTTTAGACTCAGTACTGGTATGTCCATAGCTTGAATATTCTAGAGTAGGTGTAGACATCTTTAAGAAAGCAATCTTCCTAGCCATCTGTGCATTTGATGCTTCCATCTTAGCCCTTTTCAGATCTTCTTGTAACTTTTCATTTTCCAATTGTAACCTTAATATCTTCGAATCTATAGGTGCAATGGATGGGGTTTGATTAATTTTGACCTTTTGTGTAGGGACTTTAGCAGATGGGGTATGGGTACTAGGATTGGTATTGAAAGTGGTTTTCTTAGGTTGATCAATGGGTCTTGATCAACAAATCATGTCTTCTTAGCAATAATAGGAGGCTCTAAGTTTTTATTATTTGAGACCTATGTAGTATAGGTATTAGTAGTAGAGACTCCCATTGGGATTGTAACTTTAGTAATGTCGATGGTTATTTTTCAATTAAACTTAAAAATATTTTCCTCAAAGGTTTTGCGTCTAGCAGCATCTTCTCTCATTTTCTCCATTTTTTTTTGCTTAGCATCTCTCTCCAACTTCTTAGCTCTAATCCTATCTTCCCTCTCCTTTAATTTTCTCATTCTATTCTCTTTCTCTTCTCAGAGTCTCATTTCTTCTTCTTCCATAGCCTTCATGTCTCTATCTATGTCTTCCTCATTTTCTAGGAGATCTCCATGCTCACTAGGGCAAGAGTATAGTAAGGTTGCTTGATAGGATCTTCCTCAAGAGAAAGGTGAACTTGTACACTAGGAGAATCACCTCTTAGATTAAAATTTCTCTTATTAAAAATAGAACCAACTCTGTTTCCTTTCCCCAGAACTCCCACCTATCCTCTTCTCTTGAAGTATTTAGTTTGGTATCAAACACTTGCTCACTCAGGAAACTTCCTTGGTCTATCTTTGACCCTTCAAATTCTCATTCCTTATCATGGGAATTGACACTAATAATTTCAATATTGAATGGAGGAGACATCTCAACAAGAGATTCAACAGACTTACTTGATTCAAAACCCTTCTTTACCCAAGCGGGTTGTTTTTTCTTAGCAGGTTCAAATTTTGCCTTCCACTCAAGATGCTTCTTCACATAACATCTTATCTTATTCATGATTTCCAATATGTCAAAATCCATTTTCCTACGTTCTTTTTGAGAACTTAACTTTATACTGGTGTTAGATAATTTAGAGTTGCCACCCAAAATACTAGGAAATATCAAGTGATTGGCTCTTGAATTTGTACTTGTAACTTCAAAGAGAAACTTAAACATAACCTGACACAAGGTGACAAAATGAGACAAGAATTGACACATAAGATTGAGGGTGATATGATATATGCAATAGAATTTAAACCAATTATTCTTCACACGATGAAGGATATTACAACAAAAACACTTGACTCTAATAGTACCTAATCTGAATTAGAGACTTTGGACATAGTTTTCCCCATCAGAGTTGCCAATCTATTAGTTATTTTTTAGGAACTAAACTTATCTCTAGGAATACCTATGCACTCTACCATTTCCAATTATCAATATTCCAAAGGGATTGACCAACGAATGAGTGGAAGCTACAAAACTTCTACTCCTACACTTTGCACTCTATGAAACCTGGGAGGGTTATCCCACAATGTATACCTTTTAATCCATACAATTATAATCAAATACATTGCCAATAATAGATAATTCTCATTGGGCTGCTCAAGATCCTAATACATTAAATATGTTGGTAGCCTATTCATCAATGTGTTATACTTAGAACATGAGAAGGTGGGACATAAACAAAAAACACGTACATTGGTATCTAAAAATTTTTGTAAATCAAAATTGATTAGTTGACGAATCAATAGAGAAACTAAATCAAGAATGTTTCACATGAACTAGTGTCATCAACCCAAGTGTGGAGTCACAACCAACCTATATAACCAGATAATAATTCAACAATAGAAATGTATAATTTCAAGAGATACTACATTACAAAATCCCCTTATAACATTCATAACTAATACTACTTATCAATATGCTAACGCTTGATCCTTACAAGTTAGTAATCTCATCCAAGCATTAACATTAATAAATTGAATCAATAAGCAGGAATGAAATAAAAAATCCACTGGTGAACAATGGAGACAAATAAAAGACATCATGAATAAATTTTATTCATAAATCATAAAATGAGCACAAGGAGAGATAATAGCCATGAAATTGGTATTTCTCACTATATATTTTGCTATGTTGTTATCCAAACTACATACACAATTATAAACTCTAAAACTTAAGATAAAAACTCTAAAACATGCTAAGTACATCCTCCTACAATTCATAGTGTTAATTGCATAAAATCAACCAACCCCTAATTCTTGGTCCTGAATTCCTTCTTATAGAAACGAAGGAACAAAAACAAGCCTTGGGATAGAAAGTACACACATCAAAACCCTATTGGACCACCATACCAGATATTCTCCCATTTAGTTACAATGAACTCCCAAGAGGTGGGAAACATGTGAATAAATGAATGTAGTCCTCATTCGTTGCTGGAGATCAGGTCAAATTTTCAAAATGTGTTCAACCGAATAGCTACCTCAAAACTTGTGCCCACACACAAAAAGTGAAAAGAAGGAAAACCAAGTTTGTAGCCTTGTCATCAATTCAATTTATAGAAAGATACACTAAGTTTCTCCATACTTCATCAAAAGCCTAATTTATACTAAATTAGGGCTATGTAGTGCATTCACACTTGTCCGTTATTCACCATGGTTGCAGACCTCAAACCTTCAAATCACTAACCTTCCATCAATAGTGTAAAACCCCCTACTCCTTCTAAATACATTCCTTTCCATGCTAGGAATTATTCCTCTATAGGCCAATCAAAATTAATTACTTCATCATACGTTTTCCTATAAGGTGCATACTTGGTTACAATCTAGTTAGCTTCTTTATCAAATTCTAGTAGCATAGTCTCAACATGGAATAACATATCCACATTCACTATTAATGTATCCATATCAAATTTTGGATAGATTTTTATAGCTTGATCTGAGATAACATTGTTTACTTCACTTTTCCATTCTTGTAAATTATTAATGATGCCATCATCCCTTAAGATAGATGGAAGAAGACCATGATGAGATTCATGGAAGGATTTCACCAATTCCTTTATCATGTTTTCCAATGCTTCAACATTTCCCCTGTATCCCTCAATCTTGTTTACAAGAAGCACATTAGGCTTAAACCTTTTAGGTGGATTGGGATCTTTCTTAACCCCAATTCGTTTCAATATCAATTCCTTCTTCCTAGGGATCCAAACCTCCATGAGTGGAATGGCTCTTTCTTTGTCAATATCAAACATTTTAATGGCATCAACGATGGATGAATAACTATAGTGAATACTATTTAGTTTTTTATTCACTTTTATGTTCAGATGCTCTTGTACCGTTGTGAAAATCTTCATGTTTCTCTTAAAATAATCTTCATCATGATTTTTACATTTTTCCTTGTATTGACTTAACTCCTTAAGCAACTCTTCCCTTTAATTTACCCTTTCCACCAGTGGCCCCTTTAATACATTGGGTTCTACTGTGGAAATGGGTGCACTTCCCATATTATATGTCACAATTTCCCATGAAGTACTGACATTAGTAGTAAACCTGGGGGATATATCCTTTTGTGCAATAGTGGGGTAATCAACATCACTCAATTTGAGCTTTCCAGGTTGTAAATTTTGCAACACATCTTCTAGAAATGCCACCTTTGTATGTAATTTCAATTTATCTCTCTCAAGATCACCATACTTAACCAACAAATTGCTCAAATTTGTTCTGAGTTTATCCTTCTCAGCAGTCACAAATTCTATAGTAGCCTTGGTGAATTATGCAACATGAACAGAAAAATTTTCAGCTTCTAAGGACGATGTTTTTGGTACTCTCTTTATTATTAGGCCTCCTCGGTAATCAGGTGTCGGCTCAACAATGTCTGGCTTTCTTGTACTTGGGGCTAAAGACCATGTAGCCAAAGCTTCCCATTCTTCACTAAAAGCAGACCCTTGTAATGCAAGTGCAACTTCTTCCTCTATATCATAGAGTGGTCTATAACATTTCTTGATTGTGTCAAAATCTATGGCTAAAGCTAGGTTCCACTGTGGTAGCAACAAGATACCACTTGTTCTCACCAATTCCCATGCTTCCTTCGTAGTCATGTTTTGAAACTTGGACCTCATCTCATTTTACACCTTTTTCTGAATGAAAACATCAGGCAATTCTGGATGAAGGCTCCTTTCTACAACCACACTTTTTACATATTCATCTCTTTTAGCCATATATCCAAACTCCAAAAAATCTTGAGTTTTCACAAATGATTCATCATCCAAAAATTTGGTACATGCCTCAATCGTCATGTCATCACTCCCATTGATCCCTTTGAGATCAATATTAATCAATTTTTTCCCAATTGATTGGTGGACCTCACTATAGATGTAGTAGGCACCATTTCTTGTATTTTTTGTTTGGATACCCAAATATCATCATCAAAGCCTTCATCATCATAATCCACTAAAGTAGTGGTCATAATTTTTTGTTTTTTTAATGGTGGCTCCTGAAGTAGTATTTCACTAGGTGGTTGAAAATCAACATCTATAATCTCAGACGCTACTAGTTTTGGTGGAGATTGGGGTGGTAGTTGTAACATAGGAGAAGGAGGTCTATGTTCCTCCTGCTGAGTGGGAGCACTGGGTTCATCAGATTTCTTTTCCTTACTCTTTCTCCTTAAAAAACCTTTATATTTGTCTCCTCAGGGGCTCATGATGTAGACTCTTCTCCTATAGAAGAGATTCCTTCTCCACTTTGTTCTTCAAAAATTGGAGCCTTCCCTTTATCCTTACTCACTACCCATTTATTTTCAAGGTGGCCTAATATTGAATCAAAATTCCTTGTAATGTGCTCCACCTTTTGAATTATATCCTCAACCTCAAGAAGGATTATGAAATCAAGCTCTTCCTACTTTATCTTCCTTTGCATCTTATTAAATGAAATCCACCTTGCCAGCCTCTTTTTTTGTTCCACACTGTCAAATAAATTCCTTATTATATCTTTTGGATAGTGGAAAATATGAGCATATGTGTAGCTTTTTTTTCTATCATTCAACTAGGCCATAAAACCTTCAAGATCATATCCGACCCTCTCAATTGTGCTTTGCATGTGGTAAGTTTTGAGAACTTCATGTTAAAAACCAAGATCGCCTGCATGCAATCACCTATCACATGCAAAAGACATACAGAACCAAAGAAGATGTTATGTAAACCTCAAAGTAAAAATGCATTATTGAGAATGAATTATTACAACGAGATCAATCCTTATGAAGGAGATCAAATAACCCTAAAAGGGAAACCCTAGTGTGCACACTTAATAATTAATCAATTATTAATGTGCTTAATTTTAGCTTAAGTACCTAAAGGAATAAGTGACTTAATTAATTAACCAGTATGATATAATTAATTAAGTGTAATAACTTATTACTCTAACACTTCAATGATATTGTTCCAACCTCCCTTTGTCATTAAAAAATCAGAAAAACATGTATATAAAGGAAAGAAAATTCCCTTTCCCTAATTTAATAAATGTTCATTCTCAACACTTCCTAATTGCCACATAACTTTGAGAAAACCAATTTTTTTCTAGCACAACCCTTGGAAACAAGTGAGATGCCACTTTAGAACCATATACTCTTAAAATAGTGAAATCAGGGAGTGAGATAACATCTCCCTAGTTATGATCAATTCCTATCTTAGGCATTCTCTCCTTCGGTCTTAAAAAATCATGTAAAGCAATAGGAATTGTGGGAAACTTCACAATCAATTCTCTTTTCAATTTAGAGGCAAAAAAATTCTGGAAAGTGACATAATCATATGTCTTGTCATCCTTATCCAAGACTGTAATCCAACATTGCATAGGGAAATCCAAGTCACTCGCCTTTCTTTCCAAGTCAATATTTTGTCCAAAATAAATTGCACCCTTGTATAAGAACATATGCATCAGTAGTGAGTACCAACTGCATCTTACCTTAGATTAACCTTTCTTCAATCTTACCATCCCCTCATGCATTCTTTCATAAAGAAATCCTGCATAATCATAAACTGCACAATATTGGGGATGTTGGATATTGTCAGCCATATAGATCTAGGCCATTGGCATTCTAGAGATAGGATCATAACCAATTATTTGACAAATGGAGTAGAAAGTTCTTTTGAAATAAGGAACAAAGTAATTAACAGGCAAAGGTTCCTTATCATGTGGTGCTATCACAATCTTCCTTCCTACAATTTCTACTAGAAATCTTGGTAAGACATGGACTCTGAATGAAATCTTGGTCTTCTCATATTCTTGCCTAAGAGAATCTTCATTTATTTTAGGCATTTCATTATTCCATTTAGTGAGTTGTAAAAGAAGACCAAATTCCTCCTTAGTGATCTTAACAATTTCCTTTCCATCATAGGTTCTAATAGTCCTCGTGACAAGGTCATAGTTATTAACTATGGCCTTAAGCAAGTCAACATCCACATAAAAATTTGACACAATTAACTTCCCCAGATCAGATTTCCAAGGGTTTCCCATTGGGACACCCATATTTCTATTCTTGAACCAACCATAGAACAATTCCCATCTAGTATAGGGTAATTTACCATCTTTGATAAAATCTTTTTTGTCAAACAGACCTTCTGCTATTTGTGGTCCTCTAGGAATTAATTGGCCTTTGGATTTGTCTTTAGTGGAGGGTGGTAATTGATCCATAAGGTCTTTATTCATTTGTCTTTTGGGAGAGGAATCCTCCACTTTAGATGAATGAGGTTTTGCCTTGGGAGCCATAAGAAGTACAACAAGGAAATTTTTTTCGTCCAACTGAGTAAGGCCTATGACTTTTGTGAGGGTTTTGACATAGGTTATACAAATGTAGAATTCACAAAATACCTTTTTGTGAATGCCAAGCCTTTAAAGACCGAACTAAGAAAAAAACCTAATAGGCGTAAGCTTGAGAAAACACAACCTATCAACAATGCTAGAAGAAAAGAGATAATTGACTTAATATTTTCTCATAGGTTGACAACCCTAGTTCCAGCTTGAGAAAATGTCGAGCGACAAATACACGAGCTCCAGGACTATATTGAGTGTACTCACAATGTTGAATAATGACTCAAGTAAATATTATTAATCATGAAATTCCTTACTTCAGTAGCTAAATGTCCTTTCAATTATTAAGACTCACTCACGTAAACCAGAATGTCTTGCTTGCCATCAACTTAGTTTTTAATACCAACCATTGATTCATTTAGTGAGTTGATTCAACCATGATCCAGATTTGATCAATTTATTATGAAACATCCGATTGTGCAAAGCCACAACAATTGCCAAATGATAGGAGGCCACATGCAAACACTTATTCATAGCATGCGGACCCCACCATCTCTTTGTATTTTCAGCCATGCTCCACATGTCTACCTTCCCTTACCCTCGTAATTCATAAATCATGTGCAAATTCATCAACAAGAAGACAAGAAGTGGCTGAGATTAAATCTCACAGCCTTGTAGTAAACACTCCTCAGTTAGCAGCAACTTTATCCTTCATAAAACATCAATGAATCATATTAAAAGATCTTCAAGCACGTGTAATATATGCACTTTAGTAATGCACATGCTACTTCCCATGTCCTCGAAGCTATTCAATGCGATAGGCACCTGCTTCCCCATTAAGAAACTCGCGGGAAGGATGGGGCCCACACGGGATGGTGGGGAGTGATCTACATTGATCCACATCACCTACAATCAATCGTTAACCTAGATGAAATTCAACAATACCACTCTTCAGACCCCTCACATTGATGATAGGTGGAAATAACCCACAAGCCCGTGTCATTATTTTGGTAACCGAGAAAATTAGATGGGTTAGCGGGGAATGATCTAGATGCAGCAACCTCAATTATCTCCCACCATTGATATATCTTTAACGACGATCGAGAGACTTTTTCAAACATGTTTGGTCAAGGATACATGTCCTTCACCTGTGAGCTTGAAGTAATAAAATAATTCAAGATCAAATGGAATGGGTAGGCGGAGAATGACTGAGATCTTCTTCATCAATCACACGACATCCAAGGGCTCTTGCACCTATGCATGTCAAAATTTTAACCCTACAAGGGACCCAACCTAGGACGATGAGGCCATGACAACAACATAAAATACTTAAGATTTTCATTAGTGGGAAATATTCGGCTCGACTTAGGACAACTACAAAATAGTAATCCAACATGATTTACCAATTGAACTAGAAAAAATGAGGGGAAAAGATGTACTCTTACACTTCAAAGGTTTTCCACCTAAGAGGAAAGAGGTATTTCTTTCACACCTTTTCATTTTAGGGTTCATTAAATGGGGGGAGTTAGGGGCTTAAAGTGGTGTGTGTGGGATGCCCTAAATGTTGGAAACTAAGGAAATAAACTAACTATTGAATGCAAACTATTGGAATGTATAAGATGTTGGAAAACACACAATGATGTGCAAACATATACAAAATGACCTAATAATGTACACTAAACTATACAAAAATGAATGATATAGAATGTGTGTACTTGGAAATAGAAGAAGGATTTGATGGAGGTTTGTAATGCTAATAAAAATTCTATAGAAGCCGAAAGGGACACTTGTGCCAATCTAGGTGACCTAGTCCCATATTTGAGAAAATTGTTCCAAAGTCTGTTTCTGCCAAATGGGTGTCTGGAAATGTGAAAATCACATAAAGGCCTATCCAATGGGACTAGGTCACCATTGCTGGTGACTTAGTCCTCTTCAGGATTTCCAGAATTTTTGAAGGGAAACTGAAGCCCCCAGTTTCCACCTTGGTTCTTCACAATTGTTTGCTTCTGAAACTTTGATATTCAAGCCTTAAATTAACTTTTGGTGGATATTTGTACTTTGCAAGTAAGGAGAGTATCTTGAACAAGTATTCAATGATCTCTAATGATCTTCAATGTACCTAAATATACAAACACACAAGGAGAGAAGGAGAAAAATGTTGATTGTTAGGGATTAGGGGTTTGCCTTGGTCAAACCCCTTTTAGGTAACTAAACCAAAATGAATAGAAATAATGTAATAAAACATGAAAAAATGGAATAATGGAGTAACTTACCTCTCCATGATGAGAGATCTTGTCTTGTTGCATAAATCATCACTTGAATGCTTTAGAAAAGATGTCTTTTTGACTTGGAATGATGAAACCCTGGCTTGCTTCAGAAGAGGGCGAGATGAGAGATGATAAGAGTGTGACTTGAGTGATACATAATATGTCTCTCTAAAGAGAAATTAGGGTTTTTAGGCTTATTTATACAAGTTGTGCCCTAAGTTTCCTAAAATAACACCATATAGGCCGACCTTAGTGTTTTAGAGACAAAATACTGAAAGAAAATTAAGTTACATTTAAATTTTATGCCACATGGGACTAGGTCACTGAAGGTGGTGACCTAGTCCACCTAGGCAATTTTCATTGGTTTTCGGTGATTAAAGTGTGATTATTTATGTTTTTTAGGATTGTCTCACAAAACACACTAAAGTAAGGCTTGTATATGTATTAAGGGGTCATTATAGCATAAGAAAGGGTTGATTAAGTGATGAAAAACCTAGGAAAGTGTGAAAATGTTTTACAACAACTTACAAAACTTTGGCACAAGGCTTGGAAAGGGGTAAAAAGAGGTTGAAAAAGGTCCAAGATCCATAGGTAAGGGTCCAAATGAGTGAAAAATTGCAAAGGCTACACCTTTTGGCAACACATTTAGCCCCCAGTTTAGTGAGAGGATGAACTTGCTTTAAACTCACACTAAAGTAGCCCAATGGAGATGGCAAAGAATGAAAAAGAAGAAGAACGAGAAAGATGAAGGAGGTGGTCAAGCCCCCAAGGATTTGATATTCTAATTCAACTCAACATCAATACAAAAGACACATTCAAGGGTGAATACATTACAGAAAAATGAGATGCGTGATCATGCAATGAAAAGAACTTGAAGAAAGAGAGAGGGAAAGGTGAAAATATGTGTTCACTCTGGGGCCACAAACCATTAGGTCATCCATGGGGTGAGTGTCCCAAAGAAGGCGAGAAACATATACATGGTTGGTATGTACTCACAAAGGTGGCTATGGGGAAAGTTGTGTCGCTTGGGCTTCCCGCTCAAACCATACCAAAGTTATACCTCGTGATAACTTTGATAAGGCGCCACAAAAGAAAGTGATATTCGAAAATGATTTTGTTCAAAAGTATTTTTATTTTTTCATGCGATGTATCAACTTAAGGAACATTATGTGTAATGTCACCAAGAGAGGAAAAGTGCAAATGTACTCTTGTATGCAAAACAGGAAAAAAAAAAATGTCTCAACCTAAGCAACATTGTGTGTAATGCTTCTAAGAGAAGGAATCACAAGAAAAAAGAAGATCGCACAATTAAAATGTGAGTGGTGATGTATGGCCCCACTTTAAAGGAATGGCTACACACTGTTCTGTGAGAAATTTATTTAAATTAGAATAAGGGGAGGACATGAGAGCTTGTTCGAAAAGCCCTATTTTGAGTCATATGTTTCTGAATTAAGTTGCATCAAGAGAAGGGGTGTATGTCACATGTGAGTCAACTTAAGACATGTCATCCACATCTCAAGCTTGCTCTTATAGGTTCATGAAAGTTTAACAAGAAGTTGAAAGAAACAACGACAAGTGACATATAACGGAAAAGCCTAACTAACCCCTTGCCCCCACTGAGTGCAGAGTAAGAGTGAGCTGAAACAATTGAAAATCAATATCAATTAGAGGAATGAGGTTCCTCCACAGAAGGAAGAACATCAAAATCCTTAAAATGTTGGATTTTAATACTCAAGGCCTTACATTCATTAGTGTGATGACCATGAACTCAGTGGTAGACACAAAAGGAATGTTTGTGATAACATTTATTATGAGTTCTGGGGGGAAGGGAGATCAAGTGATCTTGGAGGAGTCTCAACAAGATACCCTCTTGATCAAGGGTAGAAGGTGATCCGTTGGCAAGTGACAAGGAAGTTTCTTGCTTAGGATAGGATGCCAAACCTACACAAGGCGTTATGGACTGTGAGATTTTGTATACTCCTTTAGAGGAGTGTGTAAAATCTGAATCAATAGTGGGTTAAGAGATGATATTTTCTTTAAGCGAAGGGTCCTTTGTTGGCTTCAAAAGATTACTTTTGAAGGTTGGGGTAGAAGGGAGATTTTGCATGGTGTGATGGAAAGGCTTGGTAATTTTGATTAAAGGATAATAACCAAGACCATGGTTGTATGTTTGTGTGTTAGGCTCGATAAGGGTGTAGACACCTTGTTCATTAGCATCACAACCTTTTCCACTATGGCCAAGTTGTTTTATAAGCTCATAACCTTTTCCATAGAGCTTTCTAAGATTTTTTGGATTGGGTGATTGTTCATTGTTGGATTCTTTATCTAAAGTAGTTGAGGTGGATGCTTGTGAAGGATCTACCGAGTCTTGTGTTCACAAGACTACATTTCCTATTTTAGACTCATTATGTATGGTCTTGGGCTTTCCTAGTAAGGGAGATGTGAAGTCTAGGGAACCTGAATCATCATCTAAGAGCTTGGTGATTTGCTCAAGATTTTTTTCTTTATGTGGGTGTTGGGTAGGTTCCACTTGGGTGGTTGGTGTTAAGCTGTTGAAATGATTCTCTTTGGATTTGTCAATGTTTAAGCAACTGTTGGGTTTAGGATTGGCATCAGGTGTGTACACTTTGTTATTATAGATGTACTTCATCTTTCAATTAAGAGTGGAAGGCACTCCATTCATAGCATGAATCCACAGCCTACCTAAGAGAAGATTCTATGAAAGTTCGTGAGGCATAATATGGATTTTTGTGTCCAATGTGGCTATTCCCACTATAAGAGGTATAGTGTGAACACCGAGCGGTTTCTTTTTGACGTTGTCAAATCCTCTGATAGATAGAGAATCAGGTTTGATGTGGAATCTATCAATGACAAGCCTATCCAAAAGGCACACACTATACACATTAAGGAAAGAGCTTGTATCTACAAGAGTTCTCTTTATCTCTTTTGTTTTGTATTGAGATATTATTACGAAGGCTTCATTTTGTTTTTGTACATCCAAAGGAGGAAGCTCACTTTGGTGAAAAAAATAATCAAAATTTATTTTGTTTATAATAGCTTCTATGTCGTTTGATTGCTCATTAGAAGGGATAGGAAATTTTTGTAAGGCTTCTTGCATCATGTTGTGATAGTGAGGGGAAACTTGAAGAAGATCCCATAAGGAGATTTTAGCGGGACTATTCCTTAGTTGATCAACAAGGCCATACTCCCTAAGAAGGGAATTCAAGTGAGGGGCAACGGGTAAGATGGGAGGCGATGAAGGTAAGGGTGTTGAGGTTGATGGTTGGGAACGTAGGTTGTTGTGAGTGTAATGTGTATGAGCAATGGTATTATGAATCGGTTGCTACAACACATTAGACATAGCCAGGTAGAGAGTAAATTCAGGTTTAGGTTTGGTTGAAGGAGGGTAAAGGATGAGTTCAGGTTGAATAATATTAACATCCCCTAGGGAAGGAGAGTCTAATATAGTCTCTACATCTTCTTGTAAGGGCATAATATTATTAAGTAAATGATCAATGATGGGATTATGAGGAGAGGAAGGATTAGGATAGGGTTCTATTTTATTGTCAAAGGTCTCATTCGCTTGTTCCATATTATCAAGCCTAGTAGAAGAGCTTGGAAGAGGGTCATCATAGGTTGCACTACAAGGGGAGGAGGCATCAAGAGAAGGACCACTATGATTTTCCAATAGTTAGGGAGGGTCAAGAGTTGCATGAGTCTTAGGAGGAGGATCTTCTAGCACCAACATGTCCCCTTTGCATTGAGGAGGGACATTAGAAGAAGGACAAGGTTGGCCATCATATTTAAGGATTCTAGGTAAGGTAATGTTTAGAAATGTGTTTATAATGTCATTTTCTTGTGATAAAATATCTTCCTAAAGGGGATGAGGAGAATAACAAGAAATACCTTCATAATGTTCAATGATTGTAGCTTTTGTTAACAAGATACCTTTGTCACTAGAAGGAGAGGTATGAAGAGAGGAATAATTATGATCATCATGATTGTATATGTTTGTATTTTCTTCTAACACATCATCCTCACAAATAGGAGAGATAGAAGGTAGTGTAGGTTCAAGACAATTATAAATGTTTTCATTCGCTAAACTCTCATAACTAGGGAATGCATTGAATGAATTATTAACATGTTTATTTAATAACTTTTTCTTTGCAGTTATAGAAAGAATTGATAAAATGAAATGTGAAGACTAAAAAAGAAATACAATTTTCAGAGTACAAAGAAGGCAATTTCTTGATTACACTATCAATGATCTGAAAAAGAAATTGTGTAAATGCAAAATTGAAAATCTATAATGCATGAAATGAGATAATTTAGGTTAATTAGAATAAAATACATGTAACATAAAAACAACCTATTCATATAGGTAGATAATGGCACAAAACAGAAACCTAAAAATAGGGTTTTCAGCTCTGTAAAAGGCAGTTTCTGAAGCCTGAAGGGACTAGGTCGCCCAAGGTGGCGACCTAGTCCTCCTAGTAATTTTTTTGAGATTTTTTAGATGTTTTAGATTGATGTAGGTGGTTTATGTATGGGGTGATGCAGACCTAAAATGAAAATACAAAATTTCATAAAGATGTAATGCAAAAATGCAATCTAAATGCACTTTTTCACTAATGCAACTTGTAATGCAAGTTAATCCTAAGACAATGAAGGACTCTAAATCATAAAAGAATGGTTCAAGAATGTTGGGTTCACAAAAATGAACCACCAAAAATGAGGAGGGGAAAATATGTACTCTTACACTTCTAGGGTTTTGCACCTAAGAGGAAAGAGGTCTTTCTTTCACACCTTTTCATTTTAGGGTTCGTTCAAAGGGGCGATTTAGGGGCTTAAAGTGATGTGTGTGGGATGTCATAAATATTGTAAACTAATTAAGTAAACAAAATATTGAATGCAAACTATTCGAATGTAAAAGATGTTGGAAAACACATAATGATGTGCAAACATATACAAAATGCCCTAATAATGTACACTAAACTATACATAAATGAATGAGATAGAATGTGTGTACCTGGAAATAGAAGAAGGATCTAATGGAGGTCTAGAATGCTAATGAAAATGCTATAGAATCCGAAAGGGACACTTATGCCAATCTAGTCGACCTAGTCCCAAATTTGAGAAAACTAGTCTGGAGCCCATTTCTACCAAATGGGTGTCTGGAAAGTGAAAATAACAAAAAGGCCTATCTAGTGGGACTAGATCACCATTGTTTGTGACTTAGTCCTCTTCAGGATTTATGGAATTTCTGAAGGGGAAACGGAAGCCCCCAATTTGCACCTTGGTTTTTCATAGTTTTTCACTTCTGAAATGATGATATTCAAACTTGAAAGTGACTTTTGGTTGATATTTGGACTTTGCAAGTAAGGAGAGGTCTTCAAAAAGTTTTCAAATATATCTAATGATCTTCATTGTACCTAAATATACAAACACACAAGGAGAGAAGGAGAAAAATGTTGATTGTTAGGGATTAGGGGTTTGCCTAGGTCAAGCCCCTTTTAGGTAACTAAACCAAAATGAATAGAAATTATGTAATAAAACATGAAACAATGGAATAATGGAGTAAGTTACCTTGCCATGATGATAGATCTTGTGTTGTTGTAGCAACTAGCCCTTGAATGCTTCAAAAAAGATGTCTTGTTGACTTGGAATGATTAAAGCCTAGCTTGTTTGAGAAGAGGGAGAGATGAGAGATGATAAGAGTGTGAGTTTAGTGATGCATAATACGTCGCTCTAATGATAAATTAGGATTTTTAGGCTTATTTATACAAGTTGTGCCCTAATTTTTTCGAAATAACACCATACAGGCCAACCTTAAGGTTTTAGAGATAAAATCCCAAAAGAAAATTAAGTTAAATTTAAATTTTGTGCCACATGGGACTAAGTCACCCAAGGTGGCGACGTAGTCCACCTAGGAAATTTTTATTGGTTTTCGGTGATTAAAGTGTGATTATTTATGTTTGTCGGGATTGTCTCACAAAACACACTAACGTAAGGCTTGTATATCCATTAGGGGGTCATTATAACATAAGAAAGGGTTGATTAAGTGATGACAAGCCTAGGAAAGTGTGAAAATATTTTACAACACTTTCGCACAAGGCTTGGAAAGGGGTAAAAAGAGGTTGAAAAAGGTCATAAATTCATATGCAAGGGTCCAAATGAGTGAGAAGTGTCAAAAACTACACTTTTTGGTAACACCCCAGTAAAAGCAGACCAGAGGGTTGGTCACTCAATGGGATTCGAGGTCAAAAGTCATGAATTAAAAGATAGATGAGTGAAAGAAGGAGTCAACTGAGAAATAGAACAAAAGAGAAGACATACACTCCAAGGGTATTTCCAAATAAGATCGAAGTAAACCTAAAATCCTTTATTCAAGTATGATAAAAAAAACCTACTACTCCCTAATCTTATCAAGACTTTGGAGATTGGAACAAAATTTGTAGGGGTTCCATCATTAGGTAGGGAGGGAGAGAGGGAGGGAGGGGTAGTTCAAGAGTAGTAGGGTAGGAGAGGTATGTATAAAGAGAGATGTGGATTGGTAAGGTGGGTGGGATAGAGGGAGAGAGAGAAAGAGGCAAGGAGTGAGATTAGGATTGGTAAGGTGGGAGGGAGAGAGAGATGGAAAGATAGGTGGATGGAGAGAAAGAGGGAAGGAGGGAGATAGCGAGTGGTAAGGTGGGAGGAATAGAGGTAGGGAGGTGGGTATTTGTAGGGTGGGAGGGAGAGAGGGAGAGATAGGTGGTGGGAGAGAAATAGGGATGGAGGGAGATAGGGAGTGGTAGGGTGGGAGGAATAGAGGGAGGGAGAGAAAGAGGGAAGGAGGGATGTACAGACTGGTAAGGTGGGAGGTAGGGAGAGGTAGGGAGAGGTAGGAAGGGAGGATAGGGATTGGTAAGGTGGGAGGGTGAGAGAGGGAATGAGGTACATAGGGATTGGTAGGGTAGGATGGAGAGAGAGAGGGACAAAAGGAGGGAAGGAGGGATATAGGGGAATGTATGATATGAGGGATATGTATAGAGAGAATTAGGGAGGAATAGAGAGGTAGTTGGAGAGAGGAAAGATAGGAGAGTTAGGTATAGAGAGAGTTAGGGAGATGAGGGGTAGGTGGAGGGAGAAAAAGAGGGAAGGAGGAAGATAGGGAGTGGTAGGGTGGGAGGAATAGATAGAGGGAGATAAAGAGGGAATGAGAGATAGTGATTGGTAAGGTGGGAGGGAGAGACATGGAAGGAGGTAGATAGGGATTGGTAGAATGGGAGGGAGAAAGGGAGGGCCAAAAAGAGTGAAGGGGGGAGATAGAGAGAGGTAGGATAGGAGGGATAGGTATAGAGAGAGTTAGGGAGGAAGGAAAGGGTATGTGAAGAAAGGTAGGGTAGGAGAGGTAGGTAAAGAGAGAGTTATGGAGAGAGGGAGGGGTAGGAGGAGAGAGGTTATGTGTGTGTGTGAGGGAGAGAGGGAGGAATAGGGGGAGTGTGAGAATGATGGAAGGAGTGAGTTATGGAGTGGCAAGGTGAGAGGGATAGGTATAGAGAGAGTTAGGGAAGGAGGAATGGGTAGGTGAAGAGAGAGGGAGTAAGGTAGGGAGTGATGGGAGGGATAAATGAAGGGGTAGGTGGAGAGAAATAGGGAATATAATATATTATTTTATTAAATATATATTTAATATTATAATATTTATAATTCAAAAATAGACATCCTTTCCATCAATTTTTTTATAATATATTGTATTATTATATATCTAATACTATATTTATATTTAATATAACATTAAATATTATTGTTTTTTTTATTATAGACTTTTTGATAATGTTTTCAACTAGTTCATTTTTGACCCTGAGGGATCTCTGTATAAAAGATGCAACACCCTGTAAATGCTACTTATATAATCAAAAACATTAAATGTTTATATTAAATAATGTATATTATACTAATATTCCCTAGTATTTATTATTTATCATATATTATATTAAATATATCTATTAATATATAATATATACATTACATTATATATATACATAAATTATATGATTATTTATATTAATATTATATAAATATATATATATATATATAATAACATGTATAATATATATTATATAAAAAATATATAAATTTTTATTTTAATATTAATACTATAACAAAAGTGCAGAATGGAATAAGATTGAAAATATCATAAGCTATACTGAAAATAGATTAACACTGAGAAAGGGCAACATTTGTTTCGATATCCATAGATCAATAGTGAGTTTTATAATGTGTCCATCACTGGTATACAAATTTTGTGATTATCACTTTACAATATGGAGACAAAAATGGCACTTAAAAGTGTACCCATTTTCAGTAAATGACACAATACTCTAAAACGAGTATCACTATCTTCTGTTATTGACAAGTTTACAGAGGATTCCAAAAATGAAAAACATGTAGCTTATATTGTAGGGGATGTTAGTAGCTGACGTCCATGCTCAAAATCTTGTCAAACCACTGAGGATCGGTGATAGCCATTCTCCCAAAATACTTCATGAGGCCTTTGGAAGCTACCTTTGAGTAGAAACGGTGAAACCAGAAGGTGTTATCGTGGTAGTCGAAGATAAATGGGAGATACTCCTCAAATGGCCAGAGACGCTGGCCCATTGCTGCTGGTTGTGGCATTCCCTTCCCAAAACGAGCATGTTGTATTTTTGCATCGAGCTCCCCTAAGAGTGTGGGCTTAAAAAGACCCTTAGTTAAAAATGAGATTTTCTCCTTGGAAGCATGTAATTCCAAGAGACATCATATAAAACGAGCTGTAATATCAAGCAGGAACCGCTTTCCCAAAATCAGCTTGATCGCCTTCAGGGCTACGGTTCGAGGCTCCAGGAGTATGTCGTTAGGTCATCGATCAGTGACATGTCCCTAAAAATCAATCTAATTGGTGCTGGAAAGATAAACAGCGGTTCCCATGGAAATTTCTAGAAAATGTGGAACAAAAAGCATTGCAAACGAAACCCCTAGGAAAGAAAGACCATGATAGAATAATATGGTAATGACACTTCCCCGGCCTTGAACTGTCATGTTGATAAGAAAATCAATGGACCATAGTCATCATAAAAGGGTAAGTTGCGGAGTCTTTTTGGGTGTCCCGACGGAATGGATACCTCTCAGTTCTTGACTTTTAATTGAAGAGGTTCAATCCAAAAAGACTTGTGTTCCCCTATTGGATAGCAACAAAGAATCTGTGGATGACCTCCATCAAAATAAAAAAATATCTACAATGATTGATATGAATGACATAAATAAACGGTAAACCCAACCTAAGGTAAATGGAGGTCGAACCTTAAATGCTTCTTGAGAATAGGGAAGCCTATGCTATCTTTTCACCACCAAAACGACAGCGGAGGTAATGAATGCAAGTAATGAACGTAGCTCGCTGAAAAGACGCTTTCTTCTCTAGGTATGTATAGGGAAACGTAAGCCAAAATGGGTACATGATAATGAGTTTGTGGAAACCCCGATTGGAAAATCACAAGGTCGAGTAAGCTTGGCCCAACACGCTACAAACTGTAAAATTAACAAATACGGACATAAATTATACCTATGTGGAGATATCAGCAAACAAGTAGCAATGGGAGTGTAAGTACGAACTGTCACAAATACCACCGTGTTAGTATGATGCCCAAAAAAATAGTGTTTTGAAATTTACCATGGCCATCGAGGCACCCTAGACAGGAAAGTCTAACTTTTAAAATTGTGGGTCCTACCGCCCTTATTAATGGTAGAGCTTGCCAAAAAAAATTAAATATTTAACATCTTAAATTTTAATATATATTATTTTTTATATATTAATATTTCTGGTTTTAATAAATGGATATTTGTTTCTTAAGCGTAAATAACGGATATCCATTATGTGCCTTTGAGTAATTGATATCTGATTCATAGATTAGATATCCATTTTTGCATTGTAAAAAAGGATATCTGTTTTTATCAAATATTCGATAAAAATGGATATTCGTTTCTCTTCAGTATTGGTATTTGGCTTGAGGGCAACCAACCTGAAAGGTCAACATCCCTGACATTTTTATAGGGGTTGTAAGAGTTTTTTGAACTTCACCCTTCACGTTGATGACTTTTTCTTTTTCCGATTTTGATGAAATGAAAAAGGTTTGTTTAGAAAATTGATAGCGTTTTATCGATATAAGATATGATTCATTTTGAATTTAATAGGTAATTATTATTGATTTTCTACATACACTATGTGAAAAGCCTTGATTGATAGGCGGATTGAAAAAAATCTATAATGTTTAAATAGTTAAAAAAAAATTGAATCTAAAAGATGCATCACACACTATGCTTCAAAAATTATAGCTTAAAATTTTTTTATTTTTTTTTTACCAAGTTAGGGTGGTTGGACAAATGGTTTTTAATATTTTTCAAAATTCTTACTAGAAAATTCATAACTAGTTTTTACTTGAAAAAAAAATACACAAAAAAATGTGTCACATTTGAGCATGTGTCCTCTACTTATATTAAAAGATTTGAAAAAAAATATTTATTTTTGCTCCCCATTAGGGTGGCCGGACAAACACTTTTTTATTTTTTTCTTGAAAATTTAGTACTATTGCATTGAAATTTCAAATTTTCACCAAAAAGGTTTATTTTTTCCCAAAAAAGGACTAGTAGCTTAGAAACTACATTCAATTTTCTACAAATTATGTTACCACATATTTTTCAAATTATGTTAACAACCTATCCAAATTTCATGTCAAGTTGCCTAACTCATTTTTTCTAATTTTTCATTGCCACTTTTAAGGGCCTTGTTTAGACCCCATGATCCTGCACTGATCCTTCTATCCTTTTAGCTGCTTCAACTTATTTCTTTA
Source organism: Sequoiadendron giganteum (assembly GCA_007115665.2). NCBI lineage: Eukaryota > Viridiplantae > Streptophyta > Pinopsida > Cupressales > Cupressaceae > Sequoiadendron > Sequoiadendron giganteum. The sequence goes on along the minus strand of CM021107.1, from coordinate 152,459,490 downwards.
GGCTAACTATCATCTAGTTAGATTTTTCAAGACTTTTGGATAGCTTTTCATTTTATTTTTGTGCATGCTTCTTCTACTTTATGTTCTCTTTTCTCAAAATTTCAATCTTATTTGGGACATAGATGAGTTCACCCTGTAAATCTACTTCTCCTTCCTCTTCTTCATTAGAGTCTTTAATTTATTCTTTTTCTCTATCCTGAGAAGTTGTTCCTAGTGCCATGAATAGAGATTCATTTCCCTCAACTACAAAGGCATAATCATGGTCATCATTTGCACTATCACTATCATCAAATTAATCACTCTCTTCTTTTCCATATAGGATCTTCTTGTTTTTAAAGAAGTTCTTCTTCTTAGAGTAGTAAGGTTGCATCTTTATACTATCCTCTTCTTTCTTAAAGTTATCATTTTTTCTATAAGGCTACTTAACAATGAAATTTCTTATCTATGCAATTAAAACACTTAAAGGGTAACTTACCTCTTTACTTTCCAAATCCTTTTCTTAATCTAGATGACAAAGTTAGATTCTACTTCATCAATCTTCTTAGATCTATATGTATATGTTTCTACCTTTTGTTGTTTGGTTGATTTAAATGCAAATTCTCTTTTCCTTTTTGGTTGACTTGAGTGAAATTTATCTCTTGGAGGTATCTGCATCTCCCATTCTCATCTCACATGCAGCGAAGGTACCTTGTAACTCATTGAAATAAAAAATTTAATGCTTTGGATAGAGGTAAGGAATGGGTCCTCTACAACTTTCTAGGGTTTTTCACCTAGAAGGAAGAGGGTTTCTCTTTACCTATCGGGGGCATTAAATCTTATGATTTATTCAATGCTTGAGATTGAATATGCAATGGAATATGTAAAGCACTAAAATATAACATGAAAACCTAACTATTTAACCTAAACTAATAAAGTCCATAATGTTGGAAAACACATAATGTATTATAACAATGCTAGAAGAAGATTAAACTAAGAAAAATAACCTATTCGATCAAATGAGTGGACCTCGAAACAGATGTAGGCTAAAGAGGAAGTTGTGGAAACCTCGGAAAACCTAGAAAATCAGAGTTTTAAGCCACTTGGGACACTTATGTCAAGTGGGGCAACTTAGTCCCTTTTCACAAAAAATGTTCTGGAAGCTATTTCTGGCAACTGGGTCTCCAAATCTGTAATTATTTTGTGTCGGGAACCTCCAATGGGACTGTTGGAGTTGAGAAGATACAACACCATAGAAGCCCAAAACCGGCAACAAGGCTAGATCAAGTACCCAAGTACAATGAAATCTCTATGAAATGGAGAAAAGGAGAAAACCCAGTGGGAAAAACTCCTCTCCAAAAAGAGATAGAACAACATGCTAAAAGAAACATGAAGGAAGGAAGGCCTCATAAAGACCCCCCAAGGACAACTTCCTTCACCCCAAGCATAGAGTGCAACTGAAGATAGCGCAGAGATGCAAAAGGTTTCGTGAAGATGTCTGCAACCTGCTCGGTAGTGGGAACATACTCCAAGATGAGAGAACCATCCTGAATCAACTGTTTGATGAAATGCATATGAAGCTCAATGTTCTTCATCCGCTGATGCTCCACCAGGTTGTGCGAAATGTGTATACCACTCTGATTGTCACACCAAAGAATAGTGGGACTATCAAGAGGAAAACCAAACTCAGTCATCAACTGATGAAGCCATAAAATCTCCTAACTAGCAAGCACAGCAGCTCGATACTCAGCCTCTGTAGATGATAATGCATAAGCAGTCTACTTCTTGCACGACCATGTGATAGGACCAGAGCCAAGACAAAAAATAAAGCCAGAAGTAGACTTCGGATCATTGACATCACCAGCCCAATCTGAGTCAGTGTAGCCAACAATGTGAGGATCCCCTAATGTGTAGTGAATGCCATATGAAGTGGTGCCCTGAATGTACCTCAAAATATGCTTGGCAGCTTGCCAATGACTCTCATGAGGATCATGTGAGAATCGAGAGACAAGACCAACCGCAAAGGAAAGATCAGGAAGAGTGTGAGTCAGGTACAACAAACTACAAACCAACTGCCTATAAAGTGTAGAATCTATTGAAGGAGTGGAGCAAGTAGTAGTCAAAACAACCCCTAACTGAGAAGGTGTGGGGGCAGGCTTGCAATCAAGCATGCCAAAGCGTTGAAGCATATCAAAAGAATAATTTTGCTGATAAATGGAGATCCCCACTGAAGACTGAATCACCTGAAGACCAAGGAAATAGTGCAGAAGGCCAAGAGCTGTCATCTCAAATTACTCCATCAAGGCTAGCTAAGAATGTTGAATCATAGAGGATGAGCTACCTGTGATGAGAAGATCATCAACATATAGCACAAGAATCAGGATCTCACCCTTAAGATGTTGAATATAGACCATGTGATCAGAATGACAACGAGTGAAACCAATGGAGAGCAAAAAAGAGTCCATTTTCTCATACCAAGCCCGAGGGGCTTGTTTGAGACCATATAATGAACGTTGAAGTCTACAAACCAAAGAAAAATCATGAACAAATCCCTGAGGCTGCTCCATATAGATCTCCTCCTGTAGATCACCATGTAAGAAGGCACACTTCACATCCATTTGAAAAATGAGCCATCCTCTAGAAGCTGCAAGTGATAATACAAAGCGAATAGAATTCATCTTGGTGACAGGGGCAAATGTCTCAGAGTAATCAATACCCTCAACCTGTGAGAAACCCTTCGCAACAAGATGTGCTTTGTACTTATCAATAGAACCATCAGCAGCATACTTGGTGCGATACAACCATCGGCACCGAACCATCTTTTTGCCCTTAGGAAGAGGACAGAGATCCCATGTATTATTCCTCATCAAAGAAGAATATTCCTCCTCCATGACACTATCCCACTTAGGGTGACCTGTCACCTCTGAAAATCTCTGAGGATCCTCTGAAAGAGCATGAGTCAAAAGACTACAACCCGTAGTATGAGAACGAGTGCGACGAGTGTCTGAAGGATCACCGGCCATAGATCCTGCTGCCTCAATAGTAAAGCGAGCCCATTTGGGCCTCTGAGGTGGAGCAAGTGGAGGTGGAGATGGGGGATCATCAATATCCTCATCAGAATCCTCAAAATAATCCTGAAGATCTGTAGTGGGAAGAGTAGGTAGTGAAGTGGACACTGGAGACAGGGTATCAACTGGAGGAAGGCGCTCATCAAACTGAACATCCTGTCAAAATAGGACCTCTCTAGAATCAGGATCAAACAACCTATACGCCTTAACATCCTCATAGTAGCCGACAAAAATGAGGGGTCGACTCTTCCGCTCCATAGCTCTCCTCAGAGCATCAGGAATAAAAGCCCATGCCTCACTACCAAATACTCGAAATGATGAAATATCAGACTTGTCATGAGACCAAGCCTCCTCAGGACTCATATGTCGAATCGCCTTATGAGGCATCCGATTTTGAATATAGTTGGCACAATTGACTGCCTTAGCCCAAAAAGATGAATCCATGGACTCGGACTGAATCATACAATTAGCCATCTCCCATAAAGTTTTGTTCTTTCGCTCAACGATACCATTTTGCTGAGGGGTGTAGAGAACATAAAACTGATGCTGCAAACCATGCTCAGTGCAAAAATCTCTGAAAGCCTGATTCACATACTCCCCCCCATTATCTGTATGTATCCGCTGGATAGAAAGACCAGATTGCTTCTCTACAAATGTCTTGAAGACATGAAAGGAATCAAAGACATCAGACTTGTACTTAAGAAATTACAACCATGTGCGTCTGGAGAAGTCATCAATGAATGTGAGTACATACTTGGCCCCTAAAAAAGGAGTGGGAAATGACATGAGGTCACTATGAATCAACTCCAAGGGTGCCAAAGCACGAGTGGTACTTCCCTTCAGAAAGGGATCCCTGTGATGCTTGCCAAGCACACAACCATGACAAATACCGTCAGTGCAGGAAATCTGTGGAAGACCAAGAACAAGTGACTGTGTACTCATCTATTGAAGGTATCTGTAATTGACATGGCCCAAACACTCATACCAAAGCTAACTCACCGAATCTACATGTGCTATAAGAGATGAACCTGTACCCTCAGAAGGCGCAAATCCATCAAATCTGTAAAGACGAGATGCAGTATCAACACTACCAGTAGCCACAACCAAATCAGAATCATGGAGGTCCCGAATAACCACATCATGTGGTGAGAACTCAACTGTGTTACAAGAGCCAATGTGGCAAATCTGATAAATGGACAAGAGGTTCGTCGAAATGTCAGGAACAACCAAAACATCCTGTAGAGTTCCCCCATCCAAAGAGACAGAACTTGAACCCAAGATGGAAAGCTATGAAGAGTCACCCACTGCAATCTGTGAAGTACCACAAGAGGCAAGAGAAGTGACCAACTACTGAGTGTGAGTCATATGGTGAGAACCACCAGAGTCTAAAATCCAAGTGGACCCATTCGTCGATGCTCATGCAGTGAGAGCATGACCCTTCCCTGTGGTGGAAGAAGAAGAAGACTGAGTTGAGGAGATGTGTTGCTGCTGCATGGACTCCTCTAAAGCCTCTAATCATTTGCAACACCTGAAAACTGGATGACCTTGCTTGCCACAGAAACTGCAAGTGTCTCCTGATTTCTCCTTAGTCTTGGAGGAAGACTCACCAGACTTCGAAGATTTCCCATGTTTTGGATTAAATGGTGGTTTAGAATCAGACTTAGGAGGAGGTTTGGAGGAATGCTCACTACTTGCAAAATCTTTCTTGGGCCTCGGTTTCTGCTTCTATTTCCCCTTCGGTGACTGAGCAACCAATGCTTTGCTCTTTGAACCTAAGAGCATATCCATCTGAGAAAGGTGAGACTATTCCCGAGACAAACGCTCACAAAACAAATCAAAGGTAGGCATGGTAAAACTGGCACCCAAACCATCCATGGTGGAGTAGAAGGAGGAAGCAAATATCTGAAATGGACCACGAAGCTTCAAAAGAATCAAGTAAATGTACTCTGTGTCTGTCTTGTTCTTCCCACAACCCTGTAAAATAGTACGGATAGTTTTGAACTTGTTCAAAAAATCCTCAATAGTGGGAAATGAATCAGGTAACAATGAAGTCATCTCTGCCTCAATCTGTAATGCGCGGAACTCATTAACAACCCCAAAAAGTGTCTCAAACTTCAGCCACATGGCTTGAGGAGTGAGCAAAGCATCAAGGTGAAACAAAAGACTGTCTGAAATATGCATGCATAACAAACCTATAGCCTCATCCATCTTGTTCCTGTGCTACATAATCTCAAAAGGACGTTGCAACTGAGGCTGAACCTCATCTAAACAAGACCATAACCTTTGTGACCTGAGTAGCCTCATCATACGAGACTTCCAAGTGTGATAGTTATATGATGTGAGTAGCTCACCTGAAGAGTCTGCCATGAAACCCTGCACCTGTACCTGCTTGTGTTTTTTATTATTATGTGATCTTTCAGAATAGACAGAAGATGCAGAAGGGTTTGTATTTTTTAAACTTTTGGTGTTCTGGTTTTCTGATATAAATGACAGAAAGCAAGAGAAAAACACCCCCCACAAAAGATAAACCCAAACCATAGTACAAACTGAGAAGAAAGAAGCAATGCATAAGCAAAAAATACTTCAAGAAAAATTATCATGTACCTGGAGAAAATTCTGATAAAATAGATCACATCACTAAATAGCGCATGTTGAGAGCTTTCCAACGCATATTCAAGTTTGAGAAACGGAGTCTATTTGCATCTTCTATAACCCTGGAAGTGAAGAAAGTAAACCTCACTTTCACTGGTAAAAAAATCTAGACTGATAATTTTTTTGTAAAATTACCTACACCATCAGATCGGTGCCAAAATTAGCTTTCCAACGCTTCTTCCTATTTGAAAAACGGAGCTAGGATGCCCAAGTTATGCCCGTTTTCGTGAGAGCAAAAAAAATGCCCTATTTGACTCCTCTAGCACTCGGGAGCTTTAAAGAAAGAGCCCTTGGTCGCGTGGGCGAACCATGGGGCTGAAACGGGTGGAGCCCATGGTCGCCATATAACCAGGCGGCAGGGGTTTAGAGGCCTGCAGGGGCTGACATGGGCGAGTTCATTGGTGGACTCGGGTCGGCGTCGGCAGGCTCGACCAAGCAATGCGCAGGGTGTCGGGGAGCTCGGTGGCAGCGACAGCGGCGAGCTCAGCAACGATGGCTGTGAGCTCGGTGGCGGAGACCGGGTGTCAGCGGAGGCGGCCGAGCGGTGCAGGCAGTCGGGCGGAGTGTAGGGAAGCCGAGCGGTGGAGTTGGAGCTAGTGGCCGCTTGGCGGCGCTATGGTGGCCACCGAGCAGCAAAATAAATTTAACTGGCCGCGCACAAATTTATCAAAAAAAACCTTTGTTTTTTTTATTTTTTTGCAATTTTTGCTCCGTACGGCCCTAGGGCAAAAAAAAATTTGCCTTCCAAATTGACTATAACTAAAATCGATGATTTGACAGTCATTTTAGGGGTTTTTGGGCGCTACGAATCCAATGGCATTGTCCATTTAGGCCCAAAGTGAACCAAAAAATAGGAGTATGATGAATCCATCCAAAAAAAACTTAGAACCCTAGATTTGCTTCCAATGCAAAATCTCAAAACAAGAACAAGTAGCTCCAAATCTGGAGCTCTGATACCATGTTGGAGTTGAGAAGATATAACACCACAGAAGCCCAAAAGATCTTTGCAAGCAAATAACCTGTTACAAGGAGAAGCAAAGAGAAGCAACAAAGGAAATGCTCAAGAATGTGGAGCAATGTATTCACCTAAAAATGTAAAATGAATAATGATATAAAAGATAGTTTTCAACTACATATAGATGAAAACCCTAAAAAGGAAAACCCTAGGCTTGCACAATAATAATTAATAAAGTAATTAATTATTATGTACCTAATGTTAGCTTAAGTGAAAAAGAGTTAAAAGGAAACTTTACGTAATTAAACAAATATTGTTTAATTAATAAAGTAAATGTCCAATTACTCTAACAGGGACCAGGTCACCACTATGGGTGACCTAGTCCCTTTTAGTGTTTTTATAAAATTAAAAGTGGACATGGAGGCCTCTGGTCTATATTTTGTTTCTTCACGGGAATCCTGACCTACATCTACAAAATAAGCTACAAAATAAAAGATATTTTGGCTTCTAATGTGGGGTTTTCCTTGGTCAAACCCCTATTTTGTACTTAAACTTGTAATGGAATATAAAATCTGCATAAACCCTAGCCCTAAGTGTTTCTAGAACTAGGAAAACCTGAAATTAAAAAAACCCTATTCTATTGTACTAGAATAAGATGCAAGTAATAGATTTGAAATGATGTGAGACTTCAACCCTAGAAACCCTACACCATTGCAAATGAATGTAACACATAATGAAAATGGGATGCAAACCTCAAATCTGCAAATGGACTGGAAGTAGAAGATGGAGTCAATTTGAAAATAGTTTGTAGGTGTGATTTGGTGGCTAGTTGCACCTCTTCAACCTAGATTTCTCCATGAATCTCCATAGGAATCTATCTTCGACCTTTGTCAGTCTGTGATGTTGGATGTGAAGTGAGCTCAAATACCTACAAAAATCCCTAATTTTTTATCCAAAAGCTTCAACTTTTGTTATGAGAGAGATGAATCTTCTTGAGGAAGATGTTTTACACTTGATTCTTGAAGTTGGATGTGAAAAATGACTAAGAGAGAGTGGCAAAATGACCTAAGAACAAGTATTTATAAGAAAAAAAAACCTAATTCTTGAGAATTTTGACCTAAGAGGTCGACACCCATCAAAAATTTATTATAAAATATTCATTTTCCCGCTTGAAACTTCAAAAATCCTCAAAAAGGACTAGGTTGCTAACTTGGACAACCTAGTCCCACAAAGGGCTTTTAAAGTGGGAATAGTGGTTTTTGATTAATTTTGATATTGCTTCTCGGGGGTTGAATGATCCCTTAGGTATAACAGGCCTCAAAGTCAAAATTAACCAACCTTAGGGGCCTATAAATGTTGTTTTAGGGTGATAATTGATGAAATGGGACCTAAAGTAGGACCAAAACGGGTGGAAAATTGTCCTTTCCTTCAAAGGTATACAATTTTTGGTGACACATTTAGCCCCCACTTTAGTGCCCATATGACTCTACATGCATATGTAAGCTAAAGGACTCTAAACACAAAATGCACCTTATTTTCATAAAAAGATACTCATTTAAATGGTGTGAGAATGAAGCCCTCAGTGTAGTTATCTACAAAACCACAACGTTAAGAATTGCATCCAGCAACACAAATTTATTATAAGTCCTTTAAATCCTCTTATTTAATCCCTAGAGATCAAATTTGAGGGTATATGTATGCCCCCCCTTGATTTCACTTGCTTTACAGAGGTGGAATCAAGGTTGCAATCTAACCACGCCGAATGAGGACACGCATATCAGAGGGAATTTCCAAGTACCATGCCTCATAACGATAGGTGATTGATGATGTAAGGCATGGAAAAACAATTTGGATGCAACAAATGCCATCAAAAATGGAGTTCACTAGCACCCAGTATGTTGGTTTGAATGAAAAAGCACATTAAAAGGCTAACAAAGTAAAAAGGTATGATTATGCACATGTGTGTAAAAATGAGTTAGTAAAAAGAAATGAAAATAGATTAAACATGCACTTACATGCTCATTTACCTTTTTTAGTGTTGAAGATTGATGAGAAGAGAGCGAGAGGATGTCGAGCACACATTATTTCACCCCTATGAGACATGACATGCTATGGGATCAGGTGGCGAGCGACAACCACCAGCATGATGTTTGTTAATTTTGGAGCCTTTGCTTTGTGATGTTTCAATTATGGAATGAATTTAATGCATATTTAGACTAGATTAGGACCTTGCAATTTATTTTTGCAAAGTTTCCCTTTTGTTCGTAAAGTGTCCCTTTTATTCGCGAAGTGTCCTATTTCTTCGCAAAGTATCTTGTCTCTTCAAAAATTATCCCAAAATTATTCTTAAATGTCTAGGGCCATATGAAAATCACACTAGAAAAACATTAGCACACTTGCACAATGATTTAGAGTAAAATTGAAGAGATTAGATGATTTAGATAGCATATTTTGATGATTTGTATAGGTACCCACTCATTCTCGTCAGCGACTAGGTAGTAGACAACTGAGTTTCCTGAGAGACTTGGCTCCAACATTATCGGTAATGAAGAAAAAGCATCTACAAGTGGTGGGGATCTATTGGGAAAATCTCATGCCGCCTATGAGATATCATGATACTATGTTGATGGGTTTGTGTGAGAGGTGTAATGTCGATAAATGCACCTTTCACCTTCTGAAAGGTGAGATGACCATCATGTTAGAGGACATCCATCACATACTCTGAGTCCCTATTCAGAGGGAGAAGGTGTGGTTATAGAGGGGACCATATTTTCTGGAGAAGCGGGCAGACATGCAGTATTGCCTTGAGGGTCTGATACATGATGACAAAGTCGTAGGGCGGATTGAGCTGGTGATATTACTATATTCATGAGCTCTAGTGGTGAAGCAGATTATGATGCACACCGTAGCACTGGTCCTCTTGTCGATTGGGTGAGCAACACATTTAGAGGGTGGTCTAGTACATCTAGTATGGGGGATGGTAGAGCATCAAACTATTTGTGTGTGCAGATCATGTATTCTAGCACACTTGTACTATGACCTTGGTTGATTTGTACTCTATGAGCTTGATAGTATGGTGCTTAGAGTATATCACATGTACATGATCAGTCAGCTTCCCGTATCTGACAATAGTGGGCTATCCATGAGAATTCGGCTATCCATTACGATGAATATGGCAATATGGTGATCTTCA